>JFBX01000828.1:86241-162106 GCA_001563135.1 Colletotrichum simmondsii
CTTTTAAATATTCTCGAGCGTATAGATTTTTTTTATGGGTACGGTATAAGGATAAATTTAACTACGTAAAGTAAGCAGTATTATTAGTATTATAAAAAGAGGTCTAAATAGATCCTATAAATTACTTATACTCAAAGAAATCGAAGGAGTTATACTAAGAGCTGGGGTTAGAAGTTATTAACGTTAGGTCTCTTACTCTCATTAGTCGTTTTCGAACGCCTTACGGCGTGCCTAGTAGGCTTATTACTCCTCTTTATTATAGTTTAAAAATAGTAATTCGAAGTTAGAGGGTAAAGCGAACGTTATAAGCGGAGTAAGGAGTACGTTAAAGTCTAGAGCGTTTAAGTTAACGTATTTCTAGACCTCGAGGCCCTTACTTATAAAGCAGAAGGCCTAGAACTATTTAATTTAACTATCGCGGCTAGTTAATTTAGCCTAGCTAAAAGTAAATATAAAAATATTAGTTATCTTAAAAAGATCGTAGGAATCGTATTAATAAGTACGTTATTATAGTATGGGGTCTTAATTAAGAGCTGGGCTTATAATTATCACGAGTTATAGTATATAGTAATAGGTATACGGAGTATAATAAAGTGGCTTAACTTATTAAAGTGGAAATAGATAAAAGGAAAAGGTCTATATATAGGATATAAGTGATATACACGTGATAAAGCACGTAACGGGCGCTTCGTGAGGCGCGGTTACTATCCCTGTTACGTGACAGAAGACTACCGAGTCGTGCCTGAAAGAGCTGGGCCGTTTGCAGTAAAAGAGCTTTGGGAACAACTACTCTTACAAGGTTCTGGGTATTTGCCAGCGCAGCAGCCACCATAGGTATGATGCAAGATGTTTTGCCTGTTCACCATTAGCCATCAGCATCATCATGAAAGAAGGCGTCTGAGCCAGTTTCTTTGTACAACTAACCTTGTCCCATGTTCATCTGCAATACAGAATTGCAACCAGAAGCCGGGCATATTGTAGCCAAGGCGACGTCAACTTGATCAGGTCGAATCATCAAATTTGCTTCGATTTCGAGAAGTAACCAATCGGGATGCTCGGATGGCTGCCAGTTTGAGTGGCCCTTGTTTGCCATTTCGTCTGCGTATCTTCCAGCATCGCCACGCATAGTAGCATCATTGATACGGAGATCTCGCTGAGCATCTGTGATTGAGATGCCAAAGTCCAGCAATGCCTCGAACACTGAGTTGCCGAATTGAACGGGCGTAGCAGTCGACCGTAGCTGTTCCAACAAGGTCACAGTAGTAATCGCAGGCCAAAGCTGACCGGCCTTGAGCCAATGCACGCATTCAGCAGAGAGATTCTCGTCAGGTTTCTCTAGAGCAAGAGCAATAGCCTTGTAGCGTCGTTGGGTCGAAAGAATCGACAAGGAAACTTCTCGGGAAACAAAATCTGGTGACGCATCGTCTTGGGTATGGTTAAAGGCATGCCTGGCAACAAAGGCGTTCAGACTCTTTTCCAGGTCCTCCGCGTATCTCTGGCGTACCAGCGACTTCGAGTTGGACAGGTTAGACACAATTTTTCTCAGTTCAGCATTGGCCCCGGTGGAAGGAATCAGCGTCGTCTTCGCGGACATCCAGCTGGGTGCTAGAACACTGGTCCCAGAACTTCGCATTGTTGAGGATGGAAGCTTGATTGGTTGGCGAATGTGAGACGGGTGGCGGAAGGGTTCGACAAGCCGGCCGGCCCTAGGGTCAGTGATCTTGACCTTGATAACTTCTTTCAAGTTGGTCGTTCCGCCGTTGTGAAGAGTCGGAATTGTCTTTCTTAACAAGTCAGACCTCAGTGAAGGGATCTCGCCACCACGTAGCCGGTCTCCAAAGCTCTCCTCCGATGCAATGAAGCACGAGGCCTCGTACTCTGTTTCAGTTCGGTGCTGATCCAGAATAGACTGCACAGTGCTCAAGTGTGCACATAGGTCCTTGTTTTGATAGAGGCGCTTCCATTCAGCTCGGACCACACCCAAAGCAG
Organism: Colletotrichum simmondsii; assembly: GCA_001563135.1. Classification (NCBI taxonomy): domain Eukaryota; kingdom Fungi; phylum Ascomycota; class Sordariomycetes; order Glomerellales; family Glomerellaceae; genus Colletotrichum; species Colletotrichum simmondsii. Next base: position 88,231 of record JFBX01000828.1, read on the forward strand.
CTTCGATGTCGACCAGCAAAGGCTTGGATATGTCTGTAACGCCTGGCTCGATGCAAGGCCACTGCGCAAGTAAAAACTTCGCCAAGAACGCGCAATCATCGTCGGCCTTGTTATCCCAGGCTGCTTTCTGGTCTCTCATGCGTCGAAGCTGTTTGGCACTGGCAAAACTTTTGAGTTCGTCGCCATCATTCTTGGGGGCTGGGGTCTTGAACGGTCCAAGTACTTGAATGAGGCTGTCTAGCTGAGGGACTTGATTGGGCTTGAAGTCCCGATACTCGACCCAAGCAGGCAACTCAACAGCTTTCAGTTCCTCGTAAACAGCAAAAGCCGCTAAAGTCTTGACGAGGCTCAGATCGGCTTTTGAGCCGTACGACATGGGTGCCAGCATGAACATCAATGTAAAGGGGGTTTGTTGTTCCCGGCAAGACTTGCCTAGGGAGCCCCAGTTTGCCGCAATATCAATGCCCAGGCGGTCATTCAATGAAGTCTTCTCGCAGCTTTCTTGAAATCCACCGATCAGAATGTTTTGAGAGAGTTGCTGTGCCAGGCACTGTGTCGTGGTTGCCTTTTGTGGCCAAGTCCGGAGGAAGTTGACAATCTCCAGAACTTGCAAGTGACGCTGATTAGAAGATGCCGGGGCATCGCGCGACAGGTACTTACAGTCGACGGCCTTCGGAATATCTGTGCTGTTATCGTAAGACCGCTTAAAGACCTGCCTGCGAAGCCTGGCCCGATCATGTAGGTGAGGGTCGCCTGCGGGTGGCAGTACACCGAAATCGACATTCATGAGTGCAAAGGATTGGAGCTCTGCCGAAATCGACAAAATCTGTTCCACAACGGGCCTGAACATCTCATGCTGTACACCTTCAGTTAAGCTAACGTCCCAGCGATCCGTTTTCATGACTCTGAGATCGGTCGGATAATACTCATGCTGTGGAGTGAGCTGAGCGATCTTGAGTAGTACTCTGAGCGGTCCACTGTGAAGGGAAGACCAGGGTTGACATATCCCAGAGTTAAGCCATTGTAATGCCTCTTCAGTGCCAGTCCGTTCAGTGAGAGGGTCCAGGAACGCCGAAGACGTATATGCGTGTAACTGTGCTTTCATGTAGAGAAGCATTGGCTCCGGAGCTGACTCGATCCGCCCGAGATGTCTATTGATGACAAATTTGCCATACTCTCCACTGGGGAGCACTCTCACAAGCATGCTGTTATCGATTTGTTTTGCTTCCACTGGACCAATTGGTGTCAATATGCTTCTCTGCTGGATATCGCGTGGGTTCCGCAAAACCAGCTTGCTCTCAAGGCCGTACCAAGTGCCTGCATCTTGGTCTATGTCAATCTCAGAGCCCAATTGAGGTGACTCGAGCAGGCGGCGGGCGTTGACATAGAAAAGAAGTTGTAGCCGGCGTATCTCTACGCTCAAATGTCCTGTGTGCGGTTGGAACACAAGGAGGTGCATCTGTTCTTCAAATCCACTAAAAATGCGAGCGACGCGGGTGAACAGAGGACTATATGTGTCGACAAGCCGAGAGCTTTTATTCGTGCAGCTGCGATTCTGAACATCGAGTATCCAGTAGTGGTGGCCAATCTTCCATTTGTCGGCATTCGGGATGATGAGTACTTTCCCACTGCGTAGGTCACTTTTTGGATTTGGGAGGTTAGCTGAAATCCCAATTCGCACACTGTAATGTCGGAACTCACAGCCAGTGAACGCAATCATTCAAAAGAGGGCCGGGTAGATCCCATGCGTCTCGCGATTTGAACTTGCTTCTGTGTATAAATTGGAGGTACTGCTGTCCTTTAGTTGCCCGAATGACAATGGAACTGCCGTCGTAACCAATATCGATGCGATATCCTCGATGTTTGACAGTCAGTGCTGGTACTCGGGTCAGTCCAAACAATCTCATAGTCTCTTGGGAATGGTGCTTACTGTAGTCCATGCCAGGCATGTCCGAAGGACGAGTAAGCAAAGCCTGCTCACCGAAAAGTTCCGTGAGGACTTCTGTATGTTCAGGCGTCTTGGGAAGTCTCTATCAATGAGTCAGCCTATCTCACTACCTCACTTGTAGTTAACGGGTGCGTACTCCAAGGGGACGGTTGTCGACGAGAAGCAACCCAGTGCAAGTGTTGTACTGAACCGTCTGCATGCACTCTTCCCAGCCATCATGGCCTTGGATGTCGCAGATAACCCATTCTGACTCAAGCTGAAGAGAAGAAATCGTGCGAGGACGGCCGTCGGCTTCAGGCCATACTGTCATAATTGCGATTCTAAAGGTGTCAGGTGCAGACCCAATAGAATTGCGTACCAGTGATGATAGACGATATGAGAGCTTCATGTCCGAAACAACAGCATGTTGGAGAACTTGAGGCAGTGCGCCGACGTCGACAACCAAGTTATCCTGGACTGTAATGCAACACTCGATGTACGTTTGCAGCGACAGCGGATCAAGATGCGCAACCTGGTTCGCGTGAATGATGTACGTGCGCTTGCAAAGGACCGCTGCCCATAGAGCGTACTGCTGACACCTGCGGGCTGTTTCAACATCTCTTGCTCGAAACGTCTCGAACCGAAGCATTTCAACCCATCGCAAGCAAATTTTTCGTGCTCGGATAATGGTTGGAAATCCCTTTGGGTCGGGGTTTGTGGCCGTCAACGCGAAAGTCCGGAGCAGAAGTGTGATTAGAATGTCCATTTGGTATGTTTCACGCCAATTGGCCTGCACGCTTTCCAGTCGCGTCTGAATCTGCTCCACGAGTCTTTCGCAGAACGACTCGTCTCGAAAGATGTTGTGAGTGGTTCGAAGAAAGTCACCGGAGGTATCTTGCGGGCCGCTTTGGAGGACGAGATGGGTCACCAGAAGCATCGTGACTTCGCTTGAGAAGTTCAAATTTGTTGAAGCTAGTTCCGTGAGCAACACGATCCAGCGTTGAGCTTTCCCGGTCATGAGTGTCTGCATGGCCAGATATTCGTGGTTATTGATCCCCAGAGGGCAGCTTGACTGGCTAGCAACAACTTCGTAGGAGGATGGACCTGGGCCACTCAACGAGTAGGTCTTTGTTTCCAGCAGCGTACTCCAAGGCGAGTTCTTTGGCAAGATCAGAGCCACATGGTGCTCGAATGAAGGTCGGAGTCTCACGCGGCTGGGCCACGTTGAGGTCGATTCGTCAAAGTATCCGAGCCTCAGGGCGTTTGGGCGGCATACACCATCACGTCCTCCATCCCATTCAACTGGAAAGGGAACCGAAGTGTAATGAGTGACATGAACTGTAGAATCCAATAGTAAGACATTTGCTGCATTGCGAGACAGGCACAGGAGGCGGGAAGCCGATCGGTAAGGGAATGAGGGCAAGAGATTTCAGGATACATCGCGAACTTACAAGGCTTTGTAGTCGAGGCTAAGCCAAGCTTATGATGGCTCGGTCTCCAAAAAGACTTTAGCTGGAGATAATCCCTCAGAAGACACCGAGGCGGAATGCCTTTGTCATCGAAGTGAGTCGCGAGCTGTCGAAGAAGCCACCATGTCGTATCTCGACATGCCGCATACTCCTTTGGACAGACTAACTCGAAAATAACCGCTCGTGCAACGACAGGGTCACTAGGAAGGGGGTCTTCGAATATGTTGATGCGCATGCTTTGAGCTCTCTCCACCATGGAACACCTCGAACAGTTGCGGTCATGGTACCCGCGGCTGTGAGGATTGTGCTCGTCGAAGACGTAAGTGCAGGCGCTCATGTCGATGCGGCTGATCAATTCGTCATATTCCTTGCTTTTCCTCTTCCACTCCCGTTGTTTTTGATCGCGCATATCGTTGGCTAGCTCAATGATTGCTCCGTGCAAGTCTTCCAAGGCCGGCCCGTGGGTTGATTCCTTATAGTACCGCTCAGCAAAGCAACCCGGCGATGGGTCCTCAAAGATATTGCGGCGGCTAGCACTGGCCTTTTTTACGCGAGCTGACAGAAGGTCTTGGAGCATGCTAAGGCGCCTCATATCCACAAGCTGAGGTAGAAGAAGAACATCGAGCATTTGTGGGTAGAACATTGGATGAAAGTCCGTCAGCAGGGGAAATGAAGCGCAAGCGATCGAATCCATCTTGATCCACAACTCCATGACGGTCAGAAGCATCTGGCTTTTTTGTTCTGCGTTGCCCTCATACAAAGGAATTGCTGTATGGATGTAGTCGAAGATTTGTTGAGAAATCTGTGCGCAGGAATCTTTCGACGATGCAAGGAGCTCCGTCTCGGTGTTAATCAGCGTATGATAGCGCTGAGCATAATGACTGAGATGATCTTTGGGTGTCTCGACCGAACCTTCGCCTGGAATTTCCCGATATTGTCGTCTTCTGCGTGGCACTTTGTGGCTCACGATGACCTTTCTGATGTAGTCATAGCTGACCCTGAGGCCAAGCTGCAATTCCAAGAAAGAGGCTTTCTTTGGGAGCGTGGGGATTTGCTTAGTCAAGCTCTTTCTCGTCTGAGTGATCGCCCGATGGAGAAAGTAGGAACACTTGTCAATGGTTGTGGTGAAGGTTGGATTGAGGCGATTGAAGAGAAAGTCGTATCTCGAAATGGCGGCACGATCCTGGGAGCGGCTTCTATCCAGGTCAACTTTGACAAGTCGGCGGCAGACTTTCTTCTTCAAAAAGTGTACTTTCTCAGTGCCAGCTTGGAAGGCGATTGTAGCGTCGAGAAACGTTGACAAAAGCACGCACATGAAGAACTTGTATTCAAGACGACCTTCCTCCGGACTCAACGACAGACAGAGGAACCTCTCGATACAGACGCGGAGGATGAGATAGTAAGGTAATCTGCGCCATGGCTTTTTGGCATGATCCCAGCAGACGTCATCGCGAACACGCTTCCTGAGAAGGACTGGAGCAACACGGCGGCCGTTTTCTTCCAGGATTGCCATGAGTAGGGATGTGATGATGGAAGGGTCACCAGTGTTTCGATACTCGAAGACACTAGTGCCGGCCTTGAAGGCGTGGGCAGCGAAGTCCTTGACGGTTTCCAACGACGCCTGCTCAATGATTGTGGCTAAGCTTGATTGAAAGTGATGATCGGCGAAGGTCGTGACCGGGACGGCGACTGCAATGCCGGGGAAATCCCAGAGTAGGGCACTCTTGGTGGCCAAGACATTTTCATTCTTAGCAGACGCTTCAAAGGCCTCGAAGATGACACTGTCGTTGAATATGGGACTGGAAAAGTGACATGTCAGCGGTCCATAGACTTATGAAGACGATTACTTTTCAGAGTGAAGGAAAACTCACTCCTGTGATCGACGGATGATGAGGCCAGCATTCTGTTTCTCAATATGCAGAACAATGCAGCCAGACGGGCCCAGGTCGTGTAGTTCTCGAAGAAGAATTGTCTTGTCAACTCGCCCGGCTGCGTTGAGATGCTGACAAGCGGCGAGTGTTTTGCCAATTGAGTCCCAGATATTGCGGCATTGGTCGACATTGCCAGGCAATTCGCTCATGACCTTGTCGGCGGCAGCCAGACGCTGAACGAGCTCAGACTCGATGAGCTGGATTTGCTTCTCGGGGTCCCGCTGCTGGGGGAGTTTGGCTGGCATTGCCAGGTGGTTGAAAAGCGCACCATGGACGGCCGCTGGCGATTCCAGCGAGGGGTCCATGGTGGGCGGGATCTTCCACTCAGTCGCACAATAAGGTAGGTTAGTGATTTCGCTTGAATTCGGGGATGTCTTGGGATGAAGATGAGGATGGCGGGTTTTCTCGAATGGACGATGTGAGATAGGTACGTTGTGGTGGGTTGAGAGGTAGAGATGTACCCTCAGGTAAGGTAGAGAGGGAGTTTGAGAGATATTGAGAAAAACAAGAAGCAAAAAGGAAAAGAAAGACGAGATGGTTGAGCAGCACCGCAAGGAGGAAGGAGCAACGTTTGGGGCGGAAGAGTCAAAGGTAGAGGTGGGTCCCCAATTCCGAGACGATTGACGGAAATTTGAACTGGGAAGGCGCATTTGGGGCATAAAGCAGGCAGGCGCGGTCCTTCCAATATCCTCGACTTTCTTCCACTGCAGTTGCCATCGGAAACCTGCAGTCGCTGCCTGAGGTGCCTTGCCTAAGGTAAAGTACCTTGCCTTGAAGTGAAAAATTCCTTGAGAGTCTGATCATCTGATGCACTTGGCATTGGATTCCATGATATTCACAGTCCAGCAAAGGAAGGCAGAAGTAGACTCGGTGCAAAGATTTGCGATGAAAGATCAAGAGGAGGAAAGAAAGTGTTCATGTTGGATATCATACAACCTTCTAGTGGATTGTAGACCTTGGCATAACAACAGGCAGGAATGTAAAGAAAGACCATGGAGACGGCAAACTACTCAGAGGCAGGCTCATGCAATGAAAGCTGACATGATCCAGCCTCCTTCTCCAAGCAAGAAGGAACAATGACCCCCAGTCCGATAAGAAAACCACAGAATGACCTAAGGTAATTCGAAGACGGATATCTCACCAGAGGCAGGTCGTCCAAACTTCCAACCGACGACGCGATACGCCTTTGGATAGTCTAAGCGCTTTGAGTTGTTTTATCCATGACATTCCCTTGTTCATGCTCGGTTTTCATGATATGCCGTAAATTTGGACACAGTTCTCTTGTTGAGTTCCAAGATGCCAGTCTTCCATTCCTGGTCGACTATCGAAAGTATAGATGGTACGTGTCCAAGACGCGCGGTGCCAATTGCTTCGAACTATAGTCCACAAAAGTAAGTAGTGCCCCGCCCTTGAAAGGTATTTGGGCAACCCCGTTAGTTTTCAGAACCCCGTCAAATCTCTCTTCTGCCTGTCCATAACAGTAAGCAAACTGAGGCACGGTAGATGAGGTTTATTGATGCAGCTTGCTCGGGTTTGTCAGCTGCAGTTGGAACAAAACACCAAATGGCGAGGATCTGCTTATATAAGGTAATCAGTGGAACCATTGCCACAAGTGCACCAGCCTCACCACCCCGCCGCTCGATTGAGCCGTGCTCAGCCACAAGCTACTTTACCTACCTTAAGGTACGAACAGTCGTACCTGCAACAACTATCACCGCCCACGCCTTCATAGGCCAGGCCAGGTGATGGGATTAGCTGGTATGAGTTTTTATATGATTTTCTATTGTCATTTGATCTCAAACTTGATGATTTTGATTCCTATCTGCAAAAGTCCTCATGTTCGACCTACAATCGCGCCAATAAATTTAGTTTTAGGAATCTCTCTAATGTTCATGTAGCAAAACAGTAATTGCCACCTTTCAGTCTGATGAGAGAGATATTTCAGTAGTTCATTCTGACGTCAATTATTACGCTTGCATCTTATAGGCTTTTGTGTATAGTAAGTAGTTGGTTCGACTTTTGAGCACAGGGCTGCTCAGCGATACCATGGATGTTGCGGAGTGCCAGCTGAGGGCTTGCAATTAGGTAGGAAGCAGCCACAATGTTGAAAACACTTTCGTAATTTGTGATACTTGGCTGAAGACTTTCTCGCAGAACTATACGCCGTGTCCCCACGCAGAGATTTCCAGAGGTAGATATGCAGTCCTTGATGACCTCGCTGCTTGCTTAGAAAACCCTTAAGTAATCATGCAGATGGCATTTAGCAACTATGAAGTATTAGAGAAATCTGTAAGCATTGACAGTACTGCCTGAGAAGCTAGGTTCATCTTATGTCCTGAGGCGGAGTGAACGTCAGCACTATGATTAGTTAACTTCCAGTGCCAACACCATCTGCGTGGGGCATGGCGTGATCGTGGATTCTCACGCTTGTTACCTTAATGTTATACCCAATGTCTGTAGCTCGTCGCTTTAGTTGGCCAATTCATCTTATCGAAACTTTGGGGTCAACTTCGGCAGTGCTGATGTGGATCCAATCGTCACGGTTAATGCTAGCCCTGCTCGTCTGCGTCCACCTCTGATCCTACGTAGTGCCGGGGAATTGAAGCTTGGTGTTTTGAAGCAGTTTACCACGCCCACTTTCACAATTGCGTGCTGCTCTTGTTATCTTGACTTGCCCATAACTCTGCAGTTTTGATGCAAACTCTGAAATTCCGAATTCCCTATGGAGCCTGACGTGCTTGCAAACCTGAGGGTGCCCACGGGTGATAAACTCAGCTAACTGCTGCGAACTGAAAATTCTAAGTGTATTCTCAAATTTCTCGAGAGCAGTCTCAATCTTCGTACCACTTATCCAAATCACTGAACTATCAAACCACCATGGCTCTCGAGCGGTTGGGTCACGTCTACCGATCATGTCTTTTTCAGATCATCATTGTTGGTATTGTGGCATTTTGTGAGCCAGGAATTTGGACGGCACTGAACAATCTCGGGGCTGGCGGAAACGCATCTGTAAGTCTCAGTCTTTAATGAATCGTACTTCACATGCTAAGAAGTCCTGTTAGCCTCTCTTGAACAATGCCGCCAACTCTCTTACATACGGACTCATGTCTGTAGGATGTTTCATTGCAGGAGGTATTACGAACAAAATTACAGCAAAATGGACTCTTTTCATCGGCGCGGCATTTTACACTCCCTATGCGGCAGGGCTTTACTGCAATAACCGCTATGGAAACGAGTGGTTTTTACTGCTTGGCGCCGGGCTTTGCGGCATCGGAGCATCACTGTTGTGGGCGAGTGAGGCAGCCATTGCCGTCGGCTATCCTGAGGCGGAGAAGAGAGGCCGGTGAGTTCTTTCCGGTCGGGCTCTTTAAAACGTGGGTAGCTGCCGACTGACAAAGATTCCCTTAGCTACGTCGGAATCTGGATGGGTATTCGACAAATGGGACCCCTCGTTGGTGGCGCAATCTCCTTGGCGCTGAATATCAAGACAGCCGAAAAGGGCAAGGTCACCTACACAACGTATCTCGGCTTAGTTGCCATCTCATCGTTGGGAGCACCCGCTGCTTTACTGCTATCACAACCCCAAAAAGTTATCAGAACCGATGGTACAAAGATCCCATACATGAAGCAGACCAACTTCGCCATCGAAGCTAGGGCTATTTGGAAACAGCTAAAGAACAAGTATATGTTGCTGCTTATACCCGTTTTCTTGGCTGGCCAGTTCGGCACAACCTATCAGGGAAATTATCTCACAAGTACGTCTCTGACATAGGAACATTTATTCATGGCCATGTAAGTAACTAACATTAAATCGAAAAGCGTACTTCACCGTCCGGTCCAGAGCCTTGGCATCATTCCTCACAGCCATTGTCGGTGCCGCCGCGAACATAACCACCGGCGCAATTCTGGACGTCAAACGATTTGAACGCTCTGCCAAATCCAAAGTCGTCTACATCATAATTCTCGTTTTCATCTCGACCGCATGGATTTGGAATGCCATCATTGAGACACGCCTATCCCGCATGGAGGACCCGCCGTCTTTCGACCTCGGTGATGGTCCATTCTTCAACTCTGCATTTACAGTCTACATGTTCTTCAAGTTCTTTTATGAGATGTTACAGACATATATCTACTGGCTGATGGCTGAGATCAAGGGCGCTCAGGGTGATGGTGATATCGCGCGCACCACAGGAATCTTACGATCGTGGGAATCGATAGGCAGTACAATTGCTTACGCCGTTGGCGCAACACACTGGCCCAATAAGAACCAGATGATTTTGGGATTCTCTCTTTGGGCTGTTACTATTCCTTTCACGCTGCTTGCTGTTTTTGGTAACTGGAACCAAGGCGGAGAGGAGACTTTGGATAATTCAGATGAAACTGAGAGTGATCTGGGTGTCGAGAGAGTTGCGATTCAGAGCAAGGGGGAGCAAGTATGAGGTGCTTTGAGAGCCTCTTTCCAATGAGTAATGCCCCCGACATAAGGCAGAGGCTACATAATCCATGAATGGCGAGGCTTGGATTATTACAATCCACATAGCCACCATCATTGAGACCCAAGTCGCGAATTAGAATTAGTCATGGGCTACCATTGGGCGATAATGGAAGATGAGGTCACGCAAATTTCAAGTGCACAATATTCTTAAATACATGTGCAGAAGAAAGTCTTCTTGATCACTTGGAATATGAGAACCGATCAGAAGCGACAGCATATCAGAAACGAGTCATCGAGAAAATGCAAAGTGTCAATTTCGCCCAATTAAATAAGATGTGGTAAAATGAATGCTATCAATGTCCAACGCCAAGGGTGAGATGCTGAAGTCTCGCCATGATCAACGCCTCCAGTCCTTCTAGCTTCCACCTCCCAACAATTTCAAATTAGAATGCAATCGCCTCATCAAGACACATCTTCTTGTTGTCGTCCATCCTGCCCTTGCCTCTACTACAGCAGTCGATCGCCGCACAAAGCTGTGAGTCACTCTGGCTCGCCGTGGCTGTCTTTGGCACCTGCTGCTGCGCCGGCCAGATCTCGCTGCCGGATTGTTGCTCCTTCTTCCAGTGCTCGGTGATGATCTCGCGCACGGTCTTCTGGAAGAAGAGAGGACCCTTCTCCATCTCAGGGTGGAGCTCGCCGTTGACAAAGATGCCAGCGTTGATGTTCTTCTGGGCGTTGGCGCAGAGGTACTTGTCCTCGGACATGATGCGCTTGTACATGTCACTAATGACATTGAAGTCCTCGTCGCTAGAGTTCTTGTTGCGGTAGACCTCATAGCGCATCTGGGACTTGGAAGGGCCGTCAGGAACGAATCGCTGGATGAAGAAGAAGTGTGGTCTTGAAGAGATGTTAGCAAAGCATCAAAAGTTTAATGAGTATTTGTATAACTTACGAAACGTTCATGGAGGCATTGGGCCAGAAGTAAGTAGCAGCGACACGGAAGCCCTTGGCAATCTGCTCAGGTGTGGGCTGGCCAAAGTGCTGAATGTATGCGTTCTGAGTGTTGACGAAGTAGGAGTTTAGGTCTGCGATGGAGGGGATATCTGGGTGGGCGGTCGGGCAGTGATAGCACTCGTTGTAGTTGTCGGCCAGGATCTTCCAGTTCCACTCTCCCTCCATCTCCCAGTGGTGGTCAAAGACGTAGTCCTCAAAGTTGTAATGCTCGAATCTCTCCTGTTCGTCGATGCCGAGGAAATCGTCGTTCCAAGCAATCTCGGGCTTCTCGGCAGCATCAAGGTTGACCCAGATAAAGCCGTTGCGGTCGACGTGAATGTGAATGGGGAAAAGGTTGTTCTGAGACTTATCGAAGCCCGCGAGCTCCTGGTAACCTGGGGCCTTGGCCAAGTTGCCTGCCAGACCGTAGGACCAGCCATGGTACTTGCAGGAGAAGACGTAGCTGTTTCCCTCTTCCTTAGTCACAACGGGGAAAGCTCGGTGCCGGCAAATGTTGTGCATAGCGTTGATGTTTCCCTTTCGGTCTTGGACAATGATGAATTGATAGCCGGCAACATCGTAGCGGACCCAATCACCCGGGTTGGGGATTCGGGCCTTGTGTGTAGTGAGGAGCCACTTTCTGGAGAAGATGGCACGGCGTTCAAGCTCATACATTTCTTGAGAGGTGTACCAGGAGGCAGGAAGGGCTCTGACAGGGGTCTTTTCATCCTGGGCAGCAGGCTTAGAGCCGCCGAGGCCAAAGTAGTTCTTGAAAAGTGACATTGCTAAACCCACAAATCTGTGTGAAATGATAGCTCGTTGGAAACGATGAGAGCTGGGGAACTGGAGCTGATGCTCGGTAGTTGTAATCTGATGATTGTGGTCTGATTTGGGTTATCTACAACTCTATGAACCGAGATGGTAGTCCTTCTATATAGCCATGATAAGCCCTGGCCGGTCGACTGAGTCCGTGTTTCGCCCTTTCCTATCTCTTGGACTGGAAACCATCGTTTGGGCCGGCCGGTACTCGATGTCGCACACCGAACGCCTCTGACAATTCCGGACACCCATAGCCATCAGGTGGCTGTTGATGCGGTTGTGAATACCGATCACATGACCGGCAAACACATCTCACGCGGACCGATTCGCACTCCAAACACCATGGGGTGGGATATACGGACCGAGCCGCGCTATGATGGTAGAGTTCTGGGCAAACTGGGGGCCCTTGAGGGCAGTGGAGATAAGATTCATCATGATGCATTGCTTGATGCAGCGCCCACCCCCAGGAGTCTAGACTCTCAATACCCGTGTTTTGAGCTGGACATCCTGCCATGAAGATCCGGTCCATCTCTACACACAGACTTAAGGTTGCTCATCCCTGCTTATCACAGCTTCGACCAGTCATCACCCTCAGAAGCTCCCCCGGTCGGTGGAGTCAGTATCTGTCACATATCTGCCACTAACGAGTATCCTTTCCCAATCTGGAAACTTTTCACTGTGCATTCTTCATTGGGTAGTGCCCCAGGCCCCGCCTCGTGAACGCCCAGGCGGTTTTGACTCCATTGGCACCCGATGGTTACACGTCGTTTTCCAGCCGCTGGCCATCCTCGATGCCAACACCGTAATGCCCTTGGTTCCATTGGCATCAATGTAGCACTGTGTTCGTCCCATTCGCTGCACTCTGCGCTCCAGACGTACCATGTGTGGCGGCTCGGCGTATGTGACGCCGTCGGCGCACTAGTCCGGATACCCTTCGTGCGTTGGCCGCCGTGCATCAAGTCCAAGTGCCTGTCACGCTCGGTACCAGACCGGCACTTTGCACTACATTGCTGATCCACGATGTAGGGTACAGCTGTCAACGAGTCAACCACCTGGTCAAGTCATACCATACAGGCACACCGAGGATTCCCGTATCTATCGTCATGGTGTTGACCATATCTGCTGTCTATGGAGAAAACGACTAACTCAGGGAGATTCTGGTAAGGATCGTTGCCCGGCTTATACTGGGTCCCAGTGTCTTATCGTGCTTCATCCGGGGGCATCCCTGGTCTTTGCCCATGAGTTATGGAATATCCAACCGAAGTAAGTCAAAAGGTCAGCTAATGCCCAGTGTCCGTCTTCGACCTACAAGATAAACTTGCATTGCAGTGTTTCTATTCCAGAACGCGAGGATCACGATTTGGTGATGCTCATGTTTTGGATGATAGAGAGGAATACACCACACAAAGCAAGCCGGTCCCCGGATAACTTAACTCGTCACGTGATCGGTAATCGGAGTCTCAGCCGACATCGGGACCCCTTCCGCTCTTGGAGGCGGGGGAGTTCACACGGGTCACCGATAAGTAAACCGTCTTCTCGCTCCGTGAAAGTGACGATGCAAGGTATCCAAGGTAACACTCGACTTATTTGTTTCCGTCTCTCTGTGCCGTCCTGGGAACCTCCATAGTCGGAAGAGATCTCTGTTCTGCTTGGCTGCAAGAGTCCCCTTTTGACCAACTTCTTCCCCCCTCTCTGGCCGATCCATGTCATTCTACTTTTTTAACAAAATGGACCAGAGCAAACCCTCCTATCTCATTGTCGGCGCTGGTGTGTTTGGTGTGTCTACCGCCTATCACCTTATCAAGAAGTACCCCGATGCATCCGTGACCCTGGTCGACAAGGATGCATTCGACGCCGATGAGCGCGTGGCCGCCTCATGGGACTGGAACAAGGTGGTCCGCGCCGACTACGACGACTTTACCTACTGTCAGCTAGCCCTGGAGGCCCAAGACACTTTCAAGAACGACCCTCTCTGGCAGCCCTATTTCCACCAAACGGGTGTTTACTGGATCTGCCGAAGCGACTACGCCCAGAATGTTATAGACCACCACAAGAAGCTCGGGCGCAAAGACGATATTATTGCTTTGCCCATCTCTGAAGCCCGCAAATTGTACAATGGTCTTTTTGAGGATGCTGACTATTCTGGAGCCAAAGAAGTTCTGGTCAACCGGGCGAGCGGTTGGGCGGCTGCTGGTGACTGCTTAAGAGCTGTCACTCGCGAATCCATCAAATTAGGCGTGAAGTATGTGACGGCTGAAACTGCTTCTCTGGAATTCGACCAGCGTGGCAACTGCACGGGTATCAAGACGACGACAGGGGAAATTCTGACTGCGGAACACACTATTCTCTCTACGGGAGCTTACACGCCAAAGTTGCTAGAGTTGAGTGCCGCAAAGAGCGGCCTGAGCAACCTCCGAGCCGGTGACCGTATTCTGGCTGCTGGAATCACCACTGGCATGGCGGAGCTTGATGAAGAGGAATACAAGAAGTATGCCGACATGCCCGTTGGGTTCCAGGGTTACACAGGACATGGTAGGCTTTCTCTCTCTGTTATTGTCTTTGCCAATAACTTCATGCCTTCTTTCTCCTTCCGCTTTGCTATTAGGCGGGGAAAGTGACTCACAATTGAAACAGGCAAGCCCTTTATTGGAAGCATTCCGCCGACGAAGGACAGAGAACTCAAATGGTGGGGATCCAAGATCTTCTCAAATACCAAAGAAATCCTCCCTGGTCGCCACGTCTCAGCGCCTCCACCGGCGACAGATTACAGCCAGTGGAAGGTGTCTCGGCAGCTCAAAGAAGATATCATTGAGCAGCGCAATCTGTGGTACGGGAAGAAGAGCGCAAACTGGAAGATGACAAAGCACCGGATCTGCTGGTAAGTGACTCGTCAACGGTCAAGCCATGTTCTGGGTTCCAAAACAGCGTGCTGACTGTGCATTTAGGGACGCCTTCACAACTAGCTCAGACTTCATCATCTCTCCGCACTCGGCGGCCAAGGGTCTGTATCTCGCCACGTGTGGCTCATTCCACGGCTTCAAGTTTTTCCCTGTACTTGGCAAGTACGTGATCCAGATGCTGGAAGACTCGCTATCGCCAGAGCTGAAGACGAGGTGGGCGTGGGATCGTGAGCGCCCGGATCATCTCCAGAACCCAGAGTATCCCAACTCTGAATTGACCGACCTTGTGGACCCGGTAGCGAGGTTGTGATATGTGAGGCATTTGGGTTTCATATGTAGCTGCATCGGCATAGATCAACGGCGTACATACATGCTTAGTGGAGTTGACTTGGTAATCCAAGGTTTCATGAAAGGTTACTGGTTCCCACTCTTCACATCACCGTGTGCACAAAACGCTGGAAACACGATGATACATGACAGGTGGGTTCTCAGTTAGGCACGATAATTGCATGCCGAGGACAAGTCGTCGTGGCTAAAGCAGAGACGGCCTATTAGAGGTGTCGCATTGTCAGTCTGCATGCTAACGGGCATTTAGGTTCTCCGCGCGGTAGGTGAAGTCCCATCATTCTCTCTTTCTCCCTTTTACCGAAGTCGGAGACGCCCTTTCTCCCTACGGTCAGGCACCGAGCTAAAGATCAAGCATGGGACCTCCAAACCGTTATTAACTTTGGGCTCAGCCGTGTAACACGAGTATGGTACCTAACCCCTACCACCAACTATTAGTGAACACGCCGACCAGACGATCAAACAAGGACCCCATTAGTCTGGAAAGAGGAGCAGGCTGACTGGACTGGATTCGTTACTTCAAAAGATAACTTACTGGCGAATATAGTTCATCTATGGCTTCTAACTTGGTGGCTTGATGATGGAGGTTGAAGATCACGATGAAGTTGTCGATCTCGGAAGGTCGGCTTCCCGAATTGTCAGCGAATATTTCGGTAGACAGGCCACGTGACAAGGATATAGTCTTAAGCGGTCCTTCTTATCTCTCCTGACTCTCATTGTTTATGCTTTCCGTCCCTTATCGAGGGGTTGTCTTACCTAGGGGGGTTAGACTAGGAGGGGGATGCATGGTGACGGGGCGCCCCTCATCGGTTTAGTCCGTACGGTGCGGGGTTCGTGGCAAGGGGTGTTTATAATTTCGAAAGTATTTAGTGGAGGCATGTACGCTGCCGGGACCCCTTTGCAGTGCTGCTCGTGTCTTCTTCCCAGGGCTGTGAGATTCGTCAATGTCATGCCGCCAGAGGAGGGCTCCATCAGTTCGGCCAGCTTGAGGGGGAGAAGACGCTCACATCATGCCTGCCTCACTTGCAGGTCTGCCGCTTTTGCCAACAGGAATTCATTTCTTTTTGTGATGGGGTTGCTCGCTGACGCTTGTTCGCGCCGTACAGGAGAAAAAAGACGCGGTGCCCGGGTGAGAAGCCGGCGTGCTCGAGTTGCGTCCGGTTGTCTCAGTCATGCTCTTACCCTGCGGTGAGACCTTCACAAAGCGGAAGATCGGTATGCATGCCATGAACACTCTTGCCCCTACTGATATCAGACACCTTACCACCGATAGGATGAGAGACTGCAAACTTTGGAAGAGAAACTGGATCTCCTCCTCAGTGGAGGGGGCTTGTAATACGACACCGCACGCGAACATGCTTCGTTCAGACCATCTGACCGGGTTCTTAGACCGAACCACCACGCTCGTCAAGGACAACCACAAACACAACAGCAGGCAACGTTCGAAGAAGTCACCGATGCGTCGGAAAAGTCATTTTCAGCAACGCCACCATCTCGGAGAAATCGTCAAGACTACCCGACCGACAACAGCAATTCTGTCGTCTTTGACCCAGATGACATGGCGACGGGCATCAATCTCTATTTCAAGTATTGCCATCGACAACCGATCTGGTGTTTTGAGAGAGATGAAGTCGGCGACTACGACTCTTTGCCAGAAGAGCTCGCCAGCAGTATCCTAGCGCTGACATCGCGGTTCTCTGAGCAACGCGATCACATGCAGCTCTTCAGCAGTAACGCAAAGACACTCATCATGCTTCGAATCGCGAATGGCACCGTGGACATCACCACAATAGAGAGTTTATGTCTTTTGTCTTACGCCTCTTTCATAGGTAAGTACCTCAGCGCAGAGCGTCGTCGTGATATGATTGAAATGGGAAACTGATCTTACAGACGGCAATGTGCACCTGGGCCAATTTCACCTAGGACTTTCGCTTCAGCTGTGCCGGTCAGCAATGCTTGACATGGAATCTGTTTATGCGGTGGATGATTCCACAACGGACCGGAAGAAGAGGCTTTTCTGGAGCCTCCAATTACTGGAGCAGTCCTACGGCCGCCAGGATGGATTATTGAGCTTTCCCAACGACGTGCGCCGGCCAACTCTTCCGTCAAGCGGAAGCCAGTCGGAGCAGGACTCATGCAAGGCACCACCACTACCACGAGATGATCTCGGGACCTCTTCTCCTGGCGAGACGGGCATTTGGAACACGAGTGTCTGCCTAGGATGGGTTTGGAGCCAAGTTAGGAAGTATGTCTCGGATTGCTCACGCAACATCCTCAAGGAACCATGGCGCCATGACTCTACCTACGCGAAAGTCCTCTCGGACTTCATGGAGACTGAGAACAGGATACCCATGTGCCACCGTTATGACTCTGTCAAGTTTTACGAACGGAAAATAGACGAACTCAAGGTGAACCGGGACTACTGGGCGCCATGGTTAAAGGAGCAATTCACTTACCATGCGATACCCACAGTCCTGAATCATCCGTTTCTCTACATTGTTGGAGCCCAGCATAACCCGAACCTCGGAATTCCAAACACTTTCTGGAGAAGGTCTTCAGAACAAGCGCTGCTCCACGCCACTTGGATTGTCCGGATGATTGACATGGTTGTCGACAAGCAGGTGCCGCTGGTAGACCCTTTCTTTGGGCATGTCGCTGCTATTGCTGCAACGGTCCACCTTTACTATTGCTGCGCCGCGGCGGCGAGGTTAAAGCACAAGTCTAATACGGACTTTGCTAAGTGCAGAAGATTCCTAAAGAGCTTCATCCCTTGTTCCGCAGCCTGTGGCGCATTGGTGAGTAGGAAGACAGTCGCGCATGACGTTCTTCATGGTTGACCGTCATATCTAGGACCGTAACCTCGACAGGATGACCCGCATTGCTGCAGGAACCGAGAATATGGACGTAGAAGACTGGATGCCTTCTAAAATCTACCTTAGCGTTCCTTTGATGTGGGAGATTCTTCAATTCAACTCTACAACCGACTGTCAGGAAATCCCAACCGCCGGCCTCCTAGATGCATCACTCACACCTGCTGTGCCGCCCGTTGATACTAGCGACAGCTCAACCCTCGAGATCATTGTCGCCACATCTCCGGAGATCACCATCAATATTGCAGACGGTGGGCAAGAGGCGCCGACGTCGACATACAAGAGGACGCAAAACGTTTCCTCTAATCCGGCGAATTCAACAGCGACATCCTCTTCGTCGTCGTCGACGTCACGAGCCGCAGTTTTTGACCCGCCGACCGTGGAGCAGATCGACAGCCTGACCTTTAATACCACGCCATGGCTATACGCGGACCCCTCGCAGCTCGTGGGCATTGGGGATATGAGCTACCCGCAATCGGAGCCGGGCAACGCATGGTGGGAAGGGGAAAACTTCAACAATATCATATTTAATCAATTTTAGCAATGAACAATGTTTCGCCACACAATGCCGGTTTCTATCCGGAGATAAGCACGTATATACCACCTTGTTGAGTTCCTGTCTTGTGTCTTCTTGATGTGTGAAACAGTCCCTCATATGTTTGTTCTGTTACAAAGCTGAGCAGCCATGGTATACATCTGTGAGCAGCCTGATCAGGTAGTGTCATGTCGTGAACAAGACCATCTTTCAGATCCCTTATGGCATGGATTACAAGGCGCAAAACAAGGTGGCACACGATGCTCGAGTCATTGAATCGTCCTTGGTGTTTATCGTAGGGATCTGTCACCGGACAGACAAGGTGACACGAGGCCATCAAAACGCCAAGCAAGAGGCCACGATGGGATAATTCTTAGGTAATGTGAACCACCTCACCTCAGGTAAGTCACCGAGGAAAAACCTACGGCCCTTGCAAACGCGACGCCAGGCGGCTTACGGACTTGGAACGGCGCTTCCTTGGTGAGCCCCCGACTGCGGTGGATCATGCGGGGGAGTAGGCAGGGATCAAGCTCTCGTTTTAGACGGACTTTTTGGATAAAGGCAAATCGGGGATGTCACGGATGGGGTAGCCGGGTAGCCTGGCTCGTTGGGATTGTAGAGCGGTTAGAAAAGGCTTCGGAGTGATAGGTCATGTCCCGTCCGACCAAGATCGTTCTAGACTGCTCGATGGGTCAGTCTCCTTGGCCCCGAACATGCCGACCCTCACGAGTTCAGTTGGGAATGACAGGGCACACATCCGCTCATTTGAATTGGCTGGCGCGCACAAGTCTGCCGCCCGTCTGGCTTATTATTCGGCAGGAGGGAAACAGAGACTCGAAGAGGTGTTCGTCTGCCCCCAACAGCTAGTCTTCTTCACCCCCCTCAAGCGCCTAGCTTTCCCTTTCCCACGCATGCCAAGAATCAGGGTCCTGAGCCGAACCGTTTTTGCTGCACAGTAGCATTCATAGCCTTACCGTTTTGGAGATGGCGGTTCCCCCTGTCTTGTGGAAGCCGGATACCGACTGCCATGGGCCACTTCTTCCTCTGTCAAGGAATCCGGTGCAAAGCACTTGCCACCCAGGCTGACAACGAAGCGCCAAAGAGGTCAATGACGATCTTCTTCTGAGTTCGAATAATCCTGCGTTTTTGACGATCAATAGGGTACTTAGGGCGCGTTGTTCTGCACATTTGGTATCCCCACATCGCATAAGAGCGAGCTGCGATAGCATGACTCAAGCGGGCAAGACACTCCGAATGTCAGCTTTGGTGTGCCAAACATCCCACTCCCGCCGACTGACTTGCCAGCGCACGATCCGTAACGCCAAGCGCGGTGGGCAAACGACCAGGTTGGGACTTAAGGGCGACAAGGAATTCGGGGTCACGACGACTACATGGAAGGTTTCCATTCTTCCCAGTCACGGGGTGATGGGATCCTCAGAAGGTGTGCAGTCGTGTTTTGGCTCGTTTCGACATGAGCCCGACTCGGTGGAAACCAATGCGATGCTGGTATCGAGTCCTGTCATGATAGTCCAATTGCTTGCGTGTGATCGTCGACTTTTCGGACGATTCCCCGGCGGCCGGTTGGCCAGACTCTCACCGACACTTACTTATAGCAGAGTCTGGTATCGCAATAGTCGGGAATTGGATGAACGGCACCTTGCCTGAAGAGATTGTGGTTATCGCAACTTTGCAAGCACAGTGAAGAGTCCGATTGAGAGGGGCTGGTTTGCGCGTCGGGGCTCTTGGCTGCACGTTTGGGTCATGGTGATTGCACCACGGCTACGGTGAAAGAAGATGCGCGAACAATCACAAGCTGCACTACCTTATGTGATGATGAGAGGCGATGCAAGAGGGGGTGGATGTCCAACGTCGGAGCGTGGTAGCAAACCGGTTGATGCCCAATAGTCGATGGAACGTCAAAGAGTCATCTTCCTTCCAATTCTCGAAACGTTATCTTTCTCGCGATGATCCATAAAGCGCATCAGACATATCACGATCACGATGACCTTGATAAGGCCAAACACCCGAAGGTTATGGTGGCCAGGGGGAGGGCACCGGCGCAGTGGCCGAGTTCGGAGCAGAGAGCACGAAGCACCCCTCCCCCCGGCTGATGTGAGCCGGCCTCGCTCGTCCAACCCTAGGGGGGTTTGTATTGCAAAACAATGGTGAATGTTGTCGAGAGACCAAGTTCCAAGTGCAAGCGCAGCAAGCTAGTTGCGCCCGCTATCTTCCTCTGGTTGCGAATATGACCATATCATGACCGAATCAAGCGCAAGTGAGTCTATGTGGCGATAAGCCTTTGGGAACGTGGTGTTGATGGATCAATATCATGGAGGTGTGAAGTGTGTTTGGGTTCCTTTGGGGCCACGCGCATCGGCCAACACGGACGGCATCGGCTTCAAGAAACCGATCATGTGACCGCCGTCTTGGGCTCTCCGGGCCACATCTACGGTGCTGCTATCTATAGCAAGCTCCATGTCTGTTCTCCAGGTTCTCCACACCGACGATGAGGCTAGACTGAATTGGGGTATCGCAGACGGGCATGGGTGACTTATAAACCGTCTTGCAACTGTACACGATGCTATCATCTTGAGGGGTTATCACCAGAAGGGTTCTTTTAAATCCGGAATACATCATTTTCATTTACATCTCCTTTCCCTTGTCATCAGACAAGAAGGACTCACACATACACACACATACATCATGGATCCCTCACAGCGCGTCGTCATTATCGGGGCCGGCATAGTTGGTACCAACATCGCTGATGAGCTGGCCTCGCGGGGGTGGACCAACATTACAGTGGTCGAACAGGGGCCATTGTCCATGCCGGGTGGCTCAACATCTCATGCCCCCGGTCTTGTGTTCCAAACCACGGGTTCCAAGACTATGAGCTCCTTTGCAAAATACACCGTACAAAAGCTGCTCTCAATAGAATGCTTCAACCAAGTCGGCGGCCTTGAAGTGGCAGAAACACCAGAGAGACTTGAAGAACTCAAGAGGAAACACGGTTATGCCTCCTCCTGGGGCATCGAGGCCAGTCTGCTCACCGCCGACGAGGTCAAGAAGATTTACCCCCTTATCAGCACAGACGTGGTTCTTGGCGGCCTGCACATTCCAACCGATGGTCTTGCATTGGCTGCTCGCGCAGTCCAAGTGCTTATCGAGCGCACTCGGAAAGCCGGTGTCCGTTATCTTGAGCACACCCCGGTCACGGGCATCACGCGGAGCCAGGGCCGAGTTACAGGCGTCGAGACGAAGAACGGTGCGATTCCCGCCGATCTCGTCATCGCATGTGCCGGCTTGTGGGGCGTTGAGGTCGGTGCCATGATCGATCTACCGATCCCACTGCTGCCCGTCGGCCATCAGTACGCAAAGACGACCCCGGTGCCAGCGCAGAAGGGGAAGAAGCTAGAGGTGAACGGCGCTCAACTACCCATTCTTCGCCACCAGGATCGGGATCTTTACTACCGCGAACATGGTGAACAGTATGGTATTGGCTACTACGGTCACCGCCCTCTTCCCGTGGTCGCTGCCTCGCTTGGCGAGACGCCCAAGCATGTCGATGAGCACAACATGCCATCGCGTCTAGACTTCACCCCAGATGACTTCAAGCCGGCATGGGAACTCACAAAGAAACTTCTCCCAGCCCTTGCCGAAACCGAGATCGAATATGGGTTCAACGGCATCATGTCTTTCACCCCAGACGGTGGTCCTCTCGTCGGTAGAGCGCCCAATTTGGAAGGGTTCTTCGTTGCAGAAGCAGTCTGGGTGACACACTCCGCCGGTGTTGCTCGCGCGGTAGCCCAGCTTCTAACCACCGGGAAGTCCGAGGTCGATCTTGGAGAGTGCGATATTTCTCGCTTTGAACAAATTCAACTCGCGCCCGAGTACGTCAAGGAGGTCTCTACGCAGAATTTTGTCGAAGTTTATGACATCTTGCACCCTCTTCAGCCGCGCGAGTCACCGCGCAACCTCCGTGTCAGCCCGTTTCACTCCCGCCAGAAGGAACTCGGCGCTTACTTCCTCGAGGCAGGGGGATGGGAGCGTCCGCAGTGGTTTGAAGCCAACGCGGCGCTTGTCAGCCAGTTGCCTGACAAGTGGAAGCCAAAGAAGCGCGATACCTGGTCAGCGAGGTACTACTCCGACATTGCTGCCGCAGAAGCCTGGAAGACACGGACAGCGGCTGCCATGTACGACCTCACGCCAATCCGCCGGTTGGAAGTTTCTGGACCCGGATCAGCCAAGCTTCTTCAACGGCTAACCACGAGCAATATCGACACGGCGCCTGGCAATGTCACCTTCACACTTCTCCTTGATGACGAAGGTGGTGTTCTTAGCGACATCTTTGTTGCCAGGCTTCGCGAAGACTCATTCCAGCTTGCAGTCAATGGCCCCGTTGACCTTGCTTACTTGGAACGAGAGGCTCGTCTCCAAGTCAAAGCGTCGCCGGCCCAGTTCGTTCATGTCCGCGAAACCACCGGAGGTACGAGTGGCATTGGTCTCTGGGGACCCCGCGCCGCCGACATCATCACTGGTATCAGCTCAGACAACCTCAAAGACATGCCTCATTCGCAGGTCAAGACAGCCATCATTGCTGGTCTCCCGGTTACTGTCGTGAGCCTATCGTTTGTTGGTGAACCCGGCTGGGAGATCTACACCAGTGCAGAAAACGGCCTGCGTCTGTGGGATACTCTTTGGAAGGCTGGTCAGCCCCATGGAGTCATCGCCGCAGGTCGCAGCGCCTTTAGTGCCCTGCGCCTGGAAACTGGATTCAGGACGTACGGTGCCGATGTGACCACCGAGCACAATCCCTTTGAAGCCGGTCTTGATTTTGCGGTCGACCTTAGCAAGGAAGGGTACGTCGGTCATGACGCCATCAAGCGCCTTGCAAAAACCAAGGTCAACAAGCAACTTTTTTGTCTTACAATTAATGACGGGAGCTCCGTTGTTCTTGGTAAGGAGCCCGTGTTGCTCGATGGGAAAGCAATCGGGTACGTCACGAATGCCGCGTTTGGCTACACAATCGGGAAGCCCATTGCCTATACGTACTTGCCAAGCAGTGTGGAAGAGGGCGACGTCGTGGAGATTGAGTATTTTGGAAGGAGGATTGAGGCAACTGTGACGACGGAACCACTTCGTAAGGCACAGGTGAGTGAGCAGAAGGCCATCTCATCACCAAAGCGGGTCGTTATGAAGTCGAAGTTGTAATCAGTTGATTGGGTAGGCGTATGGGGCGTTTACGGGCACTACTTTGCATGATGATGAATCAAATGAACTTTCAATGATAGTAATATGTGCGCAGTATGAAGACTATCTTACATGAGAAGCTTCTGGAACTGAGAAATATCTAAGCAGAGGACCCTATAATATGGAAAAGATAGGTATCACTCAAACCTGACGCAGGCGTTGTGACTACCTTGTTTCCTACCATCCATGTAGACAGCAAACTCCACAGACGCCCCCGATGGTATCATCTCTACCACATAAGTCATCTTCTTGGCCATCGTACCATCAATAGTCATGATGTCAGGCAAACTGGAAAACGGAACGTCGAGCTTGCAATCAATGTAGCAAAAGTCATTGACCTGAAATGTGCGCCGATCTGGCACTTCCGCCGCATCGCATTCGCAGATGCCAACAGAAAAATGACCTCCGACGTCTTTTTTATAAATCTCGTAATAGGTGAATCGTACTGGTTCCTTCTGAGAAACAATTTCGCCCTATAAAGAAGTTTAAAGTGTGAAACTGGTGTTCTGCCAGGGTGATATATGCGGGAGATTTACTTTTTTCAGGTACCAGTGCATTTGATTCTTGGCTCTCCAGACCCCCAAGTAGACATCGTACTCTTTGTCTTCTTGAAGGTGCTTTTCCCGATCAAACTCCGCTCGGTAGGTAACTCCGTAGCTTGATCTTGATACTGTCGATGTCACCTGAATAGGCGCCTTAATTCTGTAATCAGGACATTTAACAAGGATTTGATCTCCAGCTCGGTAGCCATCAAGAAATCCCTTGTGAACTGCGCCTCTGCAGATTGCGGTTCTCCTATGCACAATATCAGCCTTGATTGGTACGCTCTTGAAATACTACATATGGAGTAATGAATAGTCACTTACGGCTGTATACCCCCCGACTGCAAGACTTTCATCCCATGCTGCTCCTTAAGATGGTCATACAGGTATGGACTAGCGCCTAATCCTCCGACAAGAATGATTCCCTACGTAGGGAAGCACAGGTCAGTGATTCAAACGTTTTGCGATTGATATCTTGTTTCCGGCTTACGGTAATTGTCAAGCCAGAGCTCGTCGCCATTCTGATCTGCTTCGCAACCAGCTCATCAATCCCTTCAAAAGAGTCTATGAAGGCTCGTTGGATGTGGGTTCTGTTTTTACACTCAGCTAATTGATAACGACGTTATTCAAGGTTTGGTTTACTTACTCTTTGAAATGAATCCTTCCGTTCTTGATGATTGGCTCCTTGCAGAAGTCGTTGAGATTAGACTTGCTGAAAGCTTCGGCTGGTATTTCAACGACATATTCTCGATGAGTAAGATTGGGTACGAATGTTGGTTTGATGAGTGCCTCCCACTCATTTTTCATGATTCTCTTCTTCCCAGTGTCACTCAGATGGTTCCATCTCGAGCCCAAGCGAGCTTTACATGCTCTCTCAAAGGCTTCGTCAATAAAAATACCACCACAAAGGCTACCTAGTAAGTAGGTGTTATCAGCTTTTCTTTACGCCGACCAATCTCAGTTATATGAATGGTGTTACCTGTTCCCTCCACTGCTTCTTGCATCGATATGGGTTTGATCTGATTGATTTGGTAGCTGATGAGATCCTAAAGATAATCAGATACATCAAACATGGACGGGGCCAAGATTCGGAAGATCGAACAGAGTTTACACTTACCACTGTACCACCACCAGCATCGCAAATAATGTACACATCGTTCTTGCCCACCTTTCGGCCTGGCTCGCTCAAAGTTGACAAAGCCGCGGCTTCGGGCTCAGGTGCCAGAGTCAATCTAGTTTCTCCTGCCACCCGTGAATAGAGGATTCCTGCCTGCTCCGCGGCTGTCTCCATTGCCTGCCTCGCATAACCCTTCCAGATGGCAGGTACTGTGATGACTATGTGCAGCCTCATGGCGTCGACGACTTCTTCCCCTCTCGCCTTGGTAATGGTATACATCGCGTGATTGAAGAGTCCCCGCAGAAAATCCGCCACAAGCGCAATGGCAGTCTTCCCAGAGTCTCTCAACATCCTCTTGCCTCGCAAGATGAATTCAGATGCGCAAAGTTCAGGGCCAAGATCTTCGTCTTTGAGGAGGAGAAGTTTGAACCAGCGAATTGGGTCTGCATCATCAGGGATATCGTATCCCCACATCATCGTTTCGTCGTCGTAGTAAAGCTCTGTTGGGGCTTTGCCTTCTTCGGGACCCTTACCAGGCCAGGTGGTGATGATGTTGATGTGGTCGTTTTCGAATTCTTCAGTCGTAGCCCAAGCTACTCCAGAGTAACTAAGTAAGAATCACTTCGTTAAATACAATACTCTCAAGTCCAAATTTTGAGGAGAAAGGGAGACTCAATTTACATACGTCGTCCCAAAGTCAATTCCAATGACAAGTAAGTCATCATCTTCCTCACCATTTGATACCCTCCTCTGCCCACTGTGAGATTATGTTTCGTTGGAAGGAATATTGCGTTGAAGACTAACCTGCGCTTGGATGTTGTACGCGGGTCGCATGACCAGATATAATGCTTTGTTGATGAACTATATGGAGCACGTCAAGAGTAGTAAGTAGAAGGCCTAGATGCAGATCGGTGCACGTCCAATGATTCACATTCGAGGCTGGTCATTGTGGAAACTTTGCTGCCTTTTATGGTCGTCAGAGAGGAATATTCAACGTATGTTGGCGGCCTGCAGGCGAGTGCTAAGAGGATAGATGTGTCTGTCAAGGCAGGCTATGCTAAAGATTTTCATTGGGGGCGGGCGCCTGCATTTCAGGCTGACCACCGTCCTGATCTTTTCCACAAGTACCACAATGAACCAAAGTTACCTCCGCCACGAAAGCTATTACTGAATGATCGAAATTTAAGGCATGTTTTATCATGGATAGTTGGATTCCCCATAGTTTTTTTGGCAGATGCTGTTTTGGACAATTACATATATCAATTGTACCGTAGCTACGCCCATTTTACTGCTGAGAGTGATCGGTGTTCTCCGATTACTGTGCGTTGTTTGGATCCTGGAAACATCACCGATGCAGGCAGAAGGCTGCCAGGCTGTACGTGTTGGTTCTTGATCAGACTCTCACCTGAATCGACATGTCATGAACCCTGCGTTTTCCCCTTCTCGGCGCTTCGGCACGAGTCTGTGCCGGTAATACTTCCTGTTCGCCTCAAAAAGTTCTGACCTGGCTAGAAATGATTGTTCCGGCAAATTTCGGCTGCAAATTTTCTGATGCACACCTCCCTTGCCTTGTCAATTTCACAGATCCGAGGTTTGAGACGCAGTCCCATGCAGCATTCTTGAGTATGGAAAACCCTGGCACACTCAACCAGGTTCTTCCATCCCCGTGCTGTAGGATCAAATTCGTCAGGCGACGGAATCAACGGCGCCGTTTGCTGATACGACAAGTCTAAACGCCGTTGAGCCTGCTGCATCACACCACAAAAAAAGTTCGGTGAATAGGAGCTGACCTGCAGCCAGGTCATTTGGTGCTTGGCGACTTCCTAACTGATCAATCAGAACGCCGAGAGTACAATGAAAGAGGGAGCCTACTCGGACTCGGAGGCTTTTTGTGTGACTGTGCCCGGTCCAACGGCCGTCCACCCGATTGATTTTGCCTCGTAATGCACGCAAGGGGCGCCACACCAACTTCATCTAAAGAATTGAGCATGTTCATACTAGTAGGCTAGGCTCACCAAGCCAACCGACCGGCATTACCAATAAAATTCCAGGGCTAACTTCGTTTGTTTTGCCCCCGTAGAATGATGATCCTCCGCCGATGGTTTAAGGAGAGCCAGCGTATCCGAATCTGCGCCGAGCTGAAGCTCCTTCATGACCCATTAGCTGCCATTACCTTCGGCGAAACAAACCGACACCCATGCTTCTTAAAAGCTACAAGGATGAGATCATACCCAATCTTCTTCTTTCTCAACACTGCCGAGTCCATTCTAAAGTCAACGTGACCTTTCACATCTTTGTCCCAGCCTTATCGTCATGGCAGAAAAGAGTTCGAGTGTCTACAACTCATCTAGCCGACCACAAGCTCGTCGAACATGGCCACGAGATGGTGAACGATCGACTTCAAAGAGGGAGCTTCCCCGCCACGACAACTCTCAGGAGCAAGATTACTTCGATACAGAGGCAGCCGGAAGTCCTTCGTTGACATGGAGGAGCGGAAAGTCATCAAGATCTGTAAATACTACGTGCTGTTCTATATTACAATGAACAGAAGAAAGTAACAAGCCTGGAACTGACGGATCTTGCTAACCTGAAAATTGAACTTCTGCAGTCCACAATTGATACCAATTCTATTCGGCAATCGGAATCCTCGGCCGACCTAGACCTGAATAGCTTGGGTCACACATGGAATCAGAGGCCAACTCCCAAAAGAAGTGAATATGAAGGAATGGAGGATGGATTAGATGAGAAGGAGGTCACACTAGAGTCTTTGAAAGTCGAGCTGCAGCGAAAAGATGCCGATCTCGCTGATATGCGTAAACGCTGGAAGCAGACAGCTAAGGAGCTAAACAGGCTGAAGTTGTCACAAAAAGGAGAACTTTATGAAGTGACAGATCGGCACCTGGTGGAACTGGCCACCAGACTACGATACAATATTCGAGACCTTACGATCCGGCATTTTGAGGGCAAGATGGGACCCCGGGATTCAGTCCACGAACCCAGAGGATCCAGATTCTTGCAGTACTTCGGCCATGTTGTTCATGATACAACAGTACAAAACGCCCTACTAAAGTCTGGAAACAGACGCTCGAGCGTTATGCAAGCATATCTGTGGGAAATTCTCACCGCAGAGATATTCGGTCGATACCTTTGGACAGGATCCGAGCTATCTGGGGCCATTCAAGTCTTGAATAACCACATCAGACAAGGTAGGAGTGATTCGTCCCATTCTCACGTTGAGACATTTTACTGAAATGAATTGCAACCAAGAGAGATGTCGAATTGCCAGTTTTGACGTCGAGTCCTGTCGGAGTTTCCAAATGTGGAGTACACAGACGACAAGTATGATCCTGCACACCATCGACGCGAGGAAAGAATCCGCAGTCAGGCGGTTCATTGAAAACACGGTACGAGATACAGCATCCGGTATAGTGGATGCAGTTGCTTCCCTCATCATCATTGAGAATGATGAGCTGGGTTTAGAGATTGAGAGCATTCTGCATGAGGCTCTAGCTCTCGATAAGGAAATCTATAGACAAGTTGCGCGTGTGGATTGGATCACTTACGAGACACCGATGATATTTGATCCCGAGCAAATGGAATGGGAAGGAGACGATGAGGCGGGGAGACGAGATCAACCAGCCCGCCTTGTTGTGGCTCCAGCTTTAAGAAAGCGAGGGAAATCAACTGGGGAAGATTTCGATATTGATCGATTACTGCTCCCCATGATTGTTTCACGTCTTGATCCTGGGAACTGATCGAACACGAGGTGCCGAGATTTCTGCGAGAACTTGTATCAGTCGGGTTATGATTGACATGAATAGCGAGAGTCTTCGGAACTTACGATATCAGGAGGGAGCCACGACTGATGTGAACGTAACGTATCTAGTGAGGGAGCAGAGTAGAATGCCGGTCAATACATCATTGGTTACCTAGCAGTTCCATCAATACACTCTGGCATGCATTAGTAAATCACACTCTCGGCTTCAGGTATATTGCTACTCTGATTAATTAATTTATTCTTTCACTAAAACCTAACGACCAACTTCTTCCCGGATACCTTTCCCTTGCGCAACTGGTCTAGCTCCTCCAGCAAGATATCAATACCACCACTAATCTGTTTGATAGGGGGAGGTCTTAAAACCTCAGTGAGCCTTGGAAGTATTGTGTAGAACCGCGCAAGAGCCTGTCGATGTTCTAAATCGACCGGAAACTTGGGTCCGATTGGCGGCAGCCAGGCAAACTCTTTGCCAAAGACCGTATAAAGCATGATCATGTCATACTTGACACCTGGAACCTTTGACTCTCCTTGATCAAGCAGCGTGACAACCTTGCCACCCTTGGCCTGCAGTACTTTGGCCGTCAGAGGACCAGTGCCCTTCTCTGAGATACAGTCCAGAGCCAGGCTGATGTCTGGGAAAGCCGATACGACTTCCTGGACCCAATTCTCCGATCTGTAGTTGAAAATGTTGTCGGCTCCGTAGCTCTTGACGAGATCATTAGAGTGGGGAGACGCTGTTGTGACCACGGTGCAGCCCGCTAACTTAGCGATCTGAATGGCAAAGAGGCCGACGCTTGTGGAACCTGCGTAGATGAAAACTGTCCGTCGCGGTGTAGATGCTTCGGGATTTTGCTTTGGCTCATCAGGCCACGGAAGTCCAAGATGCACATTCATCGCCAATACGGCAGTGACGGCTGAGACACCGTAAGTTGCTGCAGCCTCGTCCGACATGCCTTGAGGAATTTTCCACGCCAGATCTGCTTCGGCCTTGAGGTATTCTGCGAACGCGCCCTTGTCGTGATGCAAGCCGCCATGGACAACACCCGCTACACGGTCTCCCACCTTCCATGACTCTACGGCGGACTTGCCAACTTCCACCACCTCTCCTGCGTAGTCGCATCCAACGATGCAGTTCTTGGGGGAGATGACGTCAATATGCTTGTAGTCGCTCGGGTTGAGAGCCACGGAATGCACCTTGACCAGTATCTCTTGGCCAGTGATGACAGGCTTTGGTACGTCGATTATATGGGCTCCCTTGAAGATGGACTTTCCCGAGGTAAGGTTGAAGATTCGTGCGGGGGTGCTACGATTTGACACCAAAGCCTTCATTTTGAAGAGTCGAACAGATCCGGTGGATAGATAGGATAAGTGTCGGGCCTTTTTTCAATTTCTACTGTCTTGATAGGAGTGTTCGGTTGTCCAGAAAAGCGTGAGATTGAGCCATGGAGGACAAGAATACTCGATAAGAAGGCACAGGTCACCAAATAGATTGGTGAAAACTCGAGAGCCTTGGAGTCTGAAACACTCGAGTAGATGAGGAACACACGTGGGCAGGCTTTGGAAAAAGAAAGACCGGTTTGTAAGGTCCGCCTACGTTCTTTGAGTTTCTTCGCGACATCAACTTTCGCGCGTGGAATTCTCTCGGACGAATTGGATTTCCGTCCATGAGATGACTCAATCCAACGGCCTATGCCATTTTCATACTCTAACATTTGTATATTGTAATCTGTTCCGTTGGGGCGGCCGCTTTCTCAGAAAGGAGGCTCTGGAAAAACGAATTAGCCGATTCAAGACGAGACAAATATTCAAAGACTGGTTGTTTACTGATCATCCCGGCCGTGTGGTTGCACTGTCGTCTGCACCCAGCATATTCCATTTGTGCTATACTAGCGGACACTAGATGAGCCGACTGTAGGCAATAGCAAGCATTCCTGTTTGCGGTCATCAATGTACATGGAATCCCGTAACCCTACAGACTATCGTCGGCCCCTGGAGATTTACTGGAGGAACACGGTAGACAGGATGGTGGATTTGTAAGGCAAGGCCATTTTCAGATCACCATAGCAGAGTCCATTAAGACTAGTCGTGCTTGGAGGCTAAGCCACATGTGTTTTGATTCCTTGCCACTTGTACCGAACCTCACTCAAGGCTTGTGTATGCAGCGAGGTGTTCTTCTTCAATACGGCTGAAGATGATAAATATCTTGGCCTGAACTTCCATCCATAAACCTCCGTATACTATAACCATCCTCATTGTCTTCTTCATCGGCATCTTTATTGCATCCTGAACAAATTTGAACCTCACGCAATGTCTTTGAAAAAAGTCACTCTCGTTGGTGTAAGTTCCTACAACAATGTCGCTCGTTGCCAAGGCTACTGATGATAGGTATGGGTGCAGGCCAGTGGTAATGTCGGCGCGGCCGTTTTGCCTGAGTTGCTCAAATCTGACCTTGATTTGACCATTCTAAGCCGCGAGGGATCTTCCGCAATCTTCCCCCCGGGTGCTAAAGTTGTCAGAACCGACTACAGTGAGGATTCCCTGATCAAAGTCCTTGTTGGCCAAGATGCAGTTGTCAGCATGCTCCCGATTGTGGCTCTTGGAGAGCAGCAGAAAATCGTTGAGGCTGCCATAAAGGCAGGCGTGAAGAGATTTATTCCCAGCGAATATGGATCCGACTCTGCGGTATGGGGTTCCTCTGTGCAGACGAGGCAGCACCAGATGCACGTCCCCTAACTAACATCAACTACAGTCTGATGAAGTTATTGCAGCCGTCCCATTTTTCCAGCCAAAAAAGGCTCACCTTGACTGGCTGGCAAGCAAGGAGGATGTTCTCAGTTGGACTGCCATCATAACTGGGCCTTTCTTTGATTGGGTAAGGCCTCCTAGCTGTGTTCATTGATTTCCGCGGCTTTTCAGGGTGTCTAACTGCTGACATTGTTGAACTGCTTTAGGGATTGAAGCTTGGGATGACAGGCTTCAATCTTGCTACCAAGACTGCCACTCTGGTAGATGGCGGCAAGACTCGATTCACAGCAAGTAACACGGCACAAATAGGGCGGGCTATCGTTGCAGTCCTCCAGTATTCCGACGAGACCAAGAATCAGCTTGTCTTTACCGAATCATTCACAACTACTCAACTCGAGGTCCTTGCCTCTCTTGAGAAACTAACTGGCGAGAAATGGAAAACAGTAGAAGTCAGCTCACAAGCGATCAGGGAAGACGGATTCTCCAAACTTGGAAAAGGGGAGATCATGGAAGGTGGCGCGGCCGTGATCATGGCGTTGGTGCTCGGGGAAGGCGGACTTGAAGATCATACGCACGTCAAGGGTGGTATTTGGAACGACCGCTTAGGTTTGAAGACTGAGAGCATCGACGAGACTGTCAAGTCAGTACTAAGTCTGTGGTGTTGATTTGAGAGGGGGTACAATTGCACTGTAACCCCAGTCGCTCTCGAATTTACTGTTGGATAAGACTGTGCCAATTTACCTTGTAGCTGCCTACTATTATTTCAAGCAATCAATTCAATCCTCAAATTTGTGTCTCTTAATCGCGGTGCATCTCAGATGGCCTGAAAAGAGATGGCGTTGCTAGGTCCGTACAGTTCTACCCAATGCAAGACGGGACCTAGAATCCATAACCTTATTTACTCTACAAATTTCATCATCAATGTTAGATGCAGAATCCCCTTGTCATGCTTTACATTCGATCCTAAGTCTGCTTCCCAATTACTCCAGAAGGGAAACCGCTAAGAAACTATGCTCGACTGAAGCAGGCTGCCAAATTGGAGGGGTGCGACAATCGGTCCATCGATCAACCGATGCCGGCTTGCATCACACCTTCAACGATACCCCTTTTGTAAGCTACGTTCATAACGCTTCAATAGCCATGAATATCCCATCTTCTTCAAATTAAGACAAAATAACTCCAGTTACTACGGCGGGCTCGAGCCTCTTTTCATCCCACAGACGGCAAACCCCACGTCACTAGGAACCTAGTGCAAGTATACAATAAGACTAACCTCATCTGAAAAATGTCTAGAGCAACATGAAATTCCAGTTTACGAGGAAACAAAGCCCTCTAGTCTTGATACGTCAATCCATTGCAGGCCGGCCAAGCAGTTCAGACCAGTCCTCTCCCTTGATGTAATTCGCAATCGTGGTCAGCTCTCCCTTGAGGCCAAGCTGAATAGTGATGACTGTTAGCTTCGTCTCGTTCGGGAATCTTAACCATAGTGCACCTACCTGTTCCGGGTATATAACCGACGGATCATTTCCCCAGTACCCAAACTCCATGGAGTATGCGTGCATCTCCCCAATTTCGAGGCCAAAGCCTCCCGGAGCAAGCTTATCCATATCATCCATGGTAATGGATTCAAATACTGCCGGAACTCCGGTCATCCTACTCCACAGGCTCACATAGTCTGGCCAAGTCAGAAACTCAGAGCAAGCCAGCAAATGCGAGCCTGGGGAAGCCTGAGCTAGTGCCTTGACGTATTTTCCTGTTTCCTGAACGAGAACATGTGGAATTGGATATTTGAGTTCTCCTGGCATACGGAGGACCATCGTGCCGTCTCGCCGCTAGAGCCAGAAATTGCTCATCAGCTAAGGAACCTAAATCGAAGAGCACGCACGTATCCAAAATACACGCACCTTCACCCATGGAATGTTAACAGGACCAAACTTCCAATTCGTCATGAAGAGGCCTAATTGCAGCATGGACGTCTTTTTGTACAAATCAGGAAAATGGATTCGTACGTGATCAACCACAGCAGCCTTGGAATCGAAGTGGAAGACATTCTGGAATTTTCCACTAGACCATTTTCGAGTTGCTGAGAGTGTTGACCAGATGAATAGTTGAAGCGAGTCTAGCTTGGCAACGGCCTCTACCAAGTTTTTTCCTTGCTGAACCTCAAGTTCGTAAGCCCACTCAAGGATAGACTGTCCTGGTTTCAATTGCGGATTCGAAGTTAGTGCCAACCTAAAGGGAAACACGGTGTTTCCGAAGACAATATTGGCGCCTTGAAGAGCAGCTTTCAGAGACTCTACATTGTCCAAGTCGCCTGCAACGATTTCGACGCCTTTAGCAGCCAGCGCCAAGCTAGCTGGCTTGGTTGCATCTCGAGTGATTCCACGAACCCTCCATCCAGCTTCTTTGAGGTATGTCTCTGCGACAGAGCGCCCCTTTGTACTCGTAGTATGGTCAGAATTCGCTTGTAGAAACAGAAACATCTCAAGTTGCCCACCTGGTTGCCGGTCACGCCACAGACAACTATTAACTTTGTCATTTTTGAAATTTTGAAACTTCGGTGGTGTTGATGCCTGTTACCTGGGACGCTGGATCAGTGAAATTTTGGCTTTAAATGAGACGGCGCAAAATCATCATCTTCAGCTTGAATAACAAGTCTTCCTGACCCTCCATCACGACCCTTCAAAAGGTCGGTAACCATCGAACTGGTTGCATTGCTTCGATCGGATGAACACTAGATCCCGCGGCTCAACTAGAGAGGTTTCTCGTTCCATCGGCGCTGGATTGAGCCGAGTTGGAGTGACGTTTTAATTCGGATTTGTCAGAGAGTCGGGTACTAGAGATGCCCCGACAAAACGTCCCCGAGAATTAAAGATTGGTAATCGCCACCGGAGTGCGGACGCTAGGGCCTTACTTCGCATTCCAGACTTCACGTCGGTCTCATACCTTAAGGTAGCTAGATACCTGTGCGCGTATTCTCTACGGTCGAGCCAAAGACTTAGATTTCGTCCAAAGCCGTTGCAAGTGATTAAGTCGCAGATAGTCAGACTGATAATTATCTCGTCTGTAATCTTGCTTGCCCGACAAAAGTAAGTAGTGGCCTATCATACACGTATTGGTGCCTGTATTGATGAAAGAAGACCACGTGCAACCCATCTGATTTTCTCTGTCCCTCACCGCCTTCAAATGACCTTACAAACATCGCGATCCAAACCGCATCATGCCCTCAACACCACAGACGCAACGATCATATCAGATATGTCAGATTATAAGGCGAAAGAGTCACTAGTTCTTCAATCTTGTTCAAGGTATCTGTGAATTCTCTCAAACGGAATGTCCAATGTGACAAGGACGAAAGGAATTATTATTAGGTCATTGATCAGATTCATCTTTGGTCGGTCGCCTGGTGGGAGATGTCGATGTATGTTCAATCCCTATTCAAGGCTTCTGTTCAAACTAAGTCATGTTCACGCCTAATGCCCATTGTTGATTAGCATCACAATTTCCCAAGTGAAAAGGCTTTGAAGAGCTCTGTGAGACTTTTATCCCAGCCTCAAAGAAGTTCAGATTTGGCATGTCATTTCTCAGGGACTCGGGGAGAGGTTGAGATGGCACATGTCCTTGCATCGACTTCCAACAACCACTTAGCTTTCGAAGGAATTAGAAGTTTATGTACTAATATTTCGGTAAGAGGCCTAAAGTACTTGGATTCAATTGTAATAAAGTAGCCACTGTCAGAACTGCTGAGACTCAGTCTCCTCTTTGTACACAGACGTGTATGAAATAGTAGAGTGTAAAAGACAAGTCACCTCAGGTTCAACAAAACAAACTGCGAAATGCTCAACTATTTAACCATCTTTGATCATGCAGCGCACACCCCAAAAGGAGCCTTCATTAGGCTACAGAAAACCATGGTTGAGTTACAAAAGTTGGAAATGTCACTGGTAATGCGCTAAAGCCATTTCAACGAGCTACTAGAGTATTTGCCTTAAAGTCTCCCAGGCCCGCTAGTTGAATCGAATCATGATCTGAAGGCCCTAGCCACTTTACCAACGACTTCCCAGAAATCGTATTCCAGAGACAGGGGGTGTGTGGAGCAAAATGGCATGATGCGTTGCATTCACCAACCAACAGCACAGGTCTGCATCCGTCTGGTCCGCAGTCAAGCAAACAGCCAAGTGGATGTTCTCGGCATGGCCCCTGACTCCTCTCTTTCTTTCGGAGAACCTGAGATCAAAGCTCGCCAACCCCGCACTTGACTGGCACAGGTCTCAACCGACACAAGACCTCCAGAACACAACCTGATACTCAACCATTATGGGAGAGAACTTTGAGGCAAGTCGCATTCGCGTAGGCATCTTAGGCGCCGGTATCGCCGGCTGCTGCCTAGCTGTCGGTCTTCTTCAGAATCCACTCTTGGATGTTCAGCTGTTTGAGAGATATTCAGACATCCGAGTCCGCGGGTCCGGTCTTGCACCACATGGAAACGCCATCAGGGCTATGGATTTGATCTCGCCCAAGATCAAGCGGGCGTACTTCAAGAAATCGCACTTCATGGCTGGTGACGAGAACACGGAAATGGCAACACAGTTCAAACTGACCAGTGGTGAACACGCTGGAATTGTCTTTGCTGAGTTGGGAAGGGCTAAGGGCAGGCGGACCGTTCACCGCGCGCACTTCATACAAGGACTACTTGAAGAAGACGTGGTCCCGCATCAGCGCGTTCACTTCAGCAAGCGAGTCGCTAAAATGGAGGAAGACCCCTTTACACGTAAAATCACCGTTGCATTCGAAGATGGCACTCAAGATGTGTTTGATATTGTTTTCGGTGCAGAAGGTGTCAACAGCCCGACGAGGAAGTTTGTTCTGGGGCCTGGTCATCCAAGCGCAGCTCCAGTCAATCACGACCAATGGCGCCAGTTCCACACCACCGTCCCCATGTCCGAAGCCAAGATGGTCGTCCCTGTAGATTCAGTCAACACGGTCATCACGTATTGTACACCTTATGGGTTCATCAACGCAATCCCGCTTGACCTTGGCCAGACGTTCAGCGTGGGCTGCTATCAAAGGGACACTAAATGCCCGGAACGTGGGGCCCCATTAGACCCTCAACTCTGGAAAGGTTCACTTCCAGGGGTAGATGCCTTGATATCTGTAAGTTTCATGGTTTTAAGTTATCCCTCATGGCATCATGGTCATCTAAACAGCCACATTCTAGCTTTTAGAGAAAGGGCACACAGAGGACTGGACTCTTCAAGACCATGACCACGCCCCCTCCTACTATAAAGGAAGGGTAGCCATGGTCGGTGATGCCGCCCACGGGACACTTCCTCACTCTGGCAACGGCGCAGCCCAAGCGATCGAGGATTGCTCGGTGCTCACCGGTATCTTCTTGCGCTTGACATCCCTGGATGAGGTTGAAGCCGCTTTCAAAGCCTATGACCAAGTGCGGATTCCTAGAAGTCAAAAAATTGTAGAGATTACGCGAAGTTTCGGGCGACTTTACAGCCGCGATCCTCACGAAATTGTCTTGGATGAGATGAAGGCCGAGATGAGGGAAGGTGGGATGTATATCAACGGTGTGGACATGGAGGCCCAAGTAGAGAGTGCTGTCGATGCCTTTGAGAGATTCAAAGGGATTCAAATCGATGTTTGAGGAAGGACTCTGATCTAAGAGGCATAAGGTGTGTCAAGACTAGATGGGTATATGAAGCACATAACCTCAACACTGAAAATAAAATGAAGACTCGCTCGCAAATAGTAACTCACGATTCAATGGATAGTCTCTCTTGGGTTACTCATTAAACCCAAGGTATTAAGAAGCAATGTGAGATTAAGTGCTGCAGTTGCAGGTCAGTGTATTTGATTCCCATGTATTGAGACTTGACCAGATGAAGGCCTGGATCAATCGCAGGGTCGTACCCGCTTACCACGGCGGTCTTGAAGGATTTCTCAAAACGGTATTGAGGTTCAAGAAATCGATACAAGTATGACGGATAGTGTGCTGATGTGAAGTACACGTTGACCCAAAGACTGAGTATTTACTGACTGGTACCGGAACGATAGTAGAAGCTATACATCCCTAGCCATTCTATGATCAGGATGTGAGTGTTCGCATCGCGTGCTCTCAAATTCGGCTGCTATCATTGTTCCAACAGTGCAGCACATCGTGGGTTTTATTTGATCTGGATGGGGCAGCCTTTGAGTCTTCCCCAGTCCTCAATCCCCGTCAAGTTGACCTTCAGCTCCTCCAACACGGGCGCCATATCCACCTTGAAGGGCTTCTCCTCGGCATCATTGTACCATGTGTAAGCCCTTCTCGTCTCGTCCACGACAACTTCCAACTCTTTACCGGATTGCATCTGAGACTTCAATGCCGCAGCCATCTCCTCAGAGAATTGGTCCACCGTCTGGTTCTCAAACCCGACCTTTCGGCCCCACGCACGGCCCAACTTCTCGGCAAGTTGAGACAGTTTCACCGTCTCCGGCCCACCGACGACTATGTTCCTCCCGTCAAGCTCCGCCGGGTCCCGTGCCAAGGCTGCAACCATCAGGAGCGCCAGATTATCGAGAGAGATCCACGACACCTCGAGATCGGGTTTGTGGCAGTAGACTATCCGCCCCTCGTCCCGAAGGCGCGGCAAAGCCCAGCCTTCCAGTAGGTTATCAAGGAAAACGCCGGGTTGAATCGAAACGAGTGCTACGCCACTGCCTTTGACCTCCTCCCGCAAAATCCGGCGTGTCTCCCGGCGATGCTCCTGAGCTTCAATGCCGACATTCTTCTCGGGCACAGGAAAGCTCGTGTTGAACACGATGATCTTCAGAGTCGAGGACTGCGCAGCGGCCTCTGCGCCAATGGTCCTTGCGGCAGCATAGAGGAAATCAGCTGGCTGGAAGGAAGGCAAGTTCAACAAGACGGCTTCTGCGCCGGACAGAGCAGCACGGACAGCGGACCGGTCGGTGAGCTCTGCGATATGAGTCTCAACGGGCGGCGAGGTAGTGCGGGGTTGCCGGCTCACAGCGATCGGATAGTGATTTGCCGCCTTGAGGGCTGAGATTTGGGCGATGCCCTGTCCGCCTGTTGCGCCGAAGACGACCACGCGCATGATGTGGATTTGTTCGCTTGTTGCTGAAGAATTGCTGAAGGATTCTTGGGTGCATGAGCCAAGTCCCCCATCGTCGACAGAACCAAGTTGCGTCGGTTTAATTCACCGCGGCCCTAAATGTTACACCAGAATTGCGGTATCCCCGATTTTAAATCCTACTGAGCATAGCGCCATCTCTATGTTGTGTTTCGTGCATAATTAACTTGTGAATCAGGAGGTTAGAGTGTTTATATTGTTAGATGGATACCGACCCATTGCCTGCTGTGACAGCGAGGGCATAAGTACTTCCTCAACTGGCTGAAGATAGTTTAACCCGGACGGGCAGAATTTCTAGTTGACAGTAGTCCCATTTCGGTCAAGTGCGTGATTTACTGCGTGGGCTGCGTTACATTGGAGTCATCATGCTAGACCGAGTCTGGTTACTACAAGTTTTCATCTTATCAATCTCTCTACCAGTTACTGAACACAAGTTCCATAGTCATACTCGATCCTAAATTCAACAGAATTTGAAGTGCTTAAAGTTTTCCATATCACGGCTTGCTAAAGATTCAAACTATATTTATTTCGCGCCGCGGCGTTTTGATATCTTCAAGGTGTCGCTGCGTAACGCGGCATTCGCGTAAAGCCACCTCAAGTCACCAAAGAGTACATATTAATGCCCAGCTACAATAGTTTAGGAGAGTATCATTCCTGATGTGATTTAAAAATGTGATGTAGGCGTGAAAAAAATGTCATACTGGTTGAAAAGAGTAAAGGCATCTTACTTAAAACTCATGTTTAATTGTTTGGGATAAGTTATTGACCACCTAATAGCTGGCCGTCCATATGACAAGATTCAATGCGTGTGAGTTCCAATCCCTGTGGTCTCTAAACGTACTAGCTAACCCTACGAGGAAACAGTCTCTGCTTTTCATGACCTCCTGCAGTCAAATTAAACCAAATGTAGAGTATGAGCTGATTATTTGGGGCGGTGAAAGCTGAAGAATTATTCTGTTCTTTGTGGTGTTGTCTATGATGAGCTAGTCTACATTACGTCGTGTTGACCCAATCATATGCTCACATCGTTACATCCACCTCACTTGGACTAGGTTATTTCCATTGATCAGCCAAAAGATACGGACTACAAGTGCTCTATTTCCTGCATTTCAAAAGCTTGCAAAACGTTCGGTGCTGACTAATTTCGGCATATTCACAAAGACTTTTGCAGAGGTTACTTGTAACGAGAAACAGTTGATCTTGTTACTTCTGTCAGTGTTCAACCGGTGAGCTGCGAATCTAAACCTCTACGCTCATACTTTTATGCTACGCTTTCCAAGTACTCTATCAACTGTGCAACACAATCCGCCCAAAATAACCCATCAGAACCCTTTCCAAACTTTGAAATTGAGAGGTGCTCTACACCACCCAAACACGTTACTCCACTCACTTGTGTTGGCCCTCGCCAATACAGTAGGGAATAGGATAAGTCTTGCTCGTGCAGAGCCGAATGACACCCTTGACCCAAGACAGCTGACCATAGCCCTGGCTCTCGTACGTATCCGCCATGAAAGTCGTCTTTGTCGGGTTATCCGTGCAACCCGTCAACAAGTTACCCTGTACGCGTCGAACAAAAGGCTGGCTGACAATGACACCATACATGTTCGCCGGGATATCGAATTCGAGGGAGTTTTCCTGAGAAGTAGACCAGGACATGTCCAGATTCATGCCCAAAGACACGCTGATAATGTCTGAGCCTCCAACGGTGATCTCAGAACCGATAGCGAGCGAGTTACTAATTTCGATCCCGTTGGAGACACTGATGCCGGCGGAGCTACCTTCCAAGGAGGAAGCCACTGGGGAGATGGCAATGTCCCAGTTGAGGAACTCTTCATCTGACGTGACTTGGACCTCGGTGCTCTGCTGGCAGCCGCGGCGGGCGAGGTGAGGTGTGCTTGTGACATTGTATGATGTGATTTGTGCGGGCATTGGGGCAGCAGTCTCGATAGCATTGTAGTCCGTGGCCTTCATGATTTTGGAGGTACCGTCGTGGCCGAGGAGAATGACATCGTCGGCAGCTAGCGTGCGAGGGCGAGGAGGCGCGGCAATGACGGTAGCTGCCAGACCAAATACTGCGAAGAGGGCAGAAGAGATCATTGTGTTCAAAGGTAATGGCGGTTAATCATGGAGGAAAGTTGAATTGCGATTTCGGACTTTTGGTTTCCAGGACGTGAAAGAGAGTAAGGGCCACTGTAGATGTAAAGAGAGAGAGGAAGAGAGGGAGAGAGGGAGAGATTGAATGAAGACTGAATGTTCCCAAAACAAGCTGATGATGAGAGCGACCTGTGACCATTTTATCCACCGTCCTCATCCTTGCTATCTAGTCTCACATCCTCTCGTCTACCTTCTGCGTATTGACGACAGTCCCATTTCTGGCAATAATTCAGAAAGCCTAGAGACCTTGCCAAAGGCCCCAGTGCCTCACTCAACCCAGCCTGCATCGACAAAATCCAAAAGCAGTCTATTCCGAGAACCGAGAACTTCGAGACCCTTTGTCCCAGTAGTCTCCCCTGGTCGTCGCCGTCCACCTTTGAGGCTGAAGGATCTCAATGCGCCCTTTACCTCGACCAGTAATGGCTCACGGGTCATAGCCGGGTCTCCGCATGGCCGAAAAGAGACGTGGAGTGAATACCAATCCGGACAGCGGCCGAGTATTCCCCATGCCTAGCAATTTCACGTCCTTAAGGACCAGTCACTGAATCGGGACTGCCGTGATGGACTTTTGCTCCTTGGCATCAGTCGACCAGACGGTTTGTGGATCTGGAAACCTGCTAGGCGGAAGAAGTATCCCTCTTCTTTGCCCAATACTCTGATTGGCCGAGAAAGCTGGTCGATCTCGGGGCTCTCGTGCAGTGTTCTTTTGCTGATTCTTGGAGTGCGTTCCTTTTGCATAGTTGCGCAGTGAAACACTTTAAGCATAAGTCTAAATTTGTATGCGTATCGGGAATACAGACCACCAAACTGTACAATGTGTGCCCCCAATGTGCCCCTAACGCGCCCCCAAGTCCCCGTACGTAGTATAGAACCAGAGAGCTGATTGGACTCTGCTTCGGCGACGAGTCATGGACTCTCGTGCGGCTGTCGGACATGAGCCTCGATGGATGCCCGTCTCAGGTACCCATGCTCTAGAATCTCCCTTGGCAACCCCATCAGTGCGTTTTTCGGGTATCGATCCGGGCGTTGGTTTTTCTGCCCGGCGTGGTGCATAAATGCTGGTGGTCCACGCAGTTAAAGTGGTGCACGAATTGCCCGAGTGGGATGTCTCTAGCAATGGCTGTCTGGCTGGCCGGGGTCATGCATGGTAAAGTCATCCATTAGACAGCACTTTTGCAGTCTGTAGAGTCGCATTGCTCAGCCCCAATAAACCCTTTCTGGGAATTATATAGCACATAACTACACAGCGTTGCAAGCAAGCCTCATCCAGGTTGAAAAGTTTGCGCCAAGACCCCTCTTGGCAGCTTGGCTTAGGTAAGGAGAAAGTCCAACAAGTTCACTTTTCCAAAAGCCGTATGTGCCGAGCCGTATGTATCATGGGAATGCTGCGAGAAAGCCTTGTTGCGAGCCGGGCTCATCGATCTGCGGAGGTTCCCGACCCCGACCGAGCGAGAAATGAAGTACAGTTTGTCTCCATCTGCTTCCTCAACTTGCAACGACCAAATGGCAAAGGTTCCTTGTCCAGTGTTTCCGTTGCAGAAACTACCTGAGTCTTGAGGCTAGCGTTGCACATGAATATTTGCCCCAGAGGCTCAGACATGTATCGTGTCTTTTTGAGCGTTGCGTTGAAGGGTCTTCACCTTGTCGATCCGCTTTCGTTGGCTGGCTTTCTGAGTTCATGAGTCCACATCAACTATGAGGGGAGACGGAGAGGCCAGCCGACTTGCCGAGGATACATGGTAGTTCCGATCAAGTGCTGCGCCTTCTGGCCCAGGTTTGGGCAAACCACAGGGTCCAATAGCCGCATGACCCCTTGCCTGTTTAGGCTGCGCTATTATTCGACTTGAAGCGGGCCTGCGACTGTGCATGCTGGACAGCAGAGTGACATTACTTGGCATAGTCCAACAGAATTCAGTATCAGTGGATGCGTAAATCATGCTACGCTCTTCAGACATGAGCAGGTCTGAGATCGACCTTGGATACCTCCTTGACTGTGCGTTTTGAGTTTCGAGCAACCCGGATGACTGAAAAGGGAGTGGATTCCTCTTTCTGAAAGACTCGTGGCAATACAGTCCATCTGCCTTAGCGTCTGAACAGCTCAAAGAGATTCAACTACGGCTTTTCCGTCCCTTGCTGGGCACTGAAAGCAGGACTTCGTCACTGAGAAAAGTCGCCTGACATGCCGCTGTTCAGAAGGGACCAATAAGTGGTATCGACGCCTTGAAACGCCCAATCCCCAGCCTCTGCCGTGATGCCAGGGCATGGCCATCCGAGGTAATCGGCGCTGAAGCCCGCACACACGTCCTCGTAGGGAATGGTGTTGTCCTGTCCGAGAAGTGCTTCCAAGGATACTGCCGGAGGAGTATCTTGCTGGAGAGATTCCGATGCCACAGTTGTTGTGTTTGCTGGTGTGGGCAGCTGCGAGTGGCTGAGATCCAGCAAGTGCGACTCGGCTGTCTGATTTGCGGTGGTTTTGATATTGATGATTCCGAGATAAGGGATGCTCAACTGAAGATTCTTTACCTCTGATTCGGGGCAATGGCGTGGAGTTACCCCGTTACAGCAGTCGACAATGGGAAGCAGCTGTTTGATGATCTCTGCACTCTCGCCGGATAGCTTGTCGTCGTTCAGCACAGCTAGTTCCTCCATTTTGGCCAAGACAGTTTCAGCCAAGGTCCTGTCTTCACTCCGTTGTCTCGCCCAGTCCTCTTCACGAATGCCAGGAGGACGACTGAGGTGGCCGAGAAGAAGCGTCATGGCGGCCATGAGTGATGAATAGTCAATGTGACGGCACGAGAATGCTGCGTTATTGGCGGTGCGGAAGATGACGCAGCGTCTCAGGACGGCCCTGCTGGACTCTAGACACGTATTTTTACTGTAGTCGAACCGGGTGTTTGTCTGGTTGCGAAGCATGTATGGGAGATGTAACAAGATGAGCAAACTATGGTGGTGGATCTGGAGCATCAGGTGCGACATGATGCTCATCTGGCCGGTTGTGTCGGTGTAGTCGGGTACGGGTGGGATCTCCCACCAGCTGCGTCCCATGGACTTTGCCGCGTGCTCAAGCTCACAATCTACAGATTGAGTGATGGCAAAGGCTTCTGTCGCTGCAGTGCGATTTCTCTCAATGATTCGGAGCGAGATGGCCGTGTATCTCTTTTCCAGTTTCTCCATCGGCGTGTCACGGACCAGAAAGGTTTCCGACATGAAGCTGTTATCCTGCGTGCCGGCAGAGAGACCGAGGAGTAGGGATAGATATCGATTGCAGGAGTTGATACGGGACCATAGCGCATGAGAGGATGGCATCGTAGAAGGGTCGGTTGAGGGATCACACGACTTTAATGGCCGCGAGCCATCCCGCTCGATGCCCATCAATTGTGCCAGGCTAAGAGCCCTTCTCATGGCAAGCCATGCTTTGCGGAGGTTGCCAGAGTTGACGAGGTAGAACCCTTCGAGAATGAGACACTCCAAGCCCTCTGCGGAACCCACCAACTCGTCGTTGGAGGTGACGGCGCTGGCGGCTGCTGTCCACTCTGCCATCTTTTCCTGGATGGAGCACTTCAGGCATGCCTCGAGTTGAGAAACGTCGAAGCACGG
This sequence comes from Colletotrichum simmondsii, assembly GCA_001563135.1. Lineage (NCBI taxonomy): Eukaryota > Fungi > Ascomycota > Sordariomycetes > Glomerellales > Glomerellaceae > Colletotrichum > Colletotrichum simmondsii. The sequence goes on from JFBX01000828.1 coordinate 132,777, forward strand.
CGGCATCTGCTGCAGACAAATGGTCAACTGAAGCAAATGTTTCGCCAAGATAGCCGGGTGCTTGGTGACATCTGGCATGGCAGTGAGGGAAGAAGTTGGCTGGGATTTGCCCTCGAGAATATCTTGGTATGAGTAAAAGATGATTAATACGAAGATTGGGCCTCTGCTTGACTGGACGATGGTCTGAGCATCTTGAAGAGATGGGAACACGGAGTGAATGTCGCGGCATATCTTGTCGTACTTGCTGCCAGCCCGAGGACGCTCCGCCGCAGGCCGATTCAGTGCGGATTGGGATAGGGGGCGGCCGGGATTCGGAGCAGAGACGGCGGTGGTTCCACTCACGGACTGCCAGGACGAGTCATCCGGGGTGGCATTTGAATCGGAAACACGAAGTGAACCCTCGACCGACGGCGTTGGCGGGGTCGATTTGTTGACCGATGAAGGCTCCGGGCCCATTTTGTCGGCGAGCTTCACCATCAACTCTTCCAACCGACCAAGACGCTGAGCAAGTCCGCGCTCAGGCGGGCCGGACGGCTCATCATCGGTGAACTCCTGGCTAACGCAGGCGGCACCGCGAGCCTGACAGCCATTGCAGGTTTGTTCTTCATTTGAGGAGAATTCGCAGCGGATCTTTCTCTTCCTGCCTGGACGGGGCGTTAGTAAATCAAGAATAGCGATTGAATCGGGGAATTCGGCAGGTCTGGATCTCGCTCGGCAAACCGGAGCACTTCCACGGACGAACTTACACTGCCAGCAACTTCGTGTTCCCTTTCGGACTTTACGTTTCTTTGTCGGTCGTTCGTCCATCTTTTCGGATGTTGTTGTTGGTGTTGTTGTAGGCTTCAAATCAACCGACTAGAGGACGAATGCTGCCTTTACATAAGGTACAGCCAAATATCACAACAGAGGAGATAATTCGCAATGCCAAAGCTCCTCGAGTAAAAATTGAAAGTGATAACGAAGGCGTGATTTCGTTTGGAAAGCCCAGATCAGCTGCCATGGGCAGCTCTGGCTTGCTGTCTGTCTCAATGGTGTTGTTCATGTCGTCGGTGCTTACGCATCTTTCGTCCGCTTCGTCCGCTCGGAGGCCGAAAACGGACGAATGTCGGGCCTGGAGCTGAGATAGGTACGTATCTCTGTCGGATGAACGCTGCCCATGTCACGTGTTGCCTGCATTTTACGTGCCTCGATTGGAGAGTAATCCCCACTCATCTAAGCGACAGGCGTTCACTGGCTGGATCGATCGGATCTAAGAGCTGCTAGATCAAATTAGGCAAGCATCTTATCAGTGTCGGTCTTGGCCTCGGTACGTACCTCTATCGGCCAATCTGCCCCCCCTTCTCTGCCTCTTACTCTCAGCTGCTCTGTAGCTATTCCCCTCAACTCGCGATCCTTCGCAAAGAACCCGGGCTATTTTACCTGGTTGATGACTAACTCCCAGCATTGAGCACGGCATTTGGACCAACTTTATTCACCAACCTTAGCCAAGTCTAGTGAGCCTTAACCAATCAGGCTTGTTGCTGTTGACGTGCAGCAGGGGGTCCTGTTGTCCTTTATTGCCCCTCTGTTTAGCTCGTTGCCTTACTGAGCACGAGTCCAGGGGTTGATGATATCGAAGGCCGACAGATTGATCTTGGCAGCATAACGACGACTGATCGTGGGAGATGTGGACAGTACTGGCGTGTGACGCTAGAGATCAGACCGGGCATCAGCCTTAAAGAAGCCCTTCGGCTGGTCCAACTCCCCTTGACATGGGCCCCAAATCTGATTTCAAGTTCATCACCGTCGATGCCACCGAAGGGACTTTCCAAACTGCGAGCAAATCCACCAGAAGTCATGCTATTCGAACTGCCATCCAAAGGGGCCGTTCGGAGCTGGGATCCTCGACGGCCTCAATATCACAAGACACCATCAAGCAGAAGGCCCAGTTGAAGGGACGATTCAGGTTGGCGGGGACAACGCTCAAGTCAACCAAACCCAGGAGTCCAAAGCATCTGCAAGAACAAGAAAAAGAACAAGAAGACGTGCAGTCAACTCGCCGTTCCCATGTATGCTATTGGTCCCCATCTCTCCACGAGACTCAGGCCATCGTCACTCACACTTCCGTAGTCTCCATCCCACATTACTAAGTTTCTACAACAAGCATCGCTGCCACCCTGGGTACAGAGATTGGGAAGCGATAGCGCTGACCCCTTCAATACGCTGCCTATTCCAAGTAGTCCTTGCGTAGACTCTCTGGTGAAATATTGTAAGAGTCGCAGCTTCTACCGCTCACGAGCCGGACGCCGTCACGCCACGTCGGTGCTGTGCGTCTGAACTAACTCTCCAGTCACTACCAGATTCAACCTCAATTCCACTACAATCGATACTCAGAGACCATGGTTTCCCTATGCTATGCAGAGCGCTCTCATCATGCGCGTTACGCTGGCCTTGGCAGCAGAGTTTCTGACCGCCACCATGCCTCTTCTTGACTTCAAGCTCCAGCGGGAAGGGTACCAGCAAAAGGGGGAAGCGATGCGGATGATCAGAGATCGTCTAGCTTCTCAAGAATCTGCCCGTAGTGCAAGCAATGACCTCTCTGTCCTTGCCGGCGTGGCCATGCTGGGAAGCGTTGAAGTGAGTGATTTCCTAGCGCTCAGATACGAATACCACCACCACCTCACTTCGATGCCCCAGTTCTCACACACATATGTTGGTAGGCTTTTCAAGGTCACTTTTCGGCGGCAAACGTCCACTTGACAGGACTCCACACCATGATAGAAGCTCGAGGGGGACCGGAGACGATCAAACACGACTACATCCTCTGCCGCTGCATCAATTGGTGTGTGACTTGACCTCCTTCAATTGCCCTCCACAACGAACGGTAACTGACCAGAATCCGTCCCCCAGGATCGACATTCAAGTAGCCTCGGGTCTCGGAAGAGTGCCAAAGTTCCCCATGTTCCACACTCTCGCGCAGGTGTCTCTCCCGCCGTCGGTCGTGAATCGCGCAAGGACGCCTTCCCTGCGACACCTGGAGAAGCTCGGCGGCCACAACCCCGACGAGAGCGACGAGCCGCTCAGGATCTTTGTGGCGCTGAGGCAGGCGATTCTCTCGCAGGCAGGCGGTGCCGTGTCCGTGTCCGCAGACGACATCAGGATCGTCATGAACACGGCTGATGGCACAATTCTGCACTTTTTATACGTGGAGCGCCGGACAGCGACGCCAGTGCAGAAACGGTTCCTAGTTCTCGTCTCTGCGGCCCATGTTTTTCTTTATACCGTTTTGCGCGAGATCCCGACGACGGGACACATGGTTCGGGTCCTCGTCAGGAGGATGCGCGACGCCCTCGATGACGCGGATTCCATTGCACTCATTTGGGTGTCTCACGATGCCGCCTTGTTGTGGGTTCTCTTTGTGGGCATCGTCGGGTCCGGAACAACTGAGGACCGTGAGTGGTTCTCGTCGAGACTAAACAGCTTGCTGGAACGAGCCAGGGGTATTTTGCCGCCGGAACGATGCAGGCGCGAGAACCTGCAGCAGCTCCTTTCCGGGTTTCTCTGGCGGGATAAGCATTGCTTACCAGTCTTGGATGAAGTGTGGGCAACGTGGGAGCGCGGCCAAGGCGGTACTGGTGGTGGTGGTGTTGGTGTTGGTATCATGTAGAAATGAGGAAAATGCACGGATGCAGCAAACCACTTGGAGTTCCCACAACGTCAAATAACGGACACGGGATTGGCCTAGTTGCTGCTCGCGGGTTCCCCGTGTGTGGCCGGAGCGTTCACCGCGGCGTGAGGGATGCATGGATCGGGGACTCCAGCTTGCGATATCGTCCGCTTCTCGGAGTGGTCAGCGGCTGGGATGGTCCGAGTTGCAGCAATCTCGGCCGTTGATGCGTTCGTCCGGCTGAAACCGAAAGGGACCATGGACTGGGAACATCATGATAACATGGCAGCATGGCAAAAAGAAGAATGGCACGACTCAGGTTTGGAGGAATGTCATCTCCAGGAACGACCAGACCGGTTCAGAACAGAGTGCGACGATAATTTCGAGGATGACCGCCACACCAACAGCGCGCGCCCTTTACCAAATTACAAACGCAAACCGGCCCCATCCCCGCAGTTCTACCCCGGATTCAATGACACAATCGGAATTGCCAACAGCTTCGTTCAGTCCATGTCCCTCACCCGCCCCTGCTCATGCTGGCTGCCCCCCCGGTAACGAGGAGCGAGCAAAAGCCCGTCGCAAACCGCTTCCAGTTGCTCCTTCGTACGAAGATCTCGCACGCCAAAGCTGTGTAGTTCGGTTCTCGCGGCACGACGGCCGAGTCGTTTGACGCAAGTCTGAACCTTCGGATCCGCCAAACGCGGTAGATCAGCTAGTTTATCACCCTCAACTAGACGCCAATACAACCTGCTGATGCATATTTGTTATCCATGGCCTTGTTTGCCTTGTTTAGCCTTGTTCATCGATGTGTTGCGTTTTTCTCGTCACTCTTTTTTTTGCCGCCTAATGTCCATGAAACCAGTTTCGCTTTGCCACGAATGTGTCCTGTTAATGTCGGGCGAGAACTCGGCGTAAATGCAACCTCCTTTCTCATCACCCACCAAAACCACACCAGCCTCCGAAACTGTTATCTCTGCGGTTGGTAATGGTTGTATGTCAAATTATTGAGCAGAAAGCCTCTCTGGCCAGTCAGAGTTCGCCTAAAGAACTGGCACAAGAAGAAGACACACGAAAAAAACAGGGTCCGTATGGGTTCCGTTCACGCACGAGAGAAGTCTGTCCGGCATGGATGCTCGCTCCAAAAACCCGCGTCGCGTGAGATCTCGCCTTGCTCGCCTCGCTCAACAGGCGGCCCTGGACGGGGTGGCACGGGTGGGAAGACGGGCATATGCAGGGGGGATCAGCCCTTTGTACGCTTTGTGTGGCCACATCTGCAGGGAAGTGCGTAGGAGGCGTCGACAAGCCTTTTGGGGCCTTCCAGTCGATCTTCTAGAAGCCTTCCCAATTCGTGACAAGTGTGAGTGGGCAAAGGTGGAATCGACATGGATCCACGACTCAAGGATGTCGGGAATCTACGGGACCGCGGCGGCGCTATTACGTAGAACTTTGCGGCCCTCTGCGGGTAAGCGGCCTTGCAACCCACGACTGGTTTAGCGCATTGAAGCAAGACACTCAAGACAATCCCAAGGCTTGCAGAAGTCGCCTACGCCAGCGCGGGAAGGCAACTCGAAGGGGAGGAGGGGGACGGGTAGAAGGGTGGAAGGGTGGGAGAGATCCGAGAGACGTCTGCGCCTATGGGAGTCTTTTCCCACGGACGGGCTCAGGCCCCCCCCCTTGTTCGGCAATCGTCACTCTTGGCTTTGGCTCTTGTTCGTTTTCGTCTGAAAAATTTTGAGCCTCATGCTCTTGGCCCAACGTCCAATGTTCAAGGTCACCTATGACGCTCTTTTCCTCGCTAGAGTTTCAGCAACTCTAGATAAGGCAAAGTTTTCTCTTTCGTCCGTTTCCCTCTCTGAAAGGAGCTCAGACTATCTCTCTTCAAATCCCAGTCACGTCAGGCCTCTTCCCAGCGCGCCACCGGTCGTATTTCGGGGTCGCCCGTGGGAACAGCGACATGGACTGACTCAAGGTGGGCGAGATGAGGCCACTCTGCGGCTCTGCTTCTGGGTCCTTTAGGTAAAGAATAGGTCACAATATCCACCCTATTACGATGCAAAAACTCTACCAATTGCCTCAGTCCCGCATTTACACGACCACGAACAGAGCAACCCCGTCAGCAACCCTCAACTTGCTGGCACGCGTTCCTAGTTTTCTTGACAACGAGAAATACAATTGTTCACTGGGAAACTCGGGGAAGCAGCACGCGGCCTCACGCAAAGACCAATGTGTCAATTCTGGAATCTCAGGGACGCTGGTCGATTTCGCGGGGAAAGTCTGCAACGGTTTATTCCCCCGCAATTTCACAAACGCACGGAATCCGGTCCCAAAGCAAGGGGGGCCGGGTTGATGATTGATTCTCTTGTCCAAAGTACGAGTCGTCGAATAGCAGAGCTTTCCGTGGGACTTGAGTATCCGTATGTCAGCCATCTAGGTAATCTGGCTGACGAACTCTTGCCGCCCACTCGCCCACTCTCTCGTCCCTCGTCCGTGGTAAGGCCATCTACCCATCCCCATCCCCATCCCATTCCATTTCCCAGGTGCCGGTGTCACCGCCCACGATCGCGGGGGGCCAAAAGATAAGGACCCTGGTCCAATCATCGTAGGTTCCGGGCCTCAGTCGAGGTGAATTGCTTTCAACTCGACGAGGTCGAGCCCTCGGCCTGACTCCGGGGTCGGTGCTGATGCTCCGCCCTTTGCCACCATATATCCCGCCTCCGTCTTCCCATCTTCTTGTTGTTGTTTCTCTCTTTCAGTCCAACCGGCTCTTGACTCTTCATCTCTCTCTCTCTTCTCTCTTTCTTCAACCGAAGTCAGACCTGTTCAACCCGGTCCGTCCTGTTGTGCGTCCGTGTGTGCTTGTCCCATACAACGCCCTCAACTCCAACGACAACCATCTCGCCTTTGACATCATCCTGTCAAAGCTTCCTCCCCTCCTCCTCCGCTTCCTCCGCCCGGGCCCCACGCCACACATAAAAGTTGGACTAGAAACCAAAAAAATCACACTCTCTCCAACCTCCACACACATACACGAAGCCCGCCATGGATCACGACCAGATTAGACAACAGCAGGCTCATGCCGCCGAGAACAAGGACACCAAGTCCTCTGACGGCGCCGCCGTCGCTCCTCAATTCTCCCGCGATGCCGTCTTCCCCGGCGAAGTAGTCGGCGAGGTCACCGACCTCAACCGCCAGGATCTTGAGAAGCAAAAGGCCGCCCAGGGCAGCGCCCACTTCCACCGCCTCGGCTGGAAGCGTCTCACCGTCGTCCTCATCGTCGAGGCCATCGCCCTCGGCAGTCTGTCTCTCCCCGCCGCCTTCGCCTCTCTCGGTATGGTCGCTGGTGTTATCCTCTGCATTGGTCTCGGTCTCGTGGCTATCTACACCAGTGACGTCGTCGGTGCGGTCAAGATCAAGTTCCCTCACGTATCGCACTACGCCGACGCCGGTCAGCTCATGTTTGGCCGCTGGGGTTACGAAATCATCGGTGCCATGTTCGCGCTTCAGTTGACGTTCCTGGTTAGCTCTCACACCCTCACCGGCGCCATCGCTTTTGGCAACATCACCAACGACGGCGCGTGCTCCATTGTCTTTGCCGTCGTCTCCGCCATTATCCTGCTGATTCTTGCCATCCCTCCTTCCTTTGCCGAAGTCGCCATCCTGGGATACATTGATTTCGTCTCCATCATTCTCGCCATCGGCATCACCATCATCGCGACCGGTATCAACAGGGGTGAGATCACAACCGCTCCCTGGTCCGCCTGGCCCAAGGAGGGCATTACCTTCGCCGAGGCCTTCATCGCCATCACCAACATTGTCTTCGCCTACAGCTTTGCCATTTGCCAGTTCTCCTTCATGGATGAGATGCACACCCCGACCGACTACAAGAAGTCTATCTGGGCCCTTGGTCTGATTGAGATCTTCATCTACACCTTCACTGGCGCCCTCATCTACGCCTTTGTCGGCCAGGATGTCAAGTCCCCTGCCCTTTTGTCCGCCGGAAACACCATTTCCAAGATTGCGTTCGGCGTCGCCCTGCCCGTCATCTTCATCTCAGGATCCATCAACACCACCGTCGTCGGCCGCTACATCCACGGTCGTGTTTACAAGGACTCCATCATCCGCTTCATCAACACCAAGATGGGCTGGATCACTTGGCTCGGTCTCATCACCGTCATCACCATTATCGCCTTCATCATCGCCGAAGCCATCCCCTTCTTCTCCGAGCTTCTGTCCATCAGCTCCTCGCTCTTCATCTCCGGCTTCACTTTCTACTTCCCTGCTCTGATGTGGTTCATGCTCATGCGCGAGGGTTCCGTCTTTGCCAAGGAGAACCTCATGAAGACTGCGCTCAACGGTCTTGCCTTCATCATTGGAATTGTTGTCCTGGTTTGCGGTACCTACGCCAGTATTGTTGAGATTGTGAGTTTCCCTGTATATGCCCACTCAAGTGTAACGATACTAATTATCTCGAATAGGACCTCAAGTTCAAGACTGGAAAGATCAGCAGCCCCTTCACCTGCGCTTCCCTCGCCTAAATACCAATCTCGTCGAATTTTTAGTTTTGATAGTGCAGATAATAATACCCCTTGAGTTATCTTGTAACATGCAGCAAAGCGTCTCAGCTCGTGCCATACTTTTGAGAAAAGCAACCATAGTAGCTCACTGAGGGTGCAATCCGATTTTCAAGACGTATGCCCTTGTGAAGAATCCAATGCCCGAGGATCAAGTGCTTTCGCTAGACTGTGAACTGTTTATGGCCTGTTGCTGCTAAAGTGCCGAAGCACACGTTGCCGTAGGTGGCTTGCCGGCTGAAAGACCATCTTGCTGACGTTTTTAACAACAACAACGTTTTCAGAGTCCATATAGCTCTTAACAACATATCAATTGCAAGTACCAACTCCACACGCGCAAGTTATCAAAAGTTCAGGCGGAGTCAAATTATCCTGTATGCCAATACCTCAACTGCATCCCATCCCATCCCATCCCCTCCCCCAACCCCTCACCATTAGTGAAGTATGTTATTTAATTCGATGATCCACGAAAACCTTACAGCCGCTTGATCTCATCTACCTTGGGGAATTTCAAGATGTCGGTGAATTCGAATATTGCTAATGATTGATAGTGTTCGCTTATGGCTTAGGGAGCATCTTCGTACGTTAATGGGGCAAGGTGGATCGGGATTGGCCAGTGGAGCCGTGGAACCTTACCTTATTATGCTTTCATCGATATTGGTATCTCACCTTACCCAGTGGCACAAACTGGTTTACCACCCAGCAAGCTATGTCTCTTTCAATCAAGGTATTCCTTTCAGTACTATCTCTGCCACTATTTCTACGACTCTTGTTGCTCATGTTGTTCTTACTGTCTATATTTTGCTTTATGTTCTTGTTATCGTTCTTACCCTTATTCTTCTTTCTTGTCCGTTGTATGTTCCCTCGAGAATATCCTTTGGATACACATCTGGAAGGTCCTGGTTATACCACCTTTGTGCCTTCCCTACCTCCCATGCCTCACCTTGGTACCGCACAAGGTAATCCGAAGCTCTTACCAAGGTACCTTGGCACCTTCAATCTTCACTTTCGTATACCTTAAGGTTTTCATTCATACTTGCCGTCAGTCGTCCACAATCTTGCTCGGCTTTTCATCGGAGGCTTCGGATTTTTGTTCAGGCGAGCTTCATCGCGAACGCGTCCGTTTTGTCTTTCGTATTCAACGGGTAAGTCTACTCCCATTCAGCCTAAACTAGTATCAGACTAACCAAAGGTAGCAGGAATCAGGAATCGACAACATGGCTTCTTCCTCCGAGGAGGAGACAGCCGCCATAAGCCTCGGCGAAGATGGGGGCATTCTGTTCGACCATGAGGAAATCTACTCCCCAGGCCGGCGACTCCTTCTCCGATCACACAAACCGCTTCCTCCCTACGGCCGTCATCTGTACCCTATTACAGACAGCTTGACTTCTGACGACATGATGCTGTCCGATGAAGAGAAGAACTACTCACTGAGACGGCTGGTCTTTCATCCAAACAATGCGCCCAAGACCATCGATAAGAGCAACCAAAATGATCCTGTGGCTTCCATTGAGGTCGAAATCATTCGGATGATTGACGGCAGTGCTGGATACCATCCTGGTCCCCAAAAAGTCCTTTGCAAAGTTGTCGCTTCGCCATCGACCGCGCCAAATGAACGAGAGCATGAGGTCCCGTCTGAGGGACAATTACTCTTCCTGAAGGTGTTCGATTCCTTGTTCTGGCACAAGACCAGTGACACTGACATCGCCAAGCGCCTCATCAAAGTCACAATCCAGGCCGACTCAGCATTCAGTGACGAATTCGGCGTCTATCACCGTCTCTTTGAAAAGGGGCTCACTGGCTTCCCCCATGTCGCTCCTCAATTCTATGGAGGATGGATCACAGCGGTCAAGTCTATCAACTCATCGTTCGCTGACCGGACCCGAGATGTTGCGGTGCTCGTAACCGAGTTTATCGACGGCACTTCCCTTGATCAGCTCTTTACGCTCGCTGGTCCCAATTCTGAGGTGGTTGAGCTACACAACAACGCCGAGTCACTCAGGGCTTTTACCACTAACCAAGATGAAAGAATGAAGATCATCGAACAGCTCTTGGGTGGCACAGTCTCACAAGAATACATCGGGGTGGACCACTGTGAGGTCTATCCAGAGAATGTGATCATCTCCATGAGAAACAAGGGTGAATCACTGGAGAAACCTCGGGCCGTTTTAGTTGGATACGGGCGCGCATTGGTCGACCATCTGCGGGCAAGGCCTGCTAAGATGTGGGAGTACTACCCGCTGAAGCCCCCCCACCCCATTCTTCGATGCGGCTGGCCTAGATGGAAATTCTTTGCAGGATGGATTCCTGCAGCTTGGGCAAGCCCCCCCGGAAAGAAAGACCATGTGCCGTTGTTAAACCAATGGGTGGTTCTGACATTCGGTCGTCTGGATGTCAACGAGAAGTATGCGGCTTTTCCAACCATCCCGCAAAGTTCTCCGCTCGAGGGACGAGAAGATTTAATGGTGGTGGTCGATTGACAAAGATACACATTGTTGTCCAAAGGACACAGAGAATATTGGGGGCATTGCAAATTGATATTGGGAGTCCAGGACGGAGATATCGCCATGAGAGAGGACGGATTCTGCTTGGAGGTTTGTCACCTTTAATCAACTCTTTTTTGTAAGATTGTTACGTGTAATTAGCAATGATCATCCAAAGTCTCTGTAAACTGTAGTGAAGCACTGCTGTAGCATAAGGTATGCGTGGACTGCGGCACTTCAATCCCATGAGTGGCAGTCAGACATGACGCATAATATTACTCAAGGCTGGGATGAGTAGTAGTTCATCTATATATCCGACCTTGCCTACCTTGTTCGCAATTTATCTCTGGCTGTGGGCAAAACAAGTAGCGGATTTGGGTCTGAAATCGTGGCTTTGTATGGCCACTAAATTTAGCGGCTATATCCCCTCCTTTGTGCTCTTCCAAGGTTGTCTAACCCTTCCAAAGGTCCATTTCCCAATTTGGCAGCCACTTGCAGTAATTGTTTTATGAAAAAAAAAAAAATTGAAAGTCCAAAGTTCCTCCTACTCCTCTATTCCGACGCTTGAATTAAGCGGGATAAGAATAGAAGGAGACTGTTAGCCTGGCTACGCCTCAAATACGTACAATTATCTTCAAACCGATGTATGAGAGGCGAAAACTCTCGCTACACTGCTTACTGCTTAGGTATGACCTATCTTGGTTGTAGGAGGTGACTTGTCATTGAGGTAGCTAGAGGTAACCAGACGAGTGCCCAGCGGCGGCTTGTGTTTGGTACAATTAAGACACATAACTGAACTAAGAAGTTGCTACCGCATACCTTATCCCACTCTCAGGCTTCCTTTCTACAGATACAGAACTGAAGTAATGCTGATGCCATAAGAGACGTGAGCCTTTCTGCACGGCAAGTTCCTCAGGCCCACATCAATCTCCCCCAATCGCCCCCATTCGCGTCCATGAGAGCCCATCTCCAAACGCCCCCTTCGGTTCCAGAAAAATCCACATTTGCTGATCAGAAATGTGCAAACATTAGTCATGGAGACCGCGAACGCTGCGGTACCAGGCACCGAGCATGACGCGCCGGATTTGAGCTGGGTTGTCGATGACCACTACGCTAACAATCTGGCCCGGTCCTTCTCGAAGCCGCGTGATCTCGTCCTTTGACATGAAGTCTTTCTTGAGACCCTCAAACTCAAACATGATCAAGGATTGATGATCCATGATACCGACGGAGCGAGCTGGGGTCATGAGAGCGTAGGTCGTCGCTTCATGCAGTGTGGTCGTGACATGCGGAGAGTATGGGCTGGGCAGCTGCTTACCCAGCATAGATTGCTTCTTGTAAGGAACAGTTGACTGTCGAAGAGCCTGGACCGCGGCGTAGACGCTTGATACAGCCTGGTCGTTATCCGAATTCGTCGCGATAGAGTTCGAAATCTGATCGCCACGTTCATTGATATCCTCGAAGGCAGCACCCAGTCGATCGTGAGTCATTTGCATTTCCCTCTGAAACTCCTTGGTGAAGACCAAGCCCGGGTCCTTGTATTTCAAGACGAGGTTCGAAGTGATCTTTGCTTTGCCGGGCTCGCGAGGGGTGTAGACACACGCGGCTGTCCAGTTGGGGATGCCTGTGATAGACTTGGGCTCATACGGCTCGGAGTAAGGAATTTCCACCGTATTGGAAGCCTGGGAGGTGCTGTCGATCGTGAGTGTGCCATCTGGGTGGCCCCCAAGAAGCACCAATGCGACCACTCGATTGATTGAGTAGCTAATGATTCTTGCAACATCGCTTTCGTTGCTGGCAAACAGAATCGAGAGATCTGCTCTTCCAACGTCTACACCAGCCAATGTCTCAAAGTTGGCGTTGTCCAGAAAGTAATCTGCGGCTTTTGTGTAATATTCGGCATCCCGGTGTCTGAGAGCCTGGGGTAGCTCAACCTGATGGAAAGACTCGCTGGCTGCAGGCAAGTCTTTCGAATGGCTGCGAGGTGCGACTGGGATGTTGGGCAACGGCGCGTCGTTACGGATTGCCATGACAATCGGCGGCTTCTGCTGCTGATCTTCCTCCATTGCGTCCGACATCGTGTCTTGGAGGATGCTATGGCTAGCTACTCGATGAAGTTAGTTGCAGTAAAAGAAAACATCACGGGGTTGATCGTATAACTGACGAGAGACTTCTGGTGTGTGGGTTTTTGGTACGGCTGATTGACATGGAGGGGATGATCGACAGGCGGGTGATGGTGAGATCCGCAGGACAACCAACGGCCTCAGCGCAGGACGCGTGAATCAAGGCGCGAGGCCAATCAAGGTATGAAGTTGTAGAAATCGAAGTGAAGCAGAGGGGTCCGTCCCAGAGAGGTGAGAAGTGATATTGTGAGGTCCACCCCTTCAACAATACGTATATATTCGTTTAGGGCTAATGGCTTTCCTCTGAGTCTGGCTGCCTTAGGTACACGACTGCAAAATCTCGTCCGGTAGCGACTTTCCGTGATGGTATCAACCACCTCATTCGAGAGCTTGTTGCCTACCACGTGACTACAGCAGAATTTGTGATTAACCTGACCAATGGAGAGTAAAGCAAAATATATTGAAAGGTACGAAAGTTGGCAATGGACTACAGCCAGCTTTCCCAATGCGCTTTGTGAGTGTACTAATCTATTTGCCATTGAGGTCCGTACAACGCATATATTTTAGCAACTCCTCAAGATTACCAAAAACCCAGTCAGGAAGGTACTAGGCACATTAGTCGAGGTTGTCACTCCATTTTCGACCTTGATGTTGACCGGTAGTTCCATCACCTTGACAGCCGAACCAGGCCGTCCCCAGCTGGATAGTGGAGATCTAGACAGCATGGGCTGACAAAAGTAAGTAAGGTAGTGCCTTCCGTTTTCTGAGTTTGCTGGACGATTCGGTGGGCTTTCATTGGTCGGACTAAACAGCCCCGGCTAAACGGATTTCTCGCTTAAGGCACCTTGATACGCTTAGGTAATCCACTTTCGAGGTACTCCCGTCACGTTCCTGTGGAGGTCGCTGTGGTCCTCCAATCAAACTACTCATTCCATTCTTCAAGTCAACCTTGGGTAGGTAACTTAACCCAAGTCCGGAAGGAGGCCTTCATGCATCCCCTCTAAGACGTTCGATCGGAGATGTCAGACAGTGTGACAAAAGGAGACAGGCGACGTCGATTCGCCAAGGTTAACATCTTCTGGACGTCCTTGGCAACATTTTTGGTAGCTGATGACCTCGACAGGCCTGTGACTTGTGTCGCATGAAGAAGGTCAAGTGTGACGGCGGTAGACCCAAGTGTACTAGATGTCTGGAGCTGTCTTTCATGTGCAACTATGCCGACGTTGTTAAACCATTCAGGCGGCGGACGAGGTCCAGTAGGGCGCAGGCAACAGCTGGAACCTCGGTGTCCGGATCGCCTGATGATGGCTCGACTCGAGCCGAAGTATGCGTCCCAAATCATGACAATTTACAGGCAGCACCCGTTTCTCAAGAACCCCCGTCCGAGCCGCACGGCAGCGGGAGCACGCCTCTTTCATGCGAAACGCGACCCTCTCCTACTATAGGTTGGTTTGAATCAGAAATCAGTGGTTGTACTAGGGAAAATGTTCGTTGTCATTGACGATTCATCTCTTCAAGACTCTCTCATGGGTGCAGGACGAGACTTGAGATATTTTGGTACGAGAGCTCTCTACTCCGAACCAAATGCAAAAGTTGATTCCCTCTAGGCCCATCTTCCGCTATCGCATTATTTCGGACTCAACCGCCACCGTTGGACGAGCAAACAACATCGGCCCGGCGTCCAAATACCCAGCCGGGCTCAAGAACAGGGCCTTGGTCTCTATGGACTCACCCCAAGTTACAAGGAGTCCTTGAGAAACGGGTCCACTGCCACCTGCCGTCGTGGCCTGAAGCTCTTTCACTGGTTACGGCCTTCTTCGAGGAAAAATACATGGCTTTACCGCTCTTCCACCCACCTGCCTTTGTCGCACTACTTGGTCAGCAATACTCTGGAGATTCTGATGGTGGCCCTGCCTGGTGGACCTCATTCAACGCTGTTCTGGCAATCTCTCAAAGGAGACGCGTTGAACAAGGGATGTCCGACGACAAGGAATTGGCCTGGAGCTATGCGGCCAACGCCCTCGACACGGTTCTAGACATACTCATGAGGGCCACTCAAGTCATGTCGGTCCAGGCTCTGTTGATATTAGCGTGGTTCTTTCTAGGTACTCCCAATCCTCAGCCCAGCTTCATGTTGGTTGCCAACGCCATTCGACTTGCACACACCATCGGGTTACACAGAAAGGAGTGCAGCTCGTCGTTGAGCCCGATAGAGAAAGCGACGAGAGCCAATGTATTTTGGCTTGCTTTCTCCCTGGACCGAGAGTTGAGTCTACGGACCGGGCGGCCTCCTGCGCAAGATTTCGGTGGCTTTGAGGTTGATTTACCTGATTTACTGCTGCAGCATGAGTTCAGCACCCATGCTCCTTCCAACGGGCTGGTCAACATTTTCATAGCCGCTTCTCGCCTGGCTGTCATCCAAGCTAAACTATATTCCAAGATTTATCTTGAAGAAGGGGTCAACCCAGGCGTCATTTCAGATGCTACGCAAGCACTTAACCAGGACTTAAATGACTGGCAAGCGGAGTTTTCGACAGTCTTGGATCTGGAAAGTCATCCCGAGCTGATCAACTACTCTTCTGTTCTACGCTTGAACTACACCTATCGGCATTGCGTGATTCTGGTTCATCGGGCACAGAGCGAATATGACTGGAGGTCTTTGGCGTCGTCGGAGCGGTCATCTATAATTTTGTCAGGTCAGGTCACAACCTCTATTCAGAACTCTGTGGATGCTGCTAGAGCAATTCTCCAGCTGGATGTACTCATCCCGGATACCTGGAAAAGCTTGACTTGGTACGTAACCCCATTTTGCGAACCGTGTCGCAATCTTTACGAACAGTTGCTAATTATTCCTACCAGGGACGTGATTCCGATCAGTGTCACTGCCACCCTCATCCTGTCCCTTTATACTTTGCGTCGACCCCGCGCACCAAATGTCGCCGAGGACCTCAATTCTGTCTCAAAAGCTCTGAAGCGTCTTGCCTTGCTCGAACTTTCTGAACCTGGCTCATATTTGACTCCGGTACGAACGGTGTGTCAGGATGCGTACAGGGCTGCTCTAGGGGCCTTCAATACGTCCAACAGCACATCATCGCAACCAGGAAATACGACCTCTGACCACGGCCAAACTGCCGCTCGCGGCAAACAATTCTACCAAGAGAGCACTTCGGACACCATGCGAGACTCTTCTCAAGTGGCTGTAACAGAGCTTTCTCCCCTAATCGAGCCTCATCACGAAGCAACTTCGAATCCAAGCAACGGGATCAACGGAGCTAGCTTTTTGCCATTTGACCAGAATACCCTCGATTCTTGGGGTGTTCCTTGGGGATTTGAACATCTGTTGGGAGATGATACTTCGATGTTCATCTGATAAGCTAAAGTGTGCCCCAGGCTATTTGCCATTCAGGACGAAGATAGATACAAAAAGATTCATGAGATCCACTCGGGCTTCGACCTTCCTCTTCGACCTGTCGGCTCCTCCCACCCGATTTGAGTCGTTTCAAACTTGAACGCGGGAGCCAGAACTCTGATGTCCTCGTCGAGCCCGTAATTCCGTCCGCTCATGTCCCAGAAGTACTCGGGATGGGTGAAGATGTCGGGGCGAATCTTCTTCCAAGACTGGTGCGTCTTACCAACCAGAGTGCCCATATCGTCGTAATGCCGCGGGTTGAAATCGGGATCCCGGGCTCTGAGCTCTCGTTGCTGCTCTTCTGAGTAAAGGCCCAGGTTGTAGTACCAAATGTTGTACTGCGTCAAGCTGATGTCAATATCAAACGTGACATCCTCTGATGTACGAGCAATCAGGGCCTGGATGGCAGCCGTAGCACCGACCAAGCCTGTTTGGTAATCAGAGTTGGCTGTAAATTCGTTAGCAAATGTATTGTGCACCGATGAGTCCGAATGACTTACGCAGAAGCGGGACAACAGCCTCATCTAGGCCGAGAAATTTGCCTTGCAGATGAGAAAGACCAACCAAGCAGTCACTAATCTGCTGCCATCCAGATCGATGAGCTAGTGGTCCTTTGAATCCGTAACAGTTCTCCCGCATATAGATCAGGCTGGGATTCAACTCGCGTAAGGAGGTCGTATCGAATCCCAGTCTCTTTAGAGCACCTGGACGATATCCATCTACTAGAATATCGGCACCCTTTACGAGTTCAGCAAAAGTCCTCTTGCCATCTTCCGTCTTGAGATCAATGTTGGTATCCCGTTTTCCCGTCTGCAAATCCGGCATCGTCGCCCCAAAGTCGGGCAGCTTATCGCATGACACGCGGAGAACGTCGGCTCCGAGGACGCTCAACATCTTGGACACCGCCGGGGCCGCAATGACCCGGGAAAAGTCAATGATCCTGATGCCCGCGAGCGGCTTGAACCCCTGTTCATCTCGCGCTTTCGGCCACTCTTTCCGCGGAGCTGGCACTCGGGTCATGGTCCATAGTGGCTCCTTGGACATGACCTTGCCTTGCTCGCTGGTGAAGAACTCGTCTGGTGTGTAGCACACGACACCTGCTTGTTTGTACTTCTCGTTGGCGACTTCTTCGATTTCTTTGGAATGCCAATGGGCGACTTTCTCGGTGTAGATCTTGATGGCTTCTTCTGGGGTCACGTCGACATCTTTAACACCCATCATCTCCATTGTTAGCCCGGCGTTCATCGACCCGTGCAAGTGGTACCATCTGCCGTCCTTGGTTTTGTAGACGTTTGTTGCGTACCGCCTGATGGGCTTTGAGGACTGGTGAATGTCCATCTTGGCAATCTCTGCCGCCATCTGCGGGTTCTGAAGAAACTGCTTGCCGCCAACCGTTGGCAGCAGAACGGATTCCAGGAAAAGCGTCGCGGCGTCGATGTTGACTTGGACGTCTTGATACTCCATTCCGTACCTCTCTGCCGCAGCAACGTTAGCTGCGGTGGCTAGCAGGGCGGTAAGAGAAGCGGACGACTCGGTGATTTTCAAGGGCGTGAGGACGAATGGTTTCGCATCATCTCCGAGAAACTTGACTTTTGTGGCGGCTTTCTTGAAAGAGTCTGGGAGACGTAAGGCGGGGTCGGCAAGCAAGATATCGTTGAGAATTCTAGATGCCTCGGAAAAGACTGAATAGTCTGCCATGGTTGCAGCCTGTGGTGAAGTGCCAATGATCTGAATGATATCGTCGTTCCTGCCAAAGTTGTAGGACACTAGATGATCAAGATCGGCCCTATATACATGTTTTTTGTGCGCCTCGGAAACTTCCTAGCCTGGAACCTCAGAGCCAGGGACGTTGGGGACAGCTTCATGTCGTCAGTGCCACAGCTGCTCAGAACTCCGGCAGATACGCCTCTGCGGTGTTTCGGGCTCGGCCCGATGCAGCAATCGTCTGCCGGCAGATGGAAATCCAAAGACGATGGAGCTAAGAAAACATCTCCTAGTCATGCGGAGTATCTGGCGAGTCTCTCATTCGACACGCCCGCATTTCTAGCTGGGACTCGTTTCACCGGTGGCATGTTGGTGGGTCTTGGTGCCGGAGTTTCGCGTTCGGAGTTTCGCGTTCGGAGTTTTGATCACGGAGTTTTGAGCTCCTAGTGTGACATCAACGCCTAGCACTGCTTCCGTCGTTGATCTAGACCTCCCCACTCACGTCGGAGAGTGGCATTGGGTTTCGGATCTAGTGGTGGGCAATAGCTATCTATATATAAGAAGCCGCCCACTATTTACTCATGGTCGCAAGGACTCAGATGAGAGTTAGAGATGGTGTCCGGTTGTAAAAGCGACAGCTTCCTACCCTTCACGCATGAAATGCTCAGTCTGTTGATTAGCGGAATTAGTATATTAGAAGCTACCTGATTTGTGAAAATTACTAAGAGAGCGACACCAACACTTCGCCAAGCTTGCACGTCTGCATTAGACTGCAGCCTACTGAGCCAAGTCAGGGTTGAACTCTAGCGCCAACCAGACATCGACGTTCTTGCCCTTTCCTCCCTGCCACTTGTGCCATGGGTAAGAGACAACATTGTTGTGTCCGCGGACGGCATCGCCGTACGAATCGCGGTACCACAGACCTCCATGCTCGTTGAGACGGGGAAGTGGGACCTTGTCGAAGTCATCCGGCCCGGCAGACTCAGGCTCCTTGCCTTCCTTGAGCCTCCACATACCTCCGGTCTCGGTTCCAGGGGAGAGACAGATGTGGATCTCCTGGAAGATATCGTTACCGTGGTTGTGAACTCCACAGTTAACATTGTGTCCTGCAGAGAATATGGTAAGCAAATTGATCAGAAACAATTTCCGCTCCTGGAACACTATTATAACTCACCAGCAGTCCAGAACTGCAGATGCGCGATCTGTGATTTGTCGTCTTGGAATCGGAAGTGGAAACCAGACATGTTGGTGAAGTCAACTCCCTTGAAGTTGTCACCCCACCAAAGATCTTCAACCTTGGTGAACTTGAGGTCGGGGAACTCCAGGCCAAGTTCTTTGGTGTTGAACGTTGTCTTGACGGGCACATCCCCGGCCTTCTCCCATACGCCAGGCTCACCGAGAGAGACGATTCTCAGGATGATGGCTCCCTTCTCTTTGTCGGCGCTGAGTTCCTTGTCTTCGCTAGAGATGGGCGCGATCCGAGGGAACGGAGGCAAGCCGAGAGCCGTGCGAGTGCCCTCGATATCGGCAACGGAGCCGTAGAGGACCTTGATGCCATCCTTCTTGCCTACGGGGATCTTTGCCCCAAGTGGGTGAATCTCGATGCTAATTGCGTAGTTTGCAACCTCGATCAGAGGGAAAGACTGTTGACTCTTGACTTCCTTAGGCCGAGCCAGATACACCAAGCCTTCGTTGTCCCACACCGTAGGTACGATGTGACGCTCAGTCACGGCGGGCTTGGGCTTGGCAAACTTATTGACGTGAAGCGTAATGACGGGCTTGGGCTCTTCGTAATACCGAGGAACATTGTACTCTACCGAGATCAAGTCAAGCTTATCAGAACCGGTGAAGTTGCTACGAACGTGCCGTGTCAGTATTATACAAGCCAATCCGACACGGCTTCGGTAACTTACCCAATTGCGATGCGAGCTGATGATTCTTCTGCGATCTTCCACTTCGCGAACAATCCCTTCTCGACATCGATTGCCTTGTAGTACATGATGCCCTACGAAATATGAGCTGCTGGGGTCTTGAAAGGACCAAATGTTGCGTTTCTACTCACCTTGTTTGGGTTGGGCCCCTTTGTCGGCTGTAGAACTGGATGTCAGCAACCAAAATCTTGTCATAGATGCGGGGCGTCGTTCAGACTTACGACAATAGACTCCAGGTCCTTGTCGCGATCCAGAGAGCCGAACAAAGCCAGGAGGAACTCGTCATCACCATCGCCTACACGTAGAAACCTCTCAGTCAGCCAGTCGTTTAAAGCGCTTATTGACAAACATAACATACCATCGAAATCGGCACAAACAATGTAGTGGCCGGGTCCGTCACCGTACTTCATAAGCTGGTTGGGCGTGCCGTAGATATCCAGGATGTGGCGCCTCCACTGTGTATCTTTCATACCACGACCAACCTTGGACAAGACGCAGGCAGTTGTACCGTGAAAGGGGTCCAACGTCGCAATGTAAGCAAACGGGTCGTCGCCGATCTTGCCAGCATCAGCGCAGCCAGTGCCCCAATGGTCACCAGATCCCGGCGATAGAGAGTTGGGCTGCTGTCGGTCCTCTTTCGGCTCTCCACTTGAGAGGAGCTGTCGCTTCCACGAGCCCTCTTCGTAGTAAAGCCAGTTGGCACCTTCGCGGGATGATACCATGATGGAATCGAGTCCAGTAGGACCATTGAACCTGAATTTTGTTTAGCTCCCAGAGTTTCTGTTCCTCTCATCGGCGTGCAGAGTGAGAAACGTCGACCTACTTTTTAACCGTCAACTCATGAATGACAGTGAAGTTTTCATCGTCAATGATTGAGCGTTGCCACTCAGTGCTGCCAACTGTTAGCGAGTCACTACTTTATGTTGGTTCAAGGCAGTTGACTCACGCATTGAGGACATCCTCAGGAGCTTGGAAGCGGATGATGGGGATGGGGGTGATCTGTAGATAGTGATCAGCGAGCAGGAACAGAACGCATTCTGCCACGGCGACGACAGACTAACCTTGTCATGCGGTCCACAAACAACCGATGCGGCAACAATCTCCATCACAGATCTAGTCAAATGTTAGCTTAACGAACGGCAGTCTAGATCTCGTGAATTTCCATCTTACTTTTGTGTAAAGTATCCAGCCTTCATGCGATGCATTGCAGGCCAACGGCCGATCATTCGGAGTTTCCAAGGCTCTTTCCCCAAGTTCTCACGACCCGGGTTCTCAAGCCAGGAGATCCAGCCTCCCTTGGGATCACACTCAAGCATGAATGGGCCGTAGTCGTGGCAGACCACAATGTCGGTCAACCCATTCCTGTTGATGTCAACGGCCACGACGGCAACTGGGCTGTCGAACTTGGCCACTTGGTACTTCTTCCATGCTATTTGTGTATGTCAAAACCATCATTCTGTAAGTAAGAGTAGCATGCCACGTACGTCCAGTGATGTCGATCTCTGATGCATAGAACTCCTCGCCCTTGGCCTTGGCCTCATGTTTGGCCGCGGCAATAGGGTTATCCAGGAACTCGATTTCTCCGGAAGCCAGTCCAGATCTTAGAAAAGAGTCAGTGTCGATCGGGTAACAGACGAACAGCCGCGAGTTATTTGAAGATGGAGATTCTTACGCAACAAGTCCTGGAACTTCGTCTTCACCAAACTTGAACGTCTCGACCCAGTAGCCGTCTTTTCTATTGTCTTCAATGACAGCACGCCCGAATTCGGGCACTGGAAGGTCGATGGACGCCATTTTGTTTTCTTCAGAATTAGGATAAAGGTGAAATGCTTAGGGAGAATGATCTGCTTGGCCTCATATCCAAAAACCACAGCTGCGCAGCAAGTTTTATACTATCCGACCCAATCCAAGTCATCGTGGAGAAACTGCATGTAATCACGAACTTGACACTTGCAAAGGCATGGACCCGGTATCGCTAGCAACATAGTATTCTTCATCCCCGCAGGCCGGATCTAGAAGTAGTTGAATCAGTCTCACCATGTTGGCTTGCCGGCAGATGATGTCTTAGCTCAGCTTTTCCGCATGGCGAACAGTCGGGCGGGGTATCTGGCATGCAAACGCTCGACGCAGGGACCGCCAAGTTCGAGACATCAACGCGGCCAAATGTTGTGTCTAGGACAAATTGGACTCTGGGGTAGGATCAGCGGGTGATGGAACGATCAGGGTCCGGTGGAGATTGCATGATTCCGGGCTGGGAACTCTCGGCGAGGTCGAGAACTTGGGGCTTGGAAGTGGCACCATGGTAGTAGGCAGTATGGTGAAAGTTGGCCAATTTCATGGTCCACTTTGGGGCTGATTCTGGATCATTTCGTGAACGAAGAACGCCCGAATTCCTGAAAATATGGCCTGATCTTCGGGGAGCTGGCTATGTGTTTCCGGCTCGGATAGCTGAGGCGCCAGGCTGAAGTGTTGATAGGTATTCGCATCGCATGCAGACTTCTGTCGTAGCCTTGCCTGCGCCTCTATTTTGAATCAGATCTTTAGCACCTCGTTGGGAACGTTCACGGATCTAGCCAGCGAATTGCGTCGACGCGCGTTCAGCCTGCTCAAGGGTCGGGTTTGCGGGTTCTTTTGAACGGTGCCTGGGCACCAGCGTTGTTCCTAGATTCTCGCGTTCCCGTCTCCATTGGAACACAAGAGTCGGTCCAATGACTGCAACCTATAAGAGACATTTGTCTCAGCCTCCGAGGCGGCCCGCGGTCCGCCCCGCATTCGGGGATTCGGTACTGACAGGAGTTCAACGTACGGACTACATGTATATTTGCGGGGTTGAGACTATTCTGGTTGAGAAAATCACAACAGTTTATAAAATGCCCGTGATACTGGACGAATGCAAATCTGATAAATCCCTCACCTGAACCATTTACTATTCTGGGACGACTTGGGTCGACAAACTGAGTGACATGCTCGATGATCATCCTGCGATGGCTGGTTAACCACCGTGTCACACTGAAAAAGGAATGATACTGTCTCTCATAAGTTGTTCAGACGCCACTATTTCAGGAAAGTTCAGTGAGATGAAAACTGGGCTATCATCTCAACATTTTCCAGGAATGAAAACGGCAGAAGTGGGGAGGAAACGAGCATCCTGCCAAGTCTCGATCGTAGAGCATGGAATCTCATGTTTCTGGCTCGTGAGATCCTGTCTTCGCTTGTGTAATGGTATCTCCGCAATAACCGTGACCAAGAAGGATCAATTCGGACATTACCACCATATAAGACGTGAGCCCGTGAACCCGAAAAGCATCAATTATCCAGCTCAATTAACGTGCTCCCCTTGAGTCTTCCTTCCCACTACCATCGCTGATACCTTGTATTGACACCTACATCTTAATCATAATTTTCAAAATGGGCGGCGGAGACGTCTCAGCTACCAAACTTCGAGACCACTTCATCTTCAAGAAGGCCGACGACTTCTTCCAGGATGAGATTGATGGTCAGGGCTCTGGCATAAAGCAGCCCAAGTCGGTGTCTTACAGCGATGCCGACCAAAAGCTCCCTGACGGCAAGCTCAACCCAGCCTGTAGCCATGGAAGAATCTTCAGATTCAACGATGGATCTCTGCTTCTTGTTCAGTTCTTGAGGCCAAGAGTGTGGAGAATTCGCTTTGATCCGCATAACACAGAGCCATCTCACTTTTCGGACTACAACACGTAAGTCTCCTAAGTTGTCTTATCATTTGGCGTAGAGTACCGCGAGAGAACGTGTCCTCTAATCATCCGTTGTAGCCGTACTCTCATCCGAGATACCACCACCGAGCTGATTAGCATCTTGGACAAGTGCGAAGAGCTTGCATGGCAAGTTGAGCTGATTGAAGATGATCAATACTACATTTTGCAGTCGGTCGTTCAGCGGGACCCCAATGCACCCCCTGAGAAGGAGGTTCAGCTTTGGATTTCTCGCAACCCTTTCCAAATCACCGCAGTTCGTCTTTTGAAGAGCCTTGCTCCCGCCGAGGCGAGACCTGTGCCGCAGACGTTCGAGAAGGATGTAGTCGAAAGCCTGACTCTTCCTGTTAACGAAGGTTTCCGCCCTGCTGTGATCTGGAAGACCAAGCCGCGGGGTTTGCTCTATGGCGAGCACTCTGCTATCTTGTGCCTGGACAAGTCCATCACGGCTGATTACATGGGCTTTGGCGAGCAAGGTGGCAAGGATCTCTTCAAGAAAAAGACGTACATGAACTACTTCAGTAAGCACCACAAACGCTTTGCGTGGTCTTCTACACCTCAGTACATCATGTAGCTAACGAAAATCTCGCACACAGACTTTGACAATATGAGGTATCAGAACGTCTACGGCGTCGGTCCCTTGGATGATCGTGAGCCTCTCTATCACTCGGAACCGTACTGGATTGAGGTGGACGCCCAGCCGGGCTACCAAACCCAGATCGGAACCTTCATCGACAACTACTCCCAGATCTGCGTGGACATTGGCATGAAGGACCCAACTCAGCTTCGTGTGGCGACGCGTTTCAACAGTTTCCAGGGCATCTTCTTCGCCGGAGACAGCATTCAGGAAGTCATTCAGCTGTATACCTCTGTCGTCGGCAAGCCAAAGCTCAAGCCCCGATACGTCCTTGGTTATCATCAGGGGTGTTACGGCTATGATACGCAGGAGATGGTCCTGGATGCTGTCCGTCGATACCGAGAGGCCAATTTCCCGATTGATGGTATGCATATCGATGTCGATATGCAGGATGATTACCGCACCTTCACCATCGACCAGCGCTCGGGTCACTTCCCCGACCCGAAGGGAATGTTTTCTGAGTTGCGCAGGCTCGGTGTCAAGTGCAGCACCAACATCACGCCATACATCAGCAACGTTCCCTCTAGCACGTACAACACCCTGAATGAAGGTCTCCAGAACCAATACTTTCTCAAAGATGAACGAGAGCTTGATCCTTCGGCCCCTGGCGCTCTCGAGCAGCGTTACATCCAGTACGGCACCAGCAACCTCTACTTCACCAATCCCAACACGGACAAGCCTGACTACTGGGATGGAGATGACTACACCTTCTCCAACAGCTTCAACAAGAGTGTCCCCTTCCATGGCGGCGTCTACTACGGCTGGAAGAATGGCCACCCTGGACACTACCCCAACCTGAACAACAAGGCCGTCCGCTACTGGTGGGGCAAGCAGTACGAGTATCTCTTCGAAACCGGCCTGGACTTTGTCTGGCAGGACATGACCCAGCCCTGCATCGCCGAGCAGTATGGTGATATGAAGTCGTAAGTTGAAATGACTCCCCTCTTGTCAATGGATCCATTCTGATCTGTTTCTCTCTCCGTAGCCTGCCCTTCCGCTTGCTCTTGGACTCTGATGGGTGGTCCGGCGACCCCAAGGCCGCCGACAAGAAGAAAGCCATTGAGATCTGGTCCTTGTACAGCTACAACCTGCACAAGGCCACCTACCACGGCCTCAACCACTTGCACATGAAGACCAAGGACAAGAAGAACGACAAGCTCGCGTGGCGCGAGAACCGACGCAACTTCATCATCGGACGCGGCAGTTTCGCCGGTAGCCACCGCTTCGCTGGGCTCTGGACCGGCGACAACTCGTCTACTTGGGAGTTCCTTCGCATCTCTGTTGCGCAGGTCCTCGCTCTCGGGTTGTCTGGTGTCACCATTTCTGGTGCTGATGTCGGTGGATTCGAGTTCATCGAGTCTGAGAGAAACTACCCCAACCCGGAGCTAATTATCCGTTGGTACGGGGCGTACTCCCTCCTGCCCTGGTTCCGGTAAGTATACCTGATCCCAATTCAATACGCCTGCTAATATCTCCAGAAACCACTACACGAGAAAACGAACCTGGATCGACGGCCCTAACCAGGGCAAGATGAGGAAGGACGGCAAGTGGTTCCAGGAGCCGTACGCCTATCAGCTGCACTACGAGCAACACAAGGATCAGTTCCAGGGTCGCGAGGCCGAGATTTACCGAGCAGTGTTGCCGACTTGCCGTTACTTGATCCGTCTTCGTTACTCGCTCATGCAGTTGCTCTACGATGCCATGTTTGAGAACATGATCAACGGTCTGCCGATTGCCAGAGCCATGGTGAGTTTCATCAACATCACTCTCTGATAGATACCCGGACTAACTTGTGACTTATAGCCCGTCACCGACCATCTCGACCGCTCTCTGTTCAGCGCCGATGTATGCTACCTTTTGACATCTTCCATCGTCGTTGCCACCTGCTAACGTCTTCGCAGAACCGTCGCTTCACTAGTTCTCAGTACATGGTCCGAAAGGATCTCCTGGTCGCCCCCGCTCTTGTTGGTGAGGATGCGCGCAAGAAGAAGTCGAGAAAGGTCTACCTGCCGTATCCCGACTCTTGGTACCCCTTGAACCTGCGACCCGACGACCCTCTTGGTGTCCCTCTCGGCCCTGCTGCCTCTGGTGGCCAGCGCATCGAGTACGACTGCCGAATCTCCGACGACGAGCGCCAACTCCCGTACTCGACTCCCATGTATGTCCGTGAAGGTCAGTGATCGTCGCCTCTTGTCTAGGCTTTTTCTTTTTTCTTCCAGGGAGACCTTTGACTAACAAACAGCTCAGGTG
This sequence comes from Colletotrichum simmondsii, assembly GCA_001563135.1. Taxonomy (NCBI): domain Eukaryota; kingdom Fungi; phylum Ascomycota; class Sordariomycetes; order Glomerellales; family Glomerellaceae; genus Colletotrichum; species Colletotrichum simmondsii. The sequence continues at coordinate 159,259 of JFBX01000828.1, forward strand.
CCATCATCCCCAAGGTCGGCGTCAGAGACTACGTTGCGGATCCCAGCACGACTCCTCAAAATGCCAACCCCATCACCGTCCACGTCTACCCCGGAAAGGACAACGTAAGGACTGAGATCCCTGCCGCTCTCCAGACTCGTTCTAGCTGACATGCCTACAGATTTACGACATGTATCTCGACGACGGCATCTCCAGAGATAGCGCGCCAAAGAACTCCACATTGGAGACCGCCGTTGGCGCGCGTCCCTGGTACGGCGAGGCCCATCACTACGACGGTCTTGCCGATGCCAAGGCCAACGACAACTATACAAAGGTCCAGATCAAGCAGGTACGTCACATCCATCTCGTTCCGTAATCCTACAAGATAAGGATATTGCCATCTGGGAACAAACATGCTGACAATCACGGTAGTTCACCCAGAAGAGACTCTCCGACCAAGAGGACTTCGGAAAGTACACCCGGAGACTCACAGCCAACGCGCCCCATAACAAGTTTGGCGCCGAGGCGTCCAAGTACATTGGCACAGACTACACCTTTGTCTTCTGGCACCGCGGAGAGAGCAACCTGGACTCCATCAAGGTCAATGTCACGGGCGCGGAGCTCCACTACAACGTCAACCACGGCGTCAGGGCGACCATTGTTACTGTTCCCATTTCCGCGGTTCACTCGGAGAAGGGAGTTGAGATTACGTTGGAGTTTGACGGGGACTTTTGAGGGCTGGCTTGAGGGCTTGAGAAAGATCTTGCCGGAGATGCTCGGTTGCTCGAAGGGTACATGTTCTCTGTTTGGCTTTTCGTACCAGTAGTTGCGCTTCATGGCGAAATAATGCCCAACCCATCGTTTATTCCCCTTTGTAGCAATACATTGCGCCATATGTTCGATGAGGCTGCGGCTGAGTGGTCTTAGGCAATTGACAGCCTAAAGAGAGTAGCGAAAGGTGAGCAGTGGGAGTCTTTCAATTCAGAAACGTCTAGGATACACTCAGCTCAACCAAGCTCAGCCGTAGCAAATCATTAAGTACAGACTCATTATCAACACACTCGAAACGACTGAAACCCATGTCAGTCTAAGAAACCAGTTTGCAGACGTCTAAATCCCTATGGTCGAAAGTCTGCCGCAATGAAATTCTATCCCGCATGATCACTTGTCTCGTAAAACGCCAGACCATCCAATCCTTCCAGCACCGCCGCAAGTTTCATTCATCGTAAGGTTCATAAGGTTGTAAAAGGTGGGTCGAGAAGGTATACAAACAATCGGCCGCTACGCGCCGGGCCCGGAAGGGGCATGGATGCCGTGGAAGCCAATACCCACGGCAAACTCGCACTCTGCCCTGCCGAGCTCCGTCATGGTCCTGGCGTCGAGGCACAAGAGATAACTTGTCTGCGCGGTGCCGTCGAGAACGACACTCAGAATCACACCGTCGTCTTCAGCCATCTGTTCATCGGTACCATCGGCATCGCCAGCGGAAGACGAAGGCCGAGGAACAAAGATTGGCTCCCCGGGCGTGTGAGCTGTGAGACACTCCCACATGAGGGCCTCGGCGGTATCGGCGTCCGTTTTGACAATGGTGTCGAGAAGGGTGCTGAGGCCGCGGTCCGAGAGGCTGTAGACGTAGCGGTGACGTTTCGTCAAGTGCGCAGGGTTGATTGTGGGGAGTTCGCCGGCGTGCGGGGCCGGGATCGAGACGACGAGCTCTGGTGGTGGTGTTGTCGTCACTGTTGTTGTCTTTTGTGTTTGGGAGCCGTCGGGTTTGGGGATCCTGAATTTGAAGCGTTGGAGGCTAGCCCAGCCGTTTTTGTAGCGCTTGTTCTCGTCTGTCCAAAACTTCTCGCCGGCAGAGTTGCGATTCATGATGACGTCGTAGTAAAGATTATAGAGAATGTTGAGGTTTTGGTAGCCTGCTATCTCGCAGTAGACGTCAAGGATGCCATCGCTGCCGTCGGCCGCCGGCTCCTCAAAGGCGTTTGTGGCATGGAAAAAGAAGCCCGCGGGGGTGTCGAAAGAGGCGACGACGCCGTTCCCGTGGTGGCGGTCGATGAAATACCACTTGCATGTGTTGGTTTTGTCGAACGGCACAATGGCGTCTAGAATGTTTCGTTCCCAGGGGACAGAGAGGCCTTTGTAACCCAAGTGCGACGAGGGGATGCATAGCACGATGAACGATTCTGTGAGGAAGAAACTGTGGATGTAGGCTGGCTTCGCGTCGGGCCGGGCAATAGTTGCGAGAATCTCCGTCTCGCCCGTCGCAAAGCTGGTGCGGAAGATGCGGTAGGTCGACTTCATGGCGAAGGCAAGGTTGAAGTTGTACATGTCGCCGGTAACCGGGTCGCGCTGGGCGTGAGCGCAGGACATGGGACCGGAGAGAGACGGATGGAGTTTTTCCTGCTTTGCGAGGCCGATGGGTTCCAGGGTCGCTGGGTCAATCTCCATGAGAGGGCTCGAGTCTGTTGATAGCCAAAGGCTGCGGACAGCGTTACGGTGGCCTGGCCCCGCGGGGCCTTGGTCTTTTGAGTCGAACCCGGGGACATTTGCGTTGACGGCAACGCAGATGTTGGGGGCAGTGCCGCGGGCGAAGACGCCCATAAACTTGCCAAACATACCGACACAGGGGTCGGCTTTCTGGCCAAAGGTGTAACGGTTCTGGTGGCCTGCGGCCTTGATGGAGGCGACGAGATCGTCGGATTGCCGTCTGGAGGAGTAGAGCACGCGAGTCTGGCCGCCTGGGGATTCAGGAGGAATAATGTCAAACTTATGCGTCTGGGCGAAGCCGTCGAACCAGTGGGAAACGTAGTAGGTGCCCTTGGGCGTGTCTTCGATCTTGCAGCTGCCCGGGCCCGTTCTGTAGAGG
>JFBX01000828.1:164551-195148 GCA_001563135.1 Colletotrichum simmondsii
GATGCAACGTGATCATGAAGTGATAACCGAGTACTGATATCAGACCGCATTCGCCCAACGTCAGATGAGACCCATGCCACCGTAGATCAATCAATGTGTCCTTCAATTCTCGAGGTTCCTGTGTGCGGCCTGCCCATGTCGAACGGCAAGCACCTGTCAATGGGCCCCAATGTTTCGTTTCGAGCTGCTTCGTCCAGCGGTTATGCAGAAAGAAGTCGGTGAACCTCCCAGCCGGGATTGCTTCTTCTTCTTCTTCTTCTTCTTCTTCGTCTTCGTCTTCGGCGGAGATGTTGGTCTGGGCCCTGCACTGTGAGCATCTCACCTCAGCCTGGGAGATTCAGGGTTAGGTACGTATCCCCAATCCCCAGTTGCGGGACTTTGTGTGGAAGAATATCGGGAACAACAGCCACTCACGGCAGCGGACTAAGCGAGGAAATCCACTCGGCCGGCGGAATCTAGGATTACTTAATCTTCGTTTCGTAGGTATCTCAGATCCTAGCACGTGCTCGGTACCTTGGCTTAGGTAAGGCATCTTAAGGTACCTAGGTACCGTGGTACCCTGCTATGGCCTTTTCCACTGAGGTGCTGTGCTCCCGCGTTCAGTTGTTCCTGGCCCTCAGCACATATTTGGTCGCCGTGATACTTCCCGCTCTAGTGCAATGCTCAACTACATACAGGCCACGAAAACCGAAAGACCTCATTGCATCCCATCGGGGTAGCTTGGCGTTCAAGTCAAGTCACGTCCTTAAGAAATTACGCCTCTGATGCTGCAGCAACGGCGTCCGACCCGATCCCGGCATGGCGGCCCCACATGAGCTCCGGCTCTATCCCACACCACCTCCGTCAGCGGTGGCTACAGCCAATGGCCTCTCATGGCTCGCCTCGGCCGTCCCCATGACCTGCCTTACCTTACCTAGGTACTCGGTGTCATCCCATGGACAAGAAGCCACATATATCATTGCCTACTAATTCTCTCATCGCATCGAACTGAGACGCGCCCCGTCATACAGCTGTTCTTGTCTCGCCGTGCCCCTATGTGTCGGTTGGCCACTGGTCATCACGGACTACCGCATACTGACAGGCTCGCGGTGTCACCGACATTAATTCGGCAGTGAGTGGCTCACATATTCGTATGGATCCTCGCTTTCTTCCCTTCCGTCCAGCGCGGGAAGCGTGCGGAATCGATTGATTAAGATGGCCCTTCAATGGGCCTCTGACAGGGACGCCTACGTGGTTCAATGTCGACCATTGCACAGCAAATTGCGACCAATCTCGCAGTATCACAACATCTTATTCTGGCCAAGATGCCATTGTGATGCCGCAGCATCTCTGCGCCTTCTTTGCGCTTGATCAAATCGCGTCGGGGCGACTACGGGCTTCATTGGAGACAAGTCGAGGTCGACTCTGCAGCTTCAGCAACCACTATCGTAGGTCATTGACGCATCTTTCTGAGCAAATCAAGTGTCGGACCTTGGAAACTGAAGAGAATATAACTAAGGCCGCGGAAGTGACACGGTGAGAAAGGTCCGGTGAAAGCTTGTTAGTTGCCAACGGTGAGACATTCTCTCAGCTTTCTGGCTCTAAACTTCAGCTTCCAGCCACGCAATCCGGGTAGCCAGATGCGTCGATTGAGCTCCGTCAAAGATGCGGGGAACCATCACCTGTGGCATTTAGCTAGCATATAATCCGTATATCGTTCGAATGGCATCCGTCAAAGTTGGCGCATCATGGCATTTTGGGTTCATCAAGCTTAATGTGAATGACTGAAAACATCTTTCGAGAGGTCGGTACCCAAACACAGCAAGTAGTATCGACCTGAGGACTGAACATCCTTCGGCTATATCTATTTGGTAACTTCTCACATTCTCACAATAAATCTCTCTCAACTTGCTCCCCAACTTTTCAAACTCACTTCTTCTGAGAAACCATTGAGTACCTTACCAAATTCTCAACATGGGCGGAACAATCACAAGAAAGAACATTCGCACACTGTCTACAAAGGAGCTCGACGACCTTATTAGGGCATTCCACGGCATCCAACAGCTTCCCCCTCATGACCCCAACTCCTTCTTCATCATTGCCGGTTACCATGGCGAGCCTTTCAGGGGTGCGGGATATGCCAATCCTGCTTGGTGGGGTGGCTACTGCAATCACGGCAATGTCCTCTTCCCAACTTGGCACCGCGGCTACCTCCTGAGACTCGAAAAAGCTCTCCAGAGCCAGGTCCCTGGCGTAGCTCTGCCCTACTGGGATGAGACCGAAAAGGAATCCCTGGAGCACGGCATTCCTCCCATTTTCCTGCAGAGAAAGTATAAGTTCTCCGACACTGGCAAGGAGATCTCCAATCCACTGTTCTCGTATACGTTCCAGGCCAGAATCCAGGATAGGCTCGATCCTATCCCGGATGCCGACTACACCAAGCCTGTAGGCTATGAGACCGTCCGCTACCCATTCTCGGGGCTTGTGGGCCCGAAGGACAAGAACAAGACCTGGGTTCACAACAATTCGCTGCATGAAATGGGAGAGAAGGCCACGAACAAGATGCTCAATGACAACATTACCACCTGGCTCACCAAGTCTTCTTTCTTGAACAGCGACGGGGAAAGGCAATGTGCCGGAGTCAAGGATAAGTATGACCACTGCCTCGACGCTCCCAACTACACCGTATTCTCCAATACGACTTCGGCGCAGCAATGGAACGACGACGGCCTTCAAGAGCCCGGGTTCAAGTCCGTCGTACCACTCGAATCCCCACACAACTTGATTCACTTGGCCGTCGGCGGTTTCGACCTACCTCAAGGCAACTCTGACCAAATCGGCGACGCAAACGGCGACATGGGCGAGAACGACACGGCCGCCTTTGACCCAATCTTCTACTTCCACCACTGCTTTATCGACCTCATGTTCTGGCGGTGGCAGAAGAAACACAACAAGGAGCACTCACTCGAAATCATCCAGGGCTATCCTGGAACCAACTCCGTCGACAACCAGGGCCCGACGCCCGGCGTGGCGGGCGGCACCTGGCTCACCCTCGACAGTCCCCTCGACCCGTTCAGGAACCCTCACGGCGCGGACAAGGCAATGACGTCCAGAGACGTGGTCAACATCGCCGAGCTGGGCTACGCATACGACTACCCCGAGCCCCCGACGCGGGTCGGCGAGCCGCATGGTCCGAGTCCCGTGTTGACCGTCAGCGGAATCAACCGCGCCGCTATCGGAGGATCCTTTGTCGTTTCCGCATGGGCCACGTTGAAGAGCGGAGAAAAGGTGCTGGTCGGGACGGAGGCCGTGTTGAGTCGTTGGCACGTATCTGGGTGCAAGAATTGCCAGAACCATTTGGAGGTCAGAACACATATACCGGTCGAGGGCTGGACGAAGAAGGATACGGATAAGATGGAGTTTGAGGTTGGGCTACATACCCGGAAATTGAGCGGTGTCCCCAAGGACGGGCGTGGCGAAGGGGTTCAGAAGCCGAGATTCCGCCTTGAGACTGATCATTTGTAGGTAGTTGTTCATTGCAGAGATTGGTTGAACGCTTGTGTCTTGTAAGGCTTCATTAATACATCTGGCAGTACGTTCACAAAAGTATCCTGTCTGATGACTTACAGAGCATGAGAGCTCCTGTGATCTGTGACCATCTCAGAACCAACTACCTACAGAGGCTTGATCTTAAACTTAACAAAGACTCATATGTCCGGTACGAAGCTTCGATTCTGATGGACAGACTTTGGCATTACACTTGCAGGCTACTAAACCATGCAGTTGCTGTTCGTTGCTTACCTAGGTACTGAAGCGAGCTTACATCTTGACACAGCATTTGTTGTTCACTTTTGGTTGGTGCTCCCCCTTCTGATTCGTTACTGTCAGGTCCACCCGTCTTATTCCCCGCACATGAAGACAATGGTTATTCTCAACGCACTCAACACTTCGCAAGGATGATGGACCCAGTCGAGGATACTCCTAAACCAAGCCATACCACATCCCAGTATGATTTCCGACAGACTGTCCAAACCTTGGACCCGAAATATGTGCCGTCGGCAGAATGCGGTGCTCCCCGGAGAAGGCTAGTCATTGTGGGCGACGTTCACGGGCGAGCATCACAGCTGCAAAAGCTCCTGGACAAAGTCGGCTTCAATAAGAATACGGGAGACCACCTAGTTTTTACCGGTGATCTGGTCAACAAAGGCCCCGACAGCGCGGGCGTGGTACAGCTCGCGATGGACCTCGGCGCCAGCTGTGTCAGGGGCAACAACGAGGACCGCGTCCTGGCTGCGCGTGGGTTCATTGAGCGCGGCAGGGTTTCTGGGTCTACGGGCGATGACGGGAAGATGGTTTTCGAAGACAGCAAGGAGAAGTTGCCGGCGAATATCCCGTACGCCGTGTCGAGCGACTACGTTACTGCGACGCAGCTTTCTGAGGAGCAGGCATCCTGGCTGTCATCGCTGCCTCTCATCTTGCACATTGGACCGTTCAGAGGCGCCAAGAGTCTCCCTTGGAACTCTGGGACTGTGGTGGTCGCACATGGTGGTCTGGTACCGCTGCTACCGATGGAGGAGCAAGATCCTTGGGCTGTGATGAACATGCGCAGCCTGGTGTATCCGATCGACGGCGCCCACCCGGAGAATGTTGAAGTTGCTCTTGCGAAGAGGATCAAGAGCCGTCTGTGCCGACATGCGGCATTCCAAGTCGCAAAGGATGAGAGACTCGAAGATGAACTAGTACGAGTCTTGCGTCTGTGGGATGGTGACGAGGTTTCAAAGATTGCAACAAATCAAGAGGGGGTGACCATTCCCATTGAACTGGCTGATGGGAAACGCTGGAGAGAGGCCTGGAACGAGACTCAGAACATGATTGAAGCACCAGAGGATCGCTCGGTTGTCGTGTATGGTCACGACGCCAAGGAAGGGTTGCAGGTGGAACCAGACATCCAAGTACCGGAATCGCTCAAGGGGAAGGGAGCTCAAGGACCATGGACCAGGTATGCCTTTGGTTTGGATTCTGGCTGTGCGTATGGTAGAGAGCTATCGGCCATGGTGATTGAGGCGAGTCCCGATGGAAGTGATGTTATTCATCGTATAGAGCAGGTCAAGGGGGTTGAAGAATAAGACGTGGGCGGATCTAAAGCCAACAAGGTGATGCATTGATTGTAAGTAGGATGGTTTCCCATGGTGTGCCAAACATCCTTCACATTAGATAGAGGGGGAGAGAAAGAGCGAGATTCCGGGATGTGAGGATAGTCAGCTGCATTGTGTTGAGTTGTTGGTCCATATGCCAACAATGCCATAAGTGCGGTCACTCGGCTTGACAGTCGATGTCGCGAAGAGTTGCACAAGTCATGAGCGGGAGCTGGAGAAGAATAGTAGTGAAGGTTGCCTAGGTATCTCAAACATGCGAGAGTTAAAGGCGAGAAATAGTGATAGAGTTATCCGACCTAACTACACTAGATGTATACGTACTTACATGTAAGTGACAAATCTATCCTCTCAATTCAGTTTGGCTCAGTATCCAGTTGAGCACTCTTGCTCCTTTTAAATAGTTGACTACTAAATACGCTTCACGCTTTAGTATGTCTCTGCCTTGGCAAAGATGCATGCACAGTCAGCAAAGGACATCCTCATTCCTAGGATAAATGCACCACCGGAGGATTACTGCACTGCCTGTGGAAGGAAATTGACCCGCATATAGTCCGAACGATTCAACACTCGTCGTCAAAGTTGCAGACAAGACAGGCACAGACAAGTCGGATGAAACTGGTCCCCTCATTCACCACTTCAACGCAACCCTTCAATACCTTGGCCGGGCGCTGTTTCTTGGCGCGGGCTAAGGTGGTGACCTTTTGCTTGGCTTGGGCCCTAGCGAGAATGTGGTCGACGTTGCAAAGTACCTACAGTACTTACCACTGCGTAAGGTAGACAGGTGAGTTATAAGGGACTGACACCCGCCGGAAATACCGGAAGTCTCGGCATCACCGGCTCCGTCCCCCAACGTCATTCTGCCCGCTGCTCTCGTACAATACACACTCTTTCCCCCCCTTCTCATCCGCCATACCCCCCTTGTATATCTTTATTTGCGCCCATTCGAAAGGGAAAACACTATTGCAGCTATTTTGTTCGGGAAAGTCGGCTTTCGCGCGCCTTTGCGAGAGAATGTCAGATACCGCCGACGATGAACCCGTATACAAGCGTAAGCGGGTCGCAAAGGCCTGCCAGACATGCCGATCCATGAAAAGCAAAGTGAGATTACACAACCCGAGTCTCTAACATCCTTTCTTCCGCGTTGACATTAGACCTATGTGTTCACAGCTTACTCATACATGTTGATAGTGTGACGGGAAACAGCCAAAGTGTGGAAGATGCGTCGGGTATGGCTACGACTGCGTCTACTCCGTAGGAAGGCCTCGTCGACGACGGGAGAAGGCCACCGGCAACGGAGATGCCGGCGCAGAAGGTCCATCGGCCGGATCGGGCCCCGGCGCGCATACGCATGCCGCCCTTAAGATCGCCGTAGATCAGTATGAGACTCTAGTGCAGAGCCTCATCACACAGCTACCCTCTGCCCAACAGCAGCAAGACGCCCAAGCGCAGCTCAACTCCATCAAGTCGCAAGTTGACCAGGCCGTGAATAAGACGTCCTCGACAGAGACGCCGTCATACTCGCCGGGCGTGGACCGTGGACAGCACAACCACCACGACTACCAACCTTCCCCGACACCTTCGCTCAAGCCTAGCCAGAGATACTTGGGCGAGGTCAGCGACGTGCACTTCTTCAATGTGATTAAGCGAATTCTACAGACAAAAGACGCTCCCGGCGGCGGCGGCGGCGGCAGCAGCGGCGGGGCGGACCACGACTTTGACAGCTACGAACAGGACGGTGACGCGCTGCTCGCCGGCGCTGCCGCAGGAGGGAGGCTGGTGGAGCTTCCCGGCCCAGAACAGGAGCGCAAGTTCACCGACGTGTACTTTGCAACCATTCACCTCGCGTACCCATTTATACCGCAGTCTACCTTCTCGAAGCTGTGTGACAGGATAGGGGGCGCGCCCAACGGCGGTGATCGTTTGGGAGGCACGGAATCTGCTCTGTATTGTAGGTTTGAATCATGCGCCTTCTTTTCTGTCAACCTCCCTGGGAGCCGTGGGACAGCAAGATAAGACGGGGCTAACGCAACTCATAGATGTAATCTGCGCCATTGGCTCATATTATACGTCTTTTCTGGAGAAGAACTCGGATACCCGCCATTTCCACGGCGTCTACTTCCAGCGCGCTTTAGCCCTTGCTGCGTCAACGGCATCGTCGGATCGGTCGATCAATCAGGTCTCACTTCTTCTGACACAATGTTTCTACTATCTCGCGGTATCTCGGACCGACAGGTTTGTTCTGCATTATCTCAACATGTCCTAAAGCACACGTCTGACATTCACAGCTGCTGGATGACCCTGGGCCAAGCCGTCCGCATCGCTCAAGGTATCGGCCTACACGTTGAAAAAGACAAGAACAACCCCAGGCACACGGTTGAGACTGAGACGCGTCGCCGGGTGTGGTACTCCATCTACGTCCTGGACCGTCTCCTCTCCCTCCAGCTGGGTCGCCCCGCAGCCGTACACGAGGACGACTTCAATGTACCGCTCCCTTCGCGGCGTGCCGACTCGGAGATTGACTGGGAGGCCACTCACATGGAGCCGCCGGTCGAGGAGACGTCGGGCGGTGACTACTTTCTCGCCGTCATTGGCTTCTCGCAGATTCTAGGCCGCGCGCTGCGGGATGTTTTTGGGCCGAGGCACTCGCAGCTTACCTCTGCGGGTGCCCTCCGGACGAGGGAACTGGATCGCCAGCTTGTGGATTGGAAGTCAAAGCTCCCGCGACGGCTGCGGTTTGATCTGGGGCATGCGTTTGACCAGAACTTTGCATTCAAGAGACAGGTAGGTTTTAGCAGAAGTGGTCTGCACTGTATACGCAAACTTCAACATAGTACTAACGAATACCAGCGAAACATCCTCGCAGTCAAGTTCCACCACCTACGGGCTCTTCTGCACCGGCCGTACCTATGCTACCCCCTCCTCCGCGGCCTCGACGACACATCCTCCACACTCTCCGAGGTAGACTGGCATCTCGTCAGCATATCCGAAAAGACATGCGTCGCCGAGGCGCGAGAGACGGCGCGGCTGCTGCACGGCGTCTCGAGCGAAAAGGACCTGGTCCACGACTTCCCCTGGTGGCAGATGATTTCGTGTCTCTTGTGCGCGAGCTCCATCCTGCTGATATCCAGCACGTTTACGCAGCCCATGGCGGAGGATGAGGCCGTCTTTGACACCGAAGGCCTGTCGGACGACGCGGAGACGTGTCTCAAGATGTTTGAGGCTTTGAGCTGCAATTCGTCGAGCGCCAAGAGCGCGCGGGACATGTTGAAGGGGCTCAAGGAGTGCGGCATCGACTGGAAGAGCAAGAACCCGCCCCGGCCGGCGGTATTCGCTGAGATGCCACAGCAACAGCAGCAGCAGCAGCAGCAGCAGCAACCGCAGCATCATGTGCCAAACAGCTCGATGCAGGCGCAACATCAGGCGCAGCAGGCGATGCTGTCGCCGGTGGAGATGGGTGCGTTGAGCGGGATGCCGGACTCTGCTACCGCGCAGGATATGGGGATGCTTGGTATGGGTGTCGCTCCGTTGGCGCCTGGCCAGTGGCCGGCGGAGATTGTGGACTCGATGGCGTGGTCTGCGCAGTTCTTTGATGCCATTCAGGGGTATGGGAATGGCGAGTAACGTCGCATATTTTGGCGGTATCAATGCTGTACTAACATAATGATGTAAGTTGGTTATCATGTACAAAAGTCACGTGTACATCTAGTTAAGGAGAGGCAGTAAGGTATCTTGAGATGATTAGCATCAAGGTGGTCCATCGCAGCCAAGTCACTGATTCATTGTTTCATTGATGTACGTGTGAACGGATTGGTAGCAAGACAATGCCTCAACTCATCGTAAGCTCACTTATATTTGGTTACAGGATTTTTCCATCTAGGAATAATTTCGCTTCCGGCCGGAGGGCCTCTAGGTTGCATTTAGAGACCAAGGTAAGGTACAGTACCTAAGGGGAGGTAAAGCAAGGCAAGGTGAGGCAAGGTGAGGTTAGGTGAGCTGAGGCAAGGTGAAGGGTGCACCTTGTCAAGATACGTACCCAGGTGGACTGCCGGGAGCTTCGACCCCCGGACGGCCCAGGCGGCGGGGCAATCAGCCGCGAGCAATGACAGCCAGCGCCGGCAGCACCCAAATCACCCCGCAACCAAACCCCCAAAAATCAATCCCAAATCTCAATCTCAACCCCCGAAAGTAAACAAGCTCTCCGATTTCCTCTTCCCCGATTACGCTGGCCCCCCAGATTCATCACCACCTCCTCCGTCCGACGACACCGACACCGACACCGATATCAGCACCATCAATCGAAACGGTCAATCGACAACCCGAACTCCATCATGATGGCGCCCGAGGCCAAACCCGCCAAAGCCAGCAAGGCTAGCAAGACCGACAAGTCGGACAAGGAGGACAAGTCCAAGGTGCACAAGCTCGCCCTCAAGGGAAGCGCAAAGCTCGTGGCCGAATTCGTCAGTCTATTTCCCCCCTTTACCAGATTGGCATTGCCAATTGACGGTTGCGCCGAACTGACTCGTACCTGTAGTTTCAATACTCGATACACACAATCCTGTACGAACCTTGGTCCCTCGAAACATGCTGCGTCGATCCGAATACTGACATGTCCTACAAACAGCTTCCAGCGAGGTGTCTACCCGGCAGAAGATTTCTCAGCGTACGTCTAGCATTGCCTATATCCCCCCTCCCGCGACAGACAGAAACTGACCATACATCTTCTACAGCGTCAAGAAATACGGTCTTAATATGCTAGGTTCGCCTTCCTCACATCCCATTTCGCCGACACGGCCACCGCACTTTTCCCCCAACCCTCACGTCCAGCAAAGATCCCCCATGAGCTAACAGCATATCCTCCCATCCAGTCTCCTCCGACGACCAAGTCCGAGCCTACATCAAAAAGATCATGTCCCAACTAGACCGCTGGATGCTCCGCGGCAAAATCTCCAAGCTCGTCATCGTAATCACAGACAAGGACACGGGCGAACACGTAGAACGCTGGCAATTCGACGTCGAAATCTTTGGCCGGCCCTCCAAATCCAAATCCTCAAAGACCTCTTCCTCCTCCGCCTCCAAATCATCCTCCTCAAAACCAACAGACCAAGAAAATGCATCCCCCGCCGCAGCAGAGGACGCAACCCCCGAAAAGACGGAACAAGAAATCCAGTCCGAAATCGCCGCCATCTTCCGCCAGATCACCGCCTCCGTCACGTTCCTGCCCCAGCTCAACGGAGACTGCACGTTCAACGTCCTCGTGTACGCCGACGCCGACTCCGAGGTGCCCGTCGAGTGGGGCGACAGCGACGCCAAGGAGATTGTCAATGGCGAGCGCGTTCAGCTGCGTGGGTTCAGCACCAGCAACCACCGTGTTGACACCCTCGTCAGCTACCGCTTGGCGGAGTAGGAGATGGCAAGTCTCGCGTGGGCGGGCTGGCTCGGTGTATGATGCGAGGTTACGATTTGTCGGCGGACGAGAAAAGGTTCATGGGTCAAGTGGGAGAAAAGCACAGCATAGGAATCTGTGTATGTAATATGTGTTGTGTGCGGCGTCGCGGCGTTTGGGTAGTGTTCTGTGGCACAATGATCACTCACGGAAGAAAGACACAAAAGACAGGCAGATCTCAGTCTCTCGAAAAGTTCATCTCCAAAATGGATGGCTAAATAAGTAGCCTCAAGTCTCCCTTTTTCTACACCACTCACTATGCATTCCATGTCTCGTCTCTCATCTCCACAGTAGACCACCGCCCGCCCATGCTGTAATGCAATCATCCCCGTCTTATCAGATGCATCCGTGGCCCGTTCCCACCGCCACCGTCATGAAGTTGCGCAGGACTGATTGAGCCTGGCTTGATTTTTTTTCGTCGTCACACCTCTCCCAAACCGAAACGCCATTCTTGTTACGCCCCGAAATCCACCTAAACACGCTTGAAAAAGTAGACGTAGGCGAACTTTCTCATCTCTTCAATCTCGCCTGCCTCGACAACCTTTTCATCGTTGAAGAGCACCCAAGTGGGCTGGCTGTTGACTTCCTTGCGAACGAAGGCGACATAATGACTAGGAAAAGTGTTAGCAAAATCCGAAAGTTGGTCTACAATGTATAAGCAGTATCAACGTACCCAGCATGGATACTTGTGCCCTTGTGACAGGCGATAGACTGCAGCTGGTACTTTGCAGGGGTAGCGGCGCTGCCGGCGTCCGCTTTGGGGGCTGCGGGATCGGCTCCGGCGGCGGGGGCTTCGTCTTCAAAGATGCCCTGGTCCTCTGGATGGCTAAAGAGCCACTCAACAGCTCGCTCCACGTCACCGTTGGTCTCGCGAAGAGCTTTCTTTGCTTGAGGGACTGAGAAGCCCATGGCGCCGAGCATTTCAATCTTTTCCGGATCCGCAGATGCTCCTCCGGCTCCCCCGCCACCGCTACCACCACTCAAAACGAGCGGATCGTCAATGTCGGGGTCCTCCATGTGGCCAAACAGCCACTCCATGGCAGCGTTGGCATCCGAGTTGCCAGTGGCATGCAACGCCCGCTCGCAGCGGTTTCGTCCGAAGCCCATGGCCTCGAGCTGGCTGACAGCCTCCGGGTTGGCAACGAAAGCTGGGGCACTGGCCTCGGGCTCATCGGGAAGGGTCTCCTCGGAAGACTGCAGACCCTTGGAAAGATAGTCGTCGAGGAGGAAGGGCTCGTCAGGGACAATGACAGGAACGTCAAGTTTGACAGGGACCCAGTTGATGACTGCCATCTTGCGGGCGTTGACAACCAGATTCTCGGGAAGGGTCTTGAACAAGGAGCGCTTAGTGTAGCCATCCTTGCTACCACATGAAGAGCATGTCAGCTCAACAACCTCCTCGGCCGTGAAGTTATCGAGACACTGCTTGAGAGTCACAGCCTTGTAGGCGTCTGCCTTGGTCTCCTCGCCTTCGACAGTAGGTTCCTTCTCCAGAGGAACGTCGATGAAGATGTTGTCCTGCTCGTTAGTCGAATACCGCACCTTCTTGCATCCCAGGCACTGCAGCCGCTGTTCCAGAGTGAATCGGAACGGCTGGGTCGGGTCGCCGAGATCGGAGGGATGCTGAGACCGAGTGACGAGCTTGAAGATGTGCTGCAGCAACTCGAAAGCATCCTGCTGCCGCATAGTCGAGAACTCTTCGTGACCTCTTCCAATCAGGTGCTTCAACATGGCCGGGGCCAACCCCTTTTGGTGCGAAATCTCGGGCGAGTGCTCCGATGAAGTCACGTCTGAGTCGGGCTTCGAGTACCGACCCGAGAGCAAGCCGTCTGCAACCTTGCGGAGCTGGGTCTCCAAGTCTGCCGCAGGCTCCTGGACAGTAGGAAGGTCGCGGCTGGGCAAGTAGTAGCGATTCTTGAAGGCAGGAGTGTCAAAGAGACACTGGACGATGCTGGCAAGATAACAGCTGTTGCCAAGATTCTTGAGGCCGGTCAATCCAGCGCCAAACAGAGGCTTTAGCTCCTTGCCGTCTTCCGTGGTCATGCTAAAGTCCCAGCGCAGGTTCTGCTCGATCTGCATCTCAGTCAAGCTCTTTTCCGTCTTTTGTTGGTTCGCCAGGTTTATGCCCCAGTGTCCGAGGTGCTGGCCGAGATCGCCGTCGATGCGCTCTTCGTCGCACTTGTAGCAGTAGACGTCGGCTGTTCCCTCGGGTGTGATGGATCCGAGCTTGACGGCGACGCCATGGCCGGACTGGTCCGAATGCGCGAGGGCGTGAGAGTTACCGTCGACACCTCCCATTTGCTTCCTTCCGCAGCCCAGGTTTCCACACTCCAAGCAGAGCCACAGGTTCTCGTGCAGATCACAGGCGGAGCAGTGTCCGAGATCACCAGACTGAATGGTTCTTGACTCGGTCTGTTGCATGAGCAAGATGTGCTCGCAGCTCGTAAGCTCCTGCTCCCATGCCTTGACCTCCTCTTTCCTCGAGAAGGTATTGGCCTTCATGATGCCGTCGACAATGGGAGCAAGCTTGTCGCTCGTCTTGTCCAGCTCCTGATTGCACTCAAGACACTTAACAGTGGTTGTAGTATCGTATCGGTCGGCCTCGGTCTCGGCGGCGATGGCGAGCTTGGACATCTTCAAGGGGGGTTCATCTCGGACAACGACTTTGCGAGTGCGGCGAATGTTGAGAACGAGCGGGTGGCTCCAGAGCTGTCGGTGGAGCTGGGCATGGTTGCGGTCACCAGCACAACCGCCGTTGAAGCACTGGAGGCAAACATCGACACCGGCAGGATCGTCCTGGGCAAAGGGGTCAGCAAGAAGCAGAAGCAGTCGGATCATGGACGAGGCACACAATGGAGTCGAAGCACTGGGTGCAGTCTTCCCGGTAGACGGAGTTGTGAGGTGCAGGCGGCTGGAGGGCTGGGAAAGGTGTGGTCAGTGTCATAGTATTGCACAGAGCTAAGATGAGGATAGACTAGGGAATAATTACCTGCAGCTATGGACTCAAGATGCGGGCACGCCATGGTGGGAGCAATACTAGAAGGTGTCCAGGTCGAGGTTGTCGTCTCTGAGGTAAGGTAGGTATCTTGTGTGGGGTTGACGGCGAATCCAGAGGTGTGAAGAGGTGGGAGAAAGTCGCAGACAGTAAGATGGGTTTGATTCTGAGGTGAGTTGTGTTCAGCCTCGCAGTTGAGACCAGAGACAAAACAGGCAGCCAACGGGATGCGACAGCCGAGAGCTAAGCAACGAGGTGAAAGGCTGAGATGTGCTCGTGCTCAAGCTGATGCAGGCGAGGACGGTGGCAGTGGGGGTGGTGGTGGTGGTGTTGGACTGAGTGCCCCGCGTTGGAGTTACAGGGACCTGGTGCCTGAACTTACTTTGGCAGCTTCCCTGAGGTGACAGTGGTAGGTGGCATTAGCTCAGCTTTGGAGGGGGGCACAGTGTGGCGTGCACCTCAGATTTTGAGGATTACGTAGTGGAGTGGGGAAGCTTGAGGAAGATGTGGATGGATTAAATGCATGTTCAGGTTTATGTGCATGTCCGTGGTAAGAGGTCAGTATAGATGCATATCGGAGCTATTCAAGGTGGTGGATTGCAGGTAAGCGGCTTCCCCGGACTTAGGCTCCCATTGGAAGCGGACATGTACAAATGCGTCAGAACTACGGATCACGTACCTGAGGTGCCTTGGGCGGAGTACGTTCCAGCGAGCACGGAGGTAGCTTGCGTATCTAATCAGATTGAATCTCTTTCGCTGGCGAGAACGGCGAAAGAACCATGACAAATTGTTGCCGCCCCGTCAAGCCCCGTCAAAAAAAACCCCCAGTCATACCCACTTGGAGCACCAAGAGCTGTTGGGTTGATGGATTCTCACTTTGCCAGCTGGTCACCTGCATCTGATAGCTTACTTAAGTACTTCGTACTGTGGATCCGATAAGGCAAGGTCAACGACGTGGACGGCAAGAGGACGGGACCAAAGTCACCAAAGTCCTGGGTGCGGTGCGTTCTTGCTGTGCCGAGGAAACAACGGCATCATCCTGGCCAATCAGATGTTTCCCTTGCTTCAGGGAGTGGACCAGATAAAGGGCAGGTCTGCAGCTCTGACATTCTGACACGCTGAAAAAGAGACACACTAAAGAAGGAAGGGATCCTAGGAGCGGATTAGTGTAAAGGCTGGGGGACCCTCGGCGCTGTGGAGGCGGATGAAAAAATGTCTTCTCCGAGGCGCCGAGCCACCCATCCTGAAGCCGTCATCCCCGTCCACTACTGCGACTGCTGCGACGACTGCTGTGACTGCATGCTAAAGCCCAAGATAGCATAGGCACCTCAGGTAGTGGAGGTACTTGGGGACCAGTGGCCGACCACTGTCCATGACTTAATGCATGGTCATTGAACGCTCCCATTGGCCCGTCGGCTTCTGTTACCCCCGAGATCGCCATCGTTCTCCGTCACAAGTCCCGCAGGCCTTCTCTGCTACTCCGTAATAATTTCCATTTTCCATTTATCCTCTCAGAGAACTTCTCGCCTCCCTCCAAGTCTGCCCCCCTCAACACCTCGATCTCTTGCCAAACGCAATTTGCTATATCGACCACCTTTTGTCGTCATCGCCATCTCGACTCATTAACAATACCCTAAATCGACTCTTGCGACTACGCTCGTATCGATTTAATCTTCTCAACCTCCATAATCATCAACCTGCACCTCTTTGAAAACCCACTAGTCCGAAACTCCTCCAAAATGTTCTCCAGATCTCTCCGCGTCGCCTCTCGCAGGGTCCTTGCGACCTCTGTCCGCCCTTCTACCCTTCCCGCCCGCCAGCTTGCACCTGCTGCCACTGTCGGCGCCACGAGGGGATACCACGAGAAGGTTCTTGACCAGTATGCTACCCCGGATATCTCATTTCAAAGACACAGAGGGCTAACCTTGACGTGTATAGCTACTCGCGCCCCCGTAACGTCGGCTCAATGCCCAAGGGCGACCAGGACGTCGGTCAGGGTCTCGTCGGTGCTCCCGCTTGTGGCGATGTCATGAAGTAAGCCATCCTACGACTCATCTTCTCAATATCACAATATCATTGTTTGGGACGCCTGGGTTGTGGCAGCGGCGTGCACTTGGGTCTCTGACTTGATGCGCTACCTCACTCTCCACGCTGTTCGACCCGACGCACTTCATCCGGCTTTCCGCGAAATCGACGATAACCATGTCTTTTTCTGCCATGTTACAATCGCTGACATATTCAATAGGCTCAACATCCGTGTCGACCCCAAGACCAACGTCATCTCCGACGTCAAGTTCAAGACCTTCGGCTGCGGATCCGCCATCGCCTCCTCCAGCTACCTCACCGAGCTTGTCCGGGGAATGACGTGAGTAACCTCACCGCAGATATTTTATTAGCACCGACGCTAACCTACCGCACAGCTTGGAGCAGGCCGGCCGCGTAAAGAATACCGAGATTGCCCAGGAGCTCAAGCTTCCCCCCGTCAAGGTATGTGACCAAGAAAGCGTCTTCTCTTCTTTTGTCGCCGTGACTAACGCAACGTAGCTCCACTGCAGCATGCTTGCCGAGGATGCCATCAAGGCCGCCATTTCCGACTACTACACCAAGAACCCCAATGCGAAGCCCACCAACCTGGCCGGCACCGAGGCCAAGGCCGAGTCCGCCGCCTCCGCATCCGCATGAACAACACATCTCAATGATACCTTTCTTTCGTTACACGTCATTGGAGTTTGGCTTAGGGGAGTGAAGACGAGACGTCCCCGGGGTGACGAGGCCTAGAGGACAGGGGATGGTTGGGCAGACTTTGCCAACAAAACGAGATTTATCGCCGTCTTGTTCATCGACTTTTTTCAACAAAATCCGGAGTTTGGGAAGGAAATTATGGCTGTCTTTTATTTCGCAGGGCTCGTATAGGATGAGAGCTCCTCTACAGCGACTGCCCGTCGCTATACGAAGCATCGACGCTGCCGCGAAACAGGCCTTTTTCATGTCTATCAAAAGGCTTTCAAGGGCAGGGTTGATTGTACGTCAGTGTTGAGAATACCATTTAGTTAGTGGCCAGCTTATCAGCGACCCGACAGAGACGAAAATGCCAGAGAACGACATTGTCCTGCCACTCACGCACCACTCAATGCTTCAATTCAAACCGTTTCACAATGTGTTCGCTTTCTGCACGGGGCATCGTGAGCGTTAACGGTGTGACTGAGTGTTCGGATTGCGCAGCTTTCAGAATGAGAGAGCGGGGCGGGGTGGCCTCGGGATCGCATCCGCAAGGATCCAACCCAGCTGTTATTATGCGGGCAACATCGGTGGCCAACAAACAACACCCGTAACCGCATTGTGCTCATTCGCGAGAAGAGGGGATATCAAGCAGAGCAGGTCTTGGTCTCTCACTCTCGTGGCCCTTGATTCTCCCACACTGGTGGCGAGTGGAAGATGCTGAGTCACTTAAACCCCCCGGAACCGGCTGACGGTATGTGAGCCGAAGACCGGCTTTAGACCCGACCCATCGGGCTTCGGCATGTCCTCGGAGACTTCTCGTCGTGATATCGATTGACGACAGGATTCTGAAAGTCTAGGCTCCGGCAGCTCATGCAATGCACCGCCTCCGCTCCCTCAGCTGTCAACGAGCAATTGTATTGGTGATTGAGCAAGTCGGCGACTTCATGGATGACTAATTGCGCCGCAAGCCAACTGCGACGAATCCCAAGTCCGCCAAATCCTCCTCCACGACGGACTCCTCTGCAAGTCATGATGATTGGGGAAATGAGCAAATGACGGCGGACTTTGGAATGCTGAGAGTGTCTGAGTCCTTGGCGGAGTTGAGATCAAACCGTGGAGATGGCATATTGGCGATGGCTTCATAAACAACATGAGGGCCGTGGGGCGTTCATGTGTAGTAATGATGATAGACAAGAAAACCACTTGGAAGCAATTCAAACATAATCATCTTGATATTAGTTCAACATGCCTCTATTCCAGCCTCCCGTCACCCCCCTCCCCGACGACATTAACCTCGTCGGCCAGACAGCGATAGTAACCGGCGCAACATCAGGCATCGGCCTCGCACTAGCCCGCCAACTCCTCTCCCTCGGCGCAACCCCTGTCATCCTCGCCGTCCGCGACGTACCCAAGGGCGAAGCAGTACGACAAACACTTCTCTCCGACCCAACCGTCCTCTCTCGCCACCAGACCCCCGTCGTGGAGGTGATGAAGCTAGACGCAGAAGACTATGCCAGCGTGAAGGCCTTCACGGAAGCATTCAAGGCGAAGCACACGCATCTCCACATCGCGATGCTCAACGCCGGCGTGCCGGGCTTACGACGCCGCGTGGCGCCTATGGGCCACGAAGCGACCGTGCAGGTGAATTACCTCTCCAACGTGCTGCTTACGCTTGAGTTACTCCCCGTGTTGGAGGCTACGGCGCGCGAGACGGGGAGGGCTGGGAGGATTGCGTGGACGGGGAGCCGGATGGTTGAGAAGACGAGTCTGGCGGGGAAGACGACGGTTCGAGAGGGGGAATCTGTTCTCGGGCACCTTGACGATGAGACGAATTTCAACGGTATGGCGCGGTATGCGGATAGTAAGCTGCTCGGGTTCCTGTTTCTACGGGAGCTGGCGAGACATTATGGTGCTAGTGCTGCGACCAGCACCGAGGAAGGAAAGCGGCAGCAGCAGCGGGTTATCGTCAACGCCTTTTGTCCCGGGATGGTGGATACGAATATGAGCAATGTTCTCCCGCAGCCGCTCCGCCTCATCGCTGACGCCGTGAAGGCTGTGAGGGCGAGGAGGCCGGAGGTGGCTGGGTGGATTGGGCTTCATGCTGTTGCTGTCGCGGGTGAGGAAACGCATGGGAAGACGTTGGGGGATAAGGAGATTTGGGAGTGAGTTTCCTTTCTCTGTGATTTGCTGCGGTTTAACTGACAATGATGTGTAGGCCAGAGGGGTTTGCTGCTTCGGATGAGAGTTGGAGGTTGCAAAGGATGTTGTGGGATGAGACTGTGGATGAGATGAGGAGGTTTACGAGTGTTCCTGAGTGGATGGGCAAGATTGGGAGTTGAGTGTATAACGGTTGAGCTGGCTGTCGCTATGAGTTGTATCTTGAGAGCGTAGGCGCATTGTGAAGCGTAAGGAGTAATGATGTGGCATCGTCTTGGCCAGAGGAGTATAAGCTATTATTTCTTAGATATCTTGATATGCCTTACTTTGAGACCTGTGTTTTGTGTATTTCGAGACTCTGTAAGTGTTTCTGGAAAGAAACCCCCACGGTCCGACCAAAGTGGTAAAATAAGTCTTGCGTGCTTAGTATATAGAAATAATAGTGTACACCTCATGTTCAAATCATCATCAACGCCAAGTCAACAATCACGGCCACTGCCCTCACCGCGGATGGACAGGGGGCGGTGCCGGCGGCAACCCGCCCTGAGACTCCGTCATGTAACTATGCGAACCCCCATCGCTATCCTCCTCTGACGAATCCGATCCGTCACGTACGCCCGCGAAATGAAGGAAGAGGATCCGGACCAGGAAGCCGGCGCTGACAAGCAGGGGCAGGACTTGCGCCACGTCCGCGACATTGTTCACGTTGGAGATGTGATTCCAGACGACGGCAAGCTCCACGGCCGCGGTAAGTGTTGCGGCGACGGCGATGTTGCTCAGCGTCTTCAACTCCTTGATCGCCATGATGTGCATTCTCCTAGGCACGAAACATTGTCAGTCCTAAACCTCTTTCATCTTTGGGCAAGGGTGGCCACTCACTTGACTCTCCGCTTCTTCCGTCTCTCCCTCCAAAAGGGCACTTTCCAACCAACCTTGAGCAGGAGGACGAGCAAACACACAAACAGAATGACAAAGTACATGATGGCATTAAACGCCACAAACGCCTTATTGCCCAAACTCACGCGACTAAAGAAGAACCCATACTGCTCCCGAGAACAATCATTCTCCGGCACAAAAGAACACCAATACCACACGCCCAGCGACGCAATAGCCAGCAACAACGCGAAATTAAGCCCCTTGTACGCCGGGCTCGGCGTCTCCTTGGACCAGCGAAACGGATCCCAGTACCGATTGAAGCACGTCACCGCCTTCCAGAGGTAGAGCGGGACGAGGGAGATGTAGATGCCCATGG
The DNA here is from genome assembly GCA_001563135.1 of Colletotrichum simmondsii. NCBI lineage: Eukaryota > Fungi > Ascomycota > Sordariomycetes > Glomerellales > Glomerellaceae > Colletotrichum > Colletotrichum simmondsii. Next base: position 184,255 of record JFBX01000828.1, read on the forward strand.
CGAGCAGGAGGACAATGTAGACGTCGGCCGGCTGTACGCTGCCCGCCGCGACGGAGAGCCGTATGACGAGGCCGAGGAAGGCTGCGGCGGAGAAGAGGAGGCCTACGAGGCGTATGTCGGGAAGGTCTTCCATGTCGAGATACTCTATCACGATGGCGCCGAACCATTGGATGTAGAAGGCGACGCGGATGCCCAGGCCGTAGAGGTCGGGCTGGCCCTGCACCTCGCAGCTTGCCATGGCTGGATGTGTAGCTGATGTTGAAGGCGTGGAGGAAGACAGGAGCAGAAGCAGGGAGGTAGCCGCTCTGTCGAGGTATGCCATCTTCCCATACCTTTTATGCTTCCGTCTCTCTCACCTCTCATCTCCCGCTCTGCATCTTGCCGACATCCTCCTCTACAAGAAGACCGCATTGCCAGCGTAGACATGCAACGTGGGCAGCTATCAAGAAAGGCAATTACAAGGGTCAACGCCGCAGTCAGCTGTGTGTGACGGAGCACATCGCCAATGGCTGGACCCTGGACGGACTGCCTCTTGCAGCATGATGTGCTCTCCCGCCCCCCTCGTCCCCTTGTCACCCCCGTCCCCCGCGGTGTGGTTGATACTCGGCCGCCATGCCCCCATGTGGCACCACGATGAACCCCATTGGGAGGGGAACGGGATGCCGCAGGGTTGAACGACAGATCTGTACGTAGTTCTTCTCGCTAGCTGGCTGCAGAAATGCCTCGAAGAAAAGAAGCAAAAGATGCTTAGCTCCCGGTTTTGCAGGGTTGGGCCGTCTTGCTGACGCCAAGCGCGAGTTATTGGTTGGTTGTGTTTGGCCGCGATGCCCGCGGCCGGAACCCGACCTTTTTGTGGCCCGCTGGTGTGTACTCCTACGTGCCGTCTCTCAACGTCGCGCTGTTGGTCCTCGCTTGCTTCTTCTCCTGGGATACTCCCGACGCCGTAGGCTGTTGTATCCACATTCAAGACTTCTTGATAGCTCTATCCGTTGGATTTCTGAACTTTGTCTCATTGATGGCACTCACTTGAGCGTAGGATAACAATGTGACGAAAGTACCTCATTCATCCAAATGAGTGCTGTAGGCTGACCGAGCCCAGCCGTCGCTATATGTTCCTTAGCCAGGGGTATCCTGCAGCCGTTCGCATTAGCACTTTGCCGCATGTGAAGGAACGTCCGAAGGAATGCTTTGCAGACCGAGAGGCTCAGGCAACAGCTTTTCGAACTTGAGCGAGGACGACAGCTGGCATTTGAGGTGGGCGGGCGTGAGGGGAAGCTGTCGAGTGAAGCGGACGTGTAAGGCGGGGGACGGTGGAGCCATCCTGGAGTGTGAAGGGCCGGAGTGGGTCCTGGGCCTCCGATTCTGGAACGGCGTGGGCCAGCGGAGACGAGTGGCCGAGATCGGCTTAGCGCAGGGTCCTCCGCTTATCTCATGCCGGGTATCTTATCGCGTTATCGCGTCGCATGGCGGGAGCACCGTTATCAGCCTATCGATAAACAAAATTCTTTTTTTTTTTTTTCCTTCTTCCCGCCCTTTGAGATTTGCGAAGCCCCCCCAAGAGTCTTTGCTTCTCACGGCAAATTTCCCTACAAATCAATTGTTGCGCCAATCCCCGTTCCAACCATCGCAACAATGGCCGCCACGAAGCGCTCTCTCGCCGACACCGAGGCCGAGGCCAGTATCACCAGCAAGAAGCAAAAGAAGGACCTCGTCGCGGGTGGCGACGTCGACAGCGATGAGGCGGCGGAACTGAAGAAGCAGAGGAAGAAGGAAAAGAAGGAGAAGAAGGAGCGCAAGAAGGAGAAGAAGGCCAAGGCTGCCGAGGTCGACGAGGAGGAGGCTCCGGCTATTGCCACCGAATCCAAGGAGGAGACTGAGGAGGACAAGGCCGAGAGGAAGAGACTCAAGAAGGAGAAGAAGGAGAAGAAGAGGAAAGAGAAGGAGGCCAAGGAGGCCGAGAGCAACGGCACATCCGCAGCTCCCGCCGTCCCCGCCGCCGCCACCGCTTCCACTCCCACTGCCTCCATCCTCGGTGGCTACGAAGAGGTCGCGGCGCTCAAGGCCCTGCCCCAATCGGACCTCGACGCCTTCCTGGCCGCCGAGAACATCACCGTCACCGACCCGATAACAAGCAACGCCGCCCTCCGCTCCATCCTCGAGTTCGCCCACCTCCCCAAGACCGACCTCGTCAAGAAGAACCCCTTCTCCGCCTACAAGAAGCCCACGCCGATTCAGTCCGCCTCGTGGCCCTACACCCTCTCCCGCCGGGACGTCATCGGCGTCGCCGAGACGGGCTCCGGAAAGACCATGGCCTTTGCCCTGCCGCTCGTCGAGGGCATCTCCAAGATCAAGAAGCGCGGCATCAAGGCCGTAGTCGTCTCCCCGACCCGCGAGCTGGCCATGCAGACCCAGGAGCAGATGGAGCACGTGTCCAGCCTGCTCGGCCTCAAGAGCATCTGCATCTACGGCGGCGCCTCCAAGGACGAGCAGCGCAACCTCCTCAACCGCGGCGCCGACGTCATCGTCGCCACCCCCGGCCGCCTCAAGGATTTCATGCAGGACGGCACAATCTCCCTCAGCCAGGTCAAGTTCGCCGTCCTCGACGAGGCCGACCGCATGCTCGACAAGGGATTCGAGGAGGACATCAAGCTCATCCTCGGCGACATGCCGCCGCGCGAGCAGCGCCAGACGGTCATGTTCACCGCCACCTGGCCCGCGTCGGTGCGCAAGCTCGCCGAGTCCTTCATGGTCGACCCCGTCAAGATCACCATCGGCTCGAGCGGTAAGGAGACGGCCAACGGCGCCGTCGAGCTGCAGGCCAACACGCGCATCACGCAGCGCGTCGAGGTCGTCGACCCGCGCGCCAAGGAGCAGAGGCTGCTGCAGATCCTGAAGCAGTGGCAGACGGGCGCCAAAAAGGACGATCGTATCCTGGTGTTTTGCCTGTACAAGAAGGAGGCCACGCGCGTCGAGACCTTTTTGCAGCAGCGCGGTATCCGCGTCGGTGGTATCCACGGCGATCTGCGCCAGGAGCAGCGCACGAGGAGTTTGGAGGCTTTCAAGGCTGGTACCACGCCCGTGCTGGTCGCTACTGATGTTGCTGCTCGTGGTTTGGATATCCCCGAGGTCAAGCTGGTTGTCAACGTGACTGTGAGTCTTTTTGTGTTTTTGGACGTCGCTCTGGAGCAATCAAACTAACTTTTATTTTGCAGTTCCCCTTGACGATTGAGGATTACGTTCACAGAATTGGACGTACTGGCCGTGCTGGCAAGACTGGCGAGGCGATTACCCTGTTTACCGAGCACGACAAGGCGCACTCTGGATCGTGAGTCCCCCTGCGTCCTGGGAAAAACCTCAATTTGGACATTGTTGCTAATAAAGTTGACTAGTTTGATCAACATCCTCAAGGGTGCCAAGCAAGAGGTCCCCGATGATCTCTTCAAGTTCGGCACGACCGTCAAGAAGAAGGCTCACAGCACCTACGGCGCCTTTTTCAAGGACGTCGACATGACGAAGAAGGCGACCAAGATTACGTTTGACTGATTTGTTACTATTTTTTTGATCTTGTTTGGCTTCTCGGGAGGATTTCTACATGTTCTGTTTACGCCCCGAGGTAATTACGCCTACGCTGCTTTCGGCTTCCGTGCCGAGTTGTAACATTGCAGTAGGAACCTGCGTTCGGCAAAGAGTCTGAAGTCATGTTAGATGGGGAAAAGCACACACACAACAGGCCACAGCGGCGCGGACCACATGGGGCGGGGAAAAGCTTACATCAAAAGTACGACGGGAACAGCGGCTAGACCGATGGCGATGAGGTCCTTGAACGGGGAAGTAGACACGCCCGTCGAGGCAACCGCGGTGACCCTCCTGATGAGGTGCGGCGCCGATAGACAGACGATAGAGGTGACGGCGTTAGGCCGCAGCGAAAAGAGTTCAAACGGCGTTTCCAACCCTGCAAAGTACGATTTGGTGAAGGCGAGGCTCCACACGATGCGGCACAGCATGTTGATGCAGTTTGCGTAGACGAGACCCTGGGCGCCGAGGTCCATGACGCGCATGAAGAAGAAGGCGGCCGAGCCAAAGGCGACGGAGAAGGCGCCCATCCAGGCGGACTGGCGGTGGACCTGGGCCTCGGAGGCGACGGAGGCGACAAAGGACTCGGACACGCCGTTGAGCGCGAGGAGGGGCAGGTAGTAGCAGTAGACGGCGAGGACGTCGCCTGCGCCTTCGGAGGCCCAGCGTTGGCCTGCGACGAGGGAGAGGAGCGGGGGCGCGGCGACGGGGCCGATGCTCACAATGATGGAGGAGAGGAGGATGTAAAATTTGAGGAGGGTGTGAAGGTGCTGGCTTGCTGTGGTTGTTGCTGCTATCGTGTCCTTGGTGGCCGGTGATGATGTGGTCTTCGTGTCATGGGAGGAGAGCAGACGGCTGAAGTAACTGCGGCTACTCTCCTCGATGGGCTGGAGGACGAGACGGGCCAGGAGGCCTCCGTAGTTGCTGGCCAGCGCGTAGACGCCCTGCGATTTGGGGGTGGACAGGACCGAGACGAGAAAGGTGTCGCCTTGCGTGAGGACGTGCTTGACGAGGCTCTGGGCTGTCATGCTGGAGGCTAGACTGACGGTGGGACGGTAAAAGTAGGAGGCCAGGTAGTCCTCTCCTCCGCCGCTAGATGTGGAGGCGAGGCTCTTTGGGAGAAGAGAGAAGCCATCTGCACGGGCGAGGCGGGATGCGGACGACATATAGACCACCAGCAGAGTTGCGCCGTAGGAGAGCTGACCAACGGCGAAGGGAAGCACGCCGAACTCGACGCCGGCCCTGGAGGCCCAAAAGGCGGTGGCAAAGGTAACAGTGCACCGGAGGAAGGTCGCGATGGACTCGGCGGTGGCGCGGGTGCCGAAGCGTAGGCGTGTCTGCATAAGAACGAAGCAGGGTTCCGAGAGGAGTTCAAGGATAGCGGCCAGGGCGTAGAGGCGGAGGGCGAGGAGGAAGTTTGGCGTCTGGGCGGTGGACGAGTCGACGGAGGAGAGGTACAACCATCCGAGGCCAATGGTGACAAAAGAGCCCAGAAGGACGGCGAGGTAGCCCAAGTTGATGACGGCCTGGCTTTCCCGGCCTATGCGAGCTTTTGGGTCGTCATCCTTCTTGTTGTTAGAAGCATGACGTGTGGCACTGCCTTGGGTTTCCTGACGCTGGACGGCAACGCGCAGGGATTCTCGGGCGAAGAAGAGCACCGAAAGGTAGTAAACTTCTAGTTGTGTCGAGACGCCGAGGAGGCGGGCCGTCAGGAAGCGGAGAAGAAGCTGGTTTGCAATGAAGGTGATTGCGCGGGAGCCGATTTGGAGGATGATGAGAAGGGAGGCGCCGCGGACGACAGTTTTGCTGGCGTCCGTGTTGGTGTTTGCCGGGGTGGCCACGGACGCAGGTTCTTTGGAAGTTGCCATTGTTCCGTCATCCGGTGATGGAGTGGGTTGAGGTAGAGAATGACCGTTCCGAAAGATTGTCCCCGTGGGTGTATCCGGGTGTGACCTCGAACGGGGATGCGGTGCGGTGCTGTGCGGTTGACGGGAGGTTGAGGCAACGGTGGTTTTTGGGACTCGGCGTTCCTGAATTGACGTCTGTGGTAAGCCGAAAGTGGTGTGCGGGTGGGGTGCGTGTGCCGGGCCGGTGGGGGGCCCGCAGCGGCGTCAGGTACGCTGCCGGACCACCTCAGGCAGGCACGTCGCAGGCTACCTACAGTGGAGGTAAGGTACCTAAGGTACCTCAAGGTCCAGTGCAGGTACCCGGGACAGGCAGGCGAACCGCCAGTCTGGGAACCAACGCCGAAAGTCATGGTAGACGACGGATCACGATGCATTTTATCCATGGTCATCTTATCATTCTCGTAATGTCGAATTCAATAGCACGATGCTTATTTGTGGTTTGTTATAGACTCGCTTGTGGGTTTGCTACAAAATAGATCGGGGTTGTTATCTCGTGCTCGTGTGTGCATTATAGCTATCCCAGTTGATAGACCAGCTATGGGCCTCCCAAGGATTGGAGGTACCTTGAGTGCTGAAGAAGCATTTTGCTGCAATTAGTAGCGAAATGTCAGCGCCGAAAAATCTCAGTATGTCCATGGTTGACTTGAAAAAGTTTGAGATTGCCGTGTTTGCTTGTTGTGAGATGACTGGACGCGGTCTCGCGTCAGTTTACACGTCTCGACTCAGGAATGAAGGTTGTTCGCGGGGGCATCCCGATTTGAGCAAATGCCGATCAACTTCTTGTACGGCGCCACACAAGGACAGTCCTTTCCAGATCGTGCCGGCCTGTAAGCGTGCCACCCACATGCTAGCTGCCTTAGGTAGCCTACGAAGTATTTTAGTGAACATCTGCTCAAGTCGTTTTGAAAGACAGTTAAAAAGATATTGTGGTGGCTGGTGGTGTGTTGATGCGCTGGCCGTCAAGATGCGGCCGGTTTCTTTGGTCACAGGATCTGAGATAACTGGCCAATTCACCACCTGCAGTGCTTGCAATTCCCAGCTTGCTTGCAAGCAGAGGGTGAGGTCTGTCGTCATCGTAGCAAGGCCAGACATGTTTCATTCGCTGCGAGTGAATGTCTCTGCGACGGCTGGCCTTGACATCTCCCCTCACCTACCTCGATAAGGTGTGCCAAGGTAAGGCAAGGTGAGGTAAGGTACCAGGTAATTAGAGGAAAAGGAGGAAAAGGTCTCGAGAAACAGGATACGTACCGAGAGTACCTGAGGTGGCACGTGCCTGGGTAAGGTACCTCGTGCGAGTGGGGCAACAGTCTATGTACCTCAGTATCTTACCTTAGGTGAAGTGTTCCTGGATTGGCGGGTATCGAGTGGAGCATTGAGGATGCGCTACCGCAGATTGGGCCAAATTGGGCAAGCACGGCAAGAAGTGCGACCTGCAATGGTTGTACCTGTGGTTTTTGGCTTGACGCGAACGTTTCCTGTCCGTCTTTTTTTGGGCAAAGGAAAGATACATGAAAGCACCTTTAGATTGCATACGATCCCTCAAAGAAACTGTCTCTGATTCAGGTACCTCACCTTTCCCATTTTCTTTCTCTGGTTGGTTCTCCCACCACCTCTTTTTTCCGATCTAGACCCGGCACCGCATCCTTGACCTTCTCTCATCCCCTCCACTCCCCACCAAGTTCCAACTCTCCTACTGTGTGTGTATTCGTCCAAACTCCCATCCGACCTGAAATGACCATCCCTACGCCGTCATCTTGTCTCTCCCTTCTTTGGTCCCTACTCAGTATTCGTCAGGCACGTCTTTGATCGAACCAGACTTGCAAATAGATACATTTCCTCGTCCCAATAGCTACCTACTCCCTTCGACACACCTACGAACCCAACCCTCCATCGTCATCCTCTTGACGATTTTTTTTCTTCCAATATTTTTCTATGAGCCCAATCTCGGCTCGGACCACATGCTCTCAAAAGAAACTGCAGTCGACCCCCGCTGGTCTGGGTTGTCCCCTGTCATCTTGCGCTGCTGCAGACAGTTCACCGCGACCAGGGCCTGTCTTCTCCAGTAAAGAGGCACCAGGACACCACAGACACCCTTGTCGCCCCCGTCAGCAAGCTCAAAGAACCGGTCCAAGTCGCGCCTGGGCGTCCAGTCCATCGCGATAACAATCACACCTTGGGAAATACAGTCCCCTCCTCGCTGCAGGTGGCCTCCAAGAGCCCAATCGCGTCACCGGCCGCCAACTCAACGGCCATAATAATACCTACGTAGCATGTACTGCGTACGAATCGCACAACACAGAGTGCCAACGATACGCACCCCCACACACAAACACAGTCACAACTCCAACATAAACCCGCCTTGCCTGGCTCGCACAAGTCACAAAAGAGAGACCCCTCCCACAATCGTCTCTCGTGAATAGTCCCTTTACGGATAACCTCGTTCTCCCCGCTGTCGCTCAGCTCTCTGCCTGACTAGCTCGACCCAGACCGGCACCCCGAGCCCCGATCCCAACGTCCGTGCCTTCGCCTCTGGGCCCTCAGCATGCTGTCCGCCGTGGCGACGACTCTGCCGCAATAACGATGGCAGAACTCGAGACCCGTACACCACCGGATCCAGATGCAGACCCAGAACAAGACGACGCAGCAGACCTCGACCTGAACACCACGGCCTACCGATACACGGCGGACACCCACTTCACCGACGACTACACCGATACCGTCCGCAACACCGATGACGCCCGTCCTCGCGACGCCGATCCCATGGCAGACTTCGTCCAAACTTCCGCTCCCCGCCCGGACGAGGGGTCCAGAATGCGATGCTGCTGCGGTCGCAACGATTGTGCTTATTTGAAGCATAGCTGCTCCGTGCTCGAAACTGTCGAAAAGGATGTCCATACCGCCGCCAAGTTGGGCAAGGTGCGTCCCCGTTCTTCTTTTTCTAGCTTTTCCCTTCTCTCCCTCACCCGTCCAAACATTCCAGCCGTGCCGCTCCCCAAGCCCGTGCCAATCTCTCGAGACATTCCAACACCTCATTTCCCGTGATTGACTTCAAGATGGGGAGTCCCGGCACCGTTCCAGCCCGCAAACTCTGCGTTCGCTACCAAACCTGCGAATCGTCCCAAATGCACCGTCGTCTTCTCTCGCTGCACATGTCGCCATGTCGCTGACCTTCCCTCTCCAGGCCCTACTTGCTCGTCATGAGGCGTACATGGCCGATGCCGAACGAGATCGCATGTCCCTTACGAGCCGCATAGAGCAGTTGGAAAGCGAAAAGGTGGAATTACAGGCCGAGAACGCGAGGACCGTCGAAGAGAATCGTACCCTACTAGATCAGCTCGAAATGCTCAACAACACGGTTCAGGATTCTGATATCCGCATCCAGACCCTCGAGGCTACCCTGCTATCATCTCACCAAGCAGTGCGGCGTCTCGAGGGCGCGGCAGCTCGTGCTGCGGAGATGGAGAGGCATATTGCGCTTCTCGAACAGGAGCAGTTGCGATTGCAAAACACCTTAATCACAACCGAATCCGAGGCCCGCTCCGCCATGCAGCGATGGAGAAAGGCTGAGAGGGGCATCTCTGACCTTCAGGAACAGTTGGAGCGTATGGAAAAGGAGGCCAAGGAAGAGCGTGAACGCCATGCCGAGGTTTTGGGCCGGGTGGAGCGCCAACGTGAGATGGAAAAGGAACTGAACCTTGCCGCCGGACGCCTCAAGGGAGCTGCCGCCACCAAGTCGCTCACCAACGGGAAACCCGCCACCAACGTGGTATCTCACTTTGTCCGAGACTTGCTGCAGGACAATGCTAATCTGCAGCTGGGCATGGCCGAGTTACGGGAAATGCTTCTCAACTCAAACGACGAAATCCAGGCCATGCGGGACCAGCTCATGTGTCATCAACCCATCGGGGAGGAAGATGCCAGCGCTACGTCGACCTTGCGTGCTGAAATCGGGCCGGAACTGGGCGAGATGACACAGCACAATATTTCCCAACAGGTGCATATTCACCACCATTACCATGTTGCCGAAAAGAACAAGAAGAAGAAGCGCCACAGCCTGAACCCGGCAATTTTCTCCCCCGCCAGTGTCTCGCGATCCTCCACACCCCCTCCGGCCGTATGGCGACCCGGCCCCTCACCAGTGACCCCCAGAGCCTCGCATTCTCACACGGGATCAACATCAACAGTTTCGATGCCGCCCTCAAATCGGTGGTCCGTCTTCTCGGAGCAACCTTCTGAATTCGCACCGTCGTCCGTCCCGAGTTCGCCTCAATCAAATCCTCGTCTTTCCATGTTCGACCGACCAATGCTGGAGACAGACATACCAATGTCTCCGACGACCAGCTTGGATCCTACGTCGCCTACATGGAAAGTCTCTCACCATAAGCGCCCTTCTGAGGCGTCAATTCGAAGCTTCTCCGTACCTCCAAAGTTTCTGAACTTGGGTTCGCCAGCGCCGCCAGCTGCCCCGATAGTACATGTCTCTCAGCCTATTTCGTCTACGATTGAGGAAGAGAGAGAGGACCACAGCGGTGAGGAAGTGCCCGGGTTACTCACTTCCAATGAGGACCACGGAGAGACAGAAACCGAGACCGAGACAGAAATTTCATTCTCCAAGGACGAAGAGCTACCGCGGAGAGGTCTACACCGTGCCGTCTCCCACGAGTCAATCATGTCGTTGTCGGGAGGCTTGGACATCCACACACTCAAAGTACGACCGAGTCAATTGACCCTTCGTCCTCTGGGTGGGGCCGATGCTGTGTTTACTGGAGTTACGGCACGGTCAACAATATCGAGAGGAAGCGATCGACGGAGTGATGCCTTGCTTCGCGATAGTCTGGCAGGGCGACCGGTGTCGAGGATGGTTTCAACTCCGGTTCGAAGTGCTTCGCCAGCAAGCACACATTCTCAAGGTTCGCAGAACTCTGGAGGAATAGGTCGATGGGTCAGCTGGAGGCCATGGACTGGTGCGGCAGCAGGCCGAGCCACAACACCCACGCAGGCACCGCCCACACCGACACCGACGCAACGCAGCGGGAAAGAGAAGCAGAAGGAGAAGGAATTCCTCAGACCGCCAGGCATCAATCAAGCCGGTGCTATTCCAGGGTTCCAAGAATACCTGGCGGCTCATCAGCGTCGCGGGCCTCCGAGCAAAGTGTCGCCTGACCAGGTGGACGTCGATGCACTTCGAGAGGTGTTGGAAGAGTGAGGCTGCATGGCTCGGTGTGAGCATGGTCTACTGCATTTCAGGGATACGGGCGCTATCCTTTATTTCTTTTGTCGAATTTTCTTGGGTATACAAACAAACACAAGTGGCGTTCAGAGAACCTGGGCATAGTTGAGGATGGGAGCTGAAGATACCCTACTGCTTTACGCCGCGTCTGCATTCGCGTTGTTGTTGTTTTTTTTTTTTTTTT
>JFBX01000828.1:195158-283293 GCA_001563135.1 Colletotrichum simmondsii
TGTTACACAAGCCGGGCAGCAAGTCGAAATTGAGACGGGCTGGCGAACGACTGGGCGTTCTCATCAAAGGCGCCATACCATCTACACAGAGCTACAATCAGCATTACAGAATGGTGCATCAACCTAAATATAATTTCTATTCATCTTACCTGTCGAGAGCCGTGGTGTCTTGATAAAATGTCATAGTCTCAGTAGAGAACTCTTTGAGTCTATGGAGGTCTGTTTGCCGCAAAACTCTTCGTCACAACTCCCTCTTCCTCATCATTCGTTCTCTTCGAAGCACCCTCTACACGAACCTCGCATGTCTTCTGAACATATATCCCCCCATCAAACTGTTCACTCCTATGCCTATCGTCCAATGGGATCGACTCGGCAACCATGACAGACCGAGACGTATTATTAGGGCCGTATCCATTACCGGGCTCGCCTCTGCAGTTGATGTACGATTTGTTGCGGTTCGTCCTGCTCCCGTTGTACTTTCTCATCCCGCGCGTCAAGAGAGCCTTAAGCGGCGGCAGCGATCCCACGATGATGGCGGTGCCGAGCTCGGTGAGACTCCACACGGTCAGGCCCACCATGTCCACCGTCTCGCCCTTGAGCACCTGCGTCATACGGACGATGGCTGTGAGGATCGTGATGAGAGCCAGACAGAAGGCTACCGCGAGGCCAAACTTTTTGCCAAAGTCGAGTTGGAGGGAGGGGAGGACAGCGATGGGTAGGCTCATGATGAGCAGGTCTGTAAAGACGTCGGCTGCTGTTGCGAAGAAGATGGAGAAGCGGTAGTAGTAGACTTCCTTTGGGGAGAGGCATTTTCCTGGCAACAAGCATCAGATGCAAGAGATTCTCACCGCGAGTTTAGGAGTGAACTTACCTGCCCGAAAGTAGTCGGACGGAGTATCACAAATGAGCGACCCCGAAAGCCATCCCCCAATATACGAAAGGAGACAAAACACAGCAATCCCATACCAGACCTTGCGCAGCCACGGGATGGGACTAACAAGTCTGAAAAACACATTCAAAAAACTCGCTTTCACCGCAAACAACCCTGTCCAGAAGAGAAACGTGAGCGCATACGACCAGCGCAACCACTGCTCCAGCTGCAACTCCGCCTCCCTCTTGGACGCGGGTACGAACCTGCCCGCCTCGAGCTCGACGACGTACCACAGCGAGTCCATCTGCTTCATCTGGAGGATGGCCATGGTCAGGAGACATAACCAAGCAAAGACCATCCAGACGTCGTCGCGGAGGAGGTGCCTGTTCCGGCGCCAGCGGACTAGGAGGCGGAGGGAGAGGAAGATGTACGAGGTGGCTACGTTGGCCCAGGTGTAGGCCGTCAGGGCCGGGCGGGAGACGTTGTGGGCGACGCCGAAGAGCGGTGCGTCGAGGTCGGCGGTCTGCGGTTGTGTGGACATTGTTGATGGGATGCAGGCTGATACCACCAGGTTCCCGACAATGGTACACCCTGACGAGAGGGAGCTGGCAGTGTCTGAAAACGCCACCATTCCCGGTCTTTTTGGGGAGTGTAGGGAGGAGGAAAGAAAGAAGAATAGAGAATGCCAGAAACGCAGATCGAAGGGAGGTTCAGGCTAACATTGTGTTACTGCTAGGGACATTTGGCGTTCCTATATGAAGGCGAGCATTCGGCGATGGAGAACAAGAAACATGGACTTTCGCCGAACGCAGGGGATCGTGTTCACTTCACCCCTGCGAGCTGTGCAAAAACCGAAGAAAGTAGGAGGCTCGGAGGAGAAGCACGATTGTGTGAGTGGCGCGAGCAAACAATCTCATGTGGTGAACATACACGTTGGTCGTGGCCAAACAAGTGTTCTGCTTTGGGACCAGCGCCATGCCAAGTTCTAGACTGAGAGCGAGATGTGAGAGAAGAGTCGGGGAGTCGACGGTGGCATTAGCAAAGCCGACTTCTTACAGACGGCTCGTTTATCAATATGTGTAGCAGTCGAAATCTATATTATCGTTGGATATGGGTTCCCCTTCGTCGGGACAAGAGCCTCATCACTTGCAGCTTGACGTTGGAAATGGAGTCCAGCGGGATCCAACATGTCGACACCCGGCACCCTCGCCGTCTGGCCGTCCCAGAATCTCGGATCTCGCACGTTATAGCGTAAGGATAGGACGCCAGCTCATTTGATCTCACAAAAGACACGATCTCGGACAAGGATGCATTGGCGATTTTCGATCACGGTTGGCACCACCCGCATCGACGTTGGCTCAAGCAACGGGGGATCGCGGCCCACGTAAGGAGTGGACCTCAACGACAAGGGACTTGGCAAACTATTTCGTTTTCGCTAAGAGGATATCCCTGTAGCTTGGAGCAAACACTACTATCAATCCTAGACTGCAAACTTGATCGTGCGGGATTTCGCAAGGGCGTTGGGAGCATATTTTCAAGATACAGTACTTGCCAGAGCCGATGAGACGCAAACTTGGCTACAAAGTCGATAGCATAGACTAGACTCGCTGGATATCTTAAATCAGTGGTCTGTTGTCGCGGGACCGGAGGCTGGAGGCTGACGCTGGGGATTACTTCACTTACTGCGCCGCATTGCTGCAGGACACAGACTCTTTGTCGACTCTCGAAGCGCAGACTGCGCTGGATTTAAGCCGCCAATCACAGTAGACTTTTGACGTCGATGTAATGTGTTAGTGAGATTGCCCGGAGACTGTCAGGACAGTGGGCTTATCAACTAGACATTGGTCTTATGGATCATTGTAAAACAAGTCGTGAATATCTCCCCGTCTACTTGCCTTTTACCTTAAATATCTACCCCATGGCTTTCTGACTTATATGAACAACTTGGAAAGGGGCTCCTGATTTGCGAGGTGGATTTTATAAACCACCCAACACACCACAAGTCCTCTCACGCTCTTGTCAGTCAAGTCATCCTCTTAAGCGCCAGCAGGATAGGATCTGAAGGTTCATTTTCAACCGCATAGCTATCTAATAAACGCATTCAAATGCCCCTTGCTCTTCTAGTTGCGAGCGCTGAATATCAACGTACTCCTTTGTCTACGAGTCCACAATGGTGCCAATTCCGGGTGACTGTGAGAAAGGGAGGCCAACGTCGAAAGTGGCACAAAGCGATGCCGACTCTGTCAAGAGCTCTGCCATCTCCGATAGAATGGTCCGCAATTCTCTGATTCCAGTGCTTCCTATTCTTGTCAGCGATGGACATCTTTGGAACTTTGCTCGCCCTTTGGAAATTTTCTATTGCCCAACACTCGAACTGATACAAAGCCGCGGGTATAAACTCAGGAGATGATAACGACCAGAAGTTGTCGTTGTCGACTCATCATACAATTTGAAAGCGGGCTTCAAATACTCAAAGACGAGCAAGAACACATTCTTTCATTCGCCCTTAATCGCAACCATGTGCATCAAACACTTGCAGTTCTACAACTGTCCAGCCAGCCCGCGTCCTAATGCCCCCAAGAGAAGACATCGCGTCATAGCCAACATTCTCTGTTCGCACATCTTCCCCTGCCCGGCCCAGCAATGGGAGAATCGCACCAGCTTCTACTGTTACATGTGCCCCGGCTGCTCGGGCGAGACCCCCGCCGTGCCCCGAGTAACCCCCTCGCACGACGAGTGGCACCGCGACGATGTCCAGGATAACGCCTGGGCCCAGAGTTACATGACCGACTACTCCCACTCCGTCCTGCTCTGGATCCGGAGCAAGTTCCCTTCCGCCGACGTCACGAATGAGGAGATGGGCGAGTCGTGGTTCCGAGCCTTCTTCATGGAGCGCCGGTGTAAGGAGAACGACCACCGCGTCGGCGCTTGCTCCTGCGAGGCGAACGGCCCGATGGCGTTCTACTACAACCCGGCCACGGCGGCCCGCAAGTACCTCACGGATATGGCCGGGGAGAAGGCCGAGTCGGATCCACGTATACAAAATCCTGCCATGCAGAACCTGTTCAGATTCCGACATACCGTGCTCTCTGGCTTCTGTCAAGCGCAGAAGCTCTACTTCAGGGGCGGACTTTCTCACCAGCCTCTGTTCTCGAATTACCTCGTTAAAAGTCGTCGCAAGACGCTGGATGGGAATATCCGCGACCACATGCAGCTGGCGTCGGTCTTGGTCTTGCAGAACGCAGAGTATGGCGGCGGGTGGACCGATGCGCATACCCTAGAGTCAACCGCCATGTCGAGGCGCGCCAACCTGGTCAAGTTCATGGCAGAAGTTCTCTTGCACGATAACGGCATCTCGAACTGCCGATTCAGTCTCGCGGTGACTGTACTCTGCAGAATCATCATGCCCTTGGTGTTTCGCGGTCCGTCGACCATTCCAGGGCTAGACAAGCTCGCCGAGATTGCAAGCTCGACCGATACGGCATCGTTGCCGCATAAGCCTTTCATGTACTTCGTCCAGCTGATTCAGAAGTACTACCACGACCGCCGCCAAGAGTGGAACTCGGAAGTCATCGCCTACAAGGCGAGGCGGGCCCTGATCGATTCAGTAGCGGAGGACGTCGACGACTGGGAGGGGCCGTCGCGTCTCGCATGTCCCGTCTGCAACAAGAAGTATTACGATCACTCGCCGGGTGCCATGTTCAAGCCTTTTGACCATGGCGCCCGCGGTTGCCATCGTGGAGAGCCGATGGTGCGGATGAAGAGATGCAAGTGTTTTATTGGGAAACGATGTCTCTTCCAGAAGTTGACGGAGAGTACTCTGAGGAAAAAGGATCCGGCGTGTCCCAAGTGCAAGAAACTGCTGCCGAAATCGGCTTTTCGGCTGATAGAGGCGACTGCGGGAGAGTTGCTTCTAGGGTTCGCTTGATGAGCTAAACCGCACTGGACTGGTTGATCTTGTGAGGGCTGTGATTTGATTCCTTGATGGATTGGCCGACAGCCGGGGCATTATTGGAAGGATGGAGTAAGAGGAAGTATATCTCGGGTGGATTCGAGTATGTTCTCGAGTTATCTCTTCATGAGCGGAGGAATGATGCTAAGACTCCGTCAATCTATAGCTAGACTCATGGACTAAACACTGACTTATACCTTTCTCCTTTGGTACTTACGCACCAAATTCAGAACCAAGTGTGAGACTCAGGGAAAAGAACTCAGAAAATAGATACTGTGTGTACGGATGCGCTGCCAGGTTTTCCTGAATGAGCCATCATCGTCATAAATGAGGAAATATTCAACAAGCTCTAACATTAATGGAGGCCAGTAACGGTGTCTACATGTTAAACTATGTATGATCTTCCAATCATTTCTGGACAAAATTCGTTGGTACGCTCATCGCAGACAGCGAGTCACAAGTATCGTAGCCTCAGTCCTTACTCGTCGCACCCAACACCCTGTCCCCTAGACAATAGCCACAACCTGTTCCCAAACCCCCGATTTGATGAGCGCTGCGTTATCTGGGGCTGTCTGAAAGAGTAAAGCTATAAGGATACAGCGGAATATGATCATATCGTCAGTTGTCTTTTCATTAGCCACATCTCCTTCATCACGTTGCTGGAATCGCCGTTTCCGATAGGAGCTGTCGGCCCTGGATGAGGCCACCTTGTCCAATCTGTCTAACATCTGATGAGTATTCAACAGTTCCCACTTCTTGTTGTAATGAGCACATGCAAGGTACTTCAGATCTCTATCGCGTGGCTTCATCTGTGCAGCCAAGGGTACCAAGATCTCATCAGAGTCTTCTTCTTGAGCTCCAGTGTTCTTGATTGAGCGGTTCTTGACATCAAAGCTCCTTTCTGGTTTCCAGTCGCTCCGTGTGCCCTCGAGAGTTTCCGGAGTCAGGCCAATGGAATTCATCAAGTCTTCGATCCATTCGAGTGTGTTAGAATGGAGATGCCAGACAGTCTGGTCTAGTTCATCAGGAACTGGACTGGTTGGGTCATCTTTCTTTGGTGCCTTCTCATCCGCTAGCATCAACACGAGAGTCGTATTGCAAATGCGGATTGCGCGAGAATGAGTGGAGGATGTGTTGTGGTTGGGGTTCAGGAACCAGAGATCCAGCAGTTGGAGTTGCAGATGAACGATGCGTCTCAAGTATGCCGCGACTGCTGGATGATACTTAGAAAACCAGGTTCGAAAGGTCTTGTCGTTGTGAAGAAACTTCATGCATAGGTGAAGTACAATCTTGAGGCCAACAGCAGGCTTCGTTGCGCCCACTCCCTGACACTGCAAGTGGTGGTAGATTGATCGTTTAGTCTCCTTGAAAACTGCCTCGAGGGTTTCACCTTTGACCCTTCCCAATTTATCCATCCCATCATTGACCCATTGAATGACGTTTTGGTCCCAGTCCGAGGTCTGAAGCGACACAGGCCA
The DNA here is from genome assembly GCA_001563135.1 of Colletotrichum simmondsii. Lineage (NCBI taxonomy): Eukaryota > Fungi > Ascomycota > Sordariomycetes > Glomerellales > Glomerellaceae > Colletotrichum > Colletotrichum simmondsii. The sequence continues at coordinate 201,460 of JFBX01000828.1, forward strand.
ATCGGACATGTCGTCTCCTTTAATGCTTTCTCTTGTGACACTCGTCCAGAAGTGTCCATTCAAAGCGAGAAGCGTAAGAGGAGGCCTCTTGCTCAGCAAGTCCGTAGGGAATAATGTAGGCACGTATCGTGGTGTGGAAGCCAGGAACAGCCCGACAATGGGCATGTATTGTTCATGGGAGAGGCCTCCATAGTCCAACATGAAAGCGCCCTGTGCTCTGGAATGCATATCCTCCTTGGACAACTTAAGCATGTATCTTAATGCCTCGACGCGGTGATGGCTGGTGCTCAGATTGATGGCACTCAATGGGTTGTTACATGTAGGCTCGACACTGAAAAGCGATTGCCGGTCGGCCTCTATGGTTGCGCGTGAGTGGGATATGGCCACATGAAGACGGCATAGGCTGTGGTACGACAAGAGCTTCTCTCTCTCCTCTTTCTTCTGAAGGGCGTTCTTACCCGCCTTGGTCTTGTCGTACAGCCACTGGAGTCCAAAGATACCGGGGATATTGCGACAATCGTCTTGATCTTGCTGTCTTTTGCTGTACTGCGAATAGGCTCCCAGAACACCAAGTATTGGGTGTTGGCGGAAGTCAAACTGAAATCCATAACCAGAGATCACAGGAAAGTTCGACGATGGATCGGTGGGCCACTTCGCCCAACCCGGTGTTGTTGAAGCGGCTGTGATAATAACCCCAATCTGCGCGTACGCAGGAGCGGCCACGAGGTCGCTGGGTAGGTAGTCAGCAGTGACTTTTCGTCTACCCAAGTCGTCCCGAGGATCTATTTTGTCCAGTCCAACTTTGTGGAAGAAGTCAATCCAGGTGGCAGCAGGCCTGTTCTCAGAATGGACGGAGGTCTGCCTTGGGAGAAAATAGCGGAGGATCGTCATCAAAGCACTTTTCAATCCCTCGGAGTCCTTCTCGGTGTTCTGGTCGTCGATGCTGTTTTGACACGCGATGTGCTTTTCTGTATCCGTGTACCCGGTTCTCTCTTCGCATATTTCGTCAATGTCGCTCCCAAAGTTGGTTTCGTCGTAATCTTTTTTGATGCTGTCGATGTCCGCCTGCACCCACTTCCTCAGGGTCTGCATACGGAAGATGGGAGTGATGACAGTATATTCGTATGTCCATTGGCGCCAGTTCCATTGTCTCGAACTCTCCTTTGACCACTTTTCTCCGATGGCAAGGCGATTTGTCGTTCTGCTCCCTTGTCCAGGTGCGATGATGGTCTGAACGATGGGAACTAGGGCGAACAAAAGCGCCACAGCACCAACGATGACAGTAAAGGCAAAGGTTATGGGGTCCCAATCATACTTCGCATCATCAGCCTTTTGAGCTCCGTTCAGAATTTGGACTAGATCTCGAAGCAGACAGTCAGTCGAGTTGCTGTCCTGGGGACAGGTGGAGGCTTCGGTATCCATGGCAAATGTGTAGAAGAATGAGATGATTCGTGCATGGGATGGATTAGAAGGCTGAATGGAAGAAGCCCGAGTCCTTAGATATAGAATTAGAAATCCTCATTGCGAAGGTCTTGCGTGAGACAAGATAGCTGTACGGTCTCTCAAAAAGAGAAAAGAACACAATGCGATTAAACATGAGGTTTCAGTAGTCATTCTATTGCATCAATATCTGTGATTTGTCGCGCAGCTGAAGTTATGGATTGGCTCGCCTGGGAGATGATTGATGCAAGTCTATCCAGACACAACATAGTCTCGAGATAACACTAAACCTGTTCTGATCTCGAATTATCTCGGTATGCTAGGGCAAGTCGGGTTGTCCGCATCAGAAATCTCAGCCTCACGCGTGAGATTCGCAGGCGAGTGCGAAGGTGCTGACAATTGGGCTCTTGCGGAGCCGAATCACCGTCCGATATATGCAAGGAGTGCTACAAGAAGCCTCTTGGCGCATATGTATTTTGATCAGGCCGGCTTCAGCTCTTCTTCAAAGAGCAATGCTTGAGTGCTGGGTTGAGACACCGTTTGCTTTTCTTCCTTCTGGTAGGAGCTTTTGCTTATCAGAGAACTATCAGGGAGCAGGGCGTGGTTTGCATTTCAAAAACTAGCCAAGAAGCATCACTCGATTATTATTTGCTTACTTTAGAGAGAAAAAGATAGGTACCTCACTCTCTTCGATGGTAGAATTGCCTTATGGCTTGCGACATGCATCGCGGCTCCCAGATGCAGGAGTGAGTCAATGTTGACAGAAACGAGTTCAGCTGAACCCATCCTGACCTGGATCAGTTCTCACTTACTGTAATGATCGGCAGAGTCATAGCAGAGACAGACTGGTCCCACCCCTATCTCTTGACGATGGCCGACGGGATGAAGCAGCTGGCTTAGAGAGGCATATGCCTGCCGGCAGGCAGACTTGCATATACGGCGGAGTTGTATAGATTCACCCGCTAAAGCCGGATCGCCGTCAGTATCATGATGATTCACGTGAGGATCTCTTTTCTGGTGTGAAGGGAAAGACAAAAGGCGCCAATAGGCAGATGGAGAGACTGGCTCCTCCTCACATCAACAGTGCACCTAAAACCAAGAAGAAATCTACTCGAATATATCCGCCCCAAGTTTTGGCAACCTATCAGAACCAATCGGGCCAATGATACGCTGTAGAACGAACTGTAGGTCACAAATCCTTCCCGCTCTTCCCCATCATTGCAACCTAAAAGCTACTACCTACGCCAGTTCTTTTTTTTCTTTTTCGGAAAGGTCTAGGCTTACGGCATGCAAGAGTGAAAGAGGATGAATACAGCTAAGGGAAAGAAACATCCAATAACGGAAGTAGCCATAGCTGCGAAATGCAGAGTTTGGTTGTTCCCTGGGAGAATCATTCTTGCGATGACTACATATCATCATGTAGACGGGACTGGCTAGAGTTTAGGACGTGATGTAAGGTAGGGTGAATGAAATCGGAAAGGGTGGAAAGCGTAATCGAGTACTGATGGCAGTTTGTCGTCGTTTTAGGCAGCGGGGACAATAATACAGTCTGGTGGTTATCGGTGGGAAGTGGACATCCCTCTATGTTGCGGCGAATTGCTTCGACCGAGGCTGATTTACCAACCGTTATGAACGCGTAAGAGTAGTCACAACTCATCGGACATATCATCACACATGCGATCACAGAAGAGGGGCAAATCCAAGATGAAAGTGGTAAAAAAACCCGAGCCCAAGAGATGCCATTCGACGCCGTTAAGAGAAGGTTTCGTAGTCGTCAATTCTTCTTTTTTGGATACCTAACCACGCCATACCATGCAAGAAAAAGTGTTCCCTGTAAAGCACGACAGGAAGCGCAGGGGATATCTCAACCCCACGCCACCCGTCTTGTGATAGCGTTGTTCTTGCTTCTAGTCCATACCTGCGCGACCAGGCCACGCACGACCGAACCCCAGAGTGAAAAAGAGCCAAGCAATGATGGAGAATACCACCAACGCTTAAACCTTGAAACCGCGGGACCTTCTGCGACCACGGGCCTTCTCGAACTTGCGGCCCTTGGACTCGACGTAGGGCTTCTGTAGAGGGTGTCAGTGCTGTTCTCGTAGCATTCTGTCTGGACCTGGGGGTGTGATCGTACCTTGTGCTTGTGGGGACCCATGCCGAAGTGCTTGAAGGCCTCACGGGAGTTCTTGGGTCCGCGGAGGAGGAGGGTGTTGCCACCGGTGGGGGCGCGGAGGGCGAGCTGGTCGAGGGTGATGGCCTCGCCGCCGGCAGCGGTGATGCGAGCGCGGGCGGTGGCGGTGAAGCGCAGGGCAGCGACGGTCAGCTTGGGGACGGTCAGGAGACGGTTGTCGTCAGTGACGGTTCCGACGATGACGACGGTGCGCTTGTCCTCCTTGTCCAGGTTGCCGACAATGCGGGAGATGGAGACGGGAGGGCGGTTGATGCGCGACATGAAGAGACGGCGCAGGATGACCTTGTTGAAGTTGGAGTCGGTGCGACCTGCAGTGGGTTAGTCGATTTCTTTTTTTTTCGTTCGTCGCGGGGTTCTTGGATCGAGTCAACGTACGGGTCAAGAAGCGGTACAGCTTCACGAGAAGCTTGAGGTACACATTGTCGCTCTTGGGAGCCTTGCGGTGCGTGCTGCGCACGTGGTGGCGGTCGAGATCGATACCTATAAACGGGGGTGCAGAGCCCAATCGTCAGCCTTTTGGTTCAAGCATGCTCTGAATGCAGGCGAGAAAAGTCCATCATCCGTCGACCACGATGCGATGAGCTCTGGTACGAATCTATTTCTCCCCGCAGAGCGCAGGAGTAGAGACGAAGGCATCATCATCTTGTGGTGAGGAGAGGATTCCTTTTCCTTTCGCCGCGCCAAGTTCGCAGAAGAGGCAACGGCAGATCCGGTTCATCTCGCACGATGTCCAAGTATTTCGACGAGGATAATCAGCGAGACGCAAAGGACCGCGCGTTGCACAATTCCACTCGCATGTAAAGGCTTGAAATGGGAATTTCCTACGTACCCATTTTGTCGATAGACTCCCGAAGTTGGCGAATTGAGTCAAATGGGCGGCCGTGATGTTGTCGTCGTCGGTGTAAAAGAGAAACTTTCAAAAGATTTCCGCCGGGCCACACTAGAATTACGCTCTCCTCGCCAGGCGGAAAAATCGGGCTGTGTGGGCTTTAGGGCAACTGAAATCAACGTCGAGTGGATCAATAAATTTTCCGGTGGGTCCTTTTCTTCCAGAGGGGCGCTCCTGCTGAACAGTGGACCTGCACGGACCCACTCTATGGAAAGTCTGCAGGGTCCCCTGCATTCTCGGTCAGTCTCGGTAAGGCCTCTTTTTCGGTCAAGGCAATGTTGACCGAGGTAGAGCGTGTCGATGTGGCCAGAAAACTCTTACAAAGAGGCGAATGACAAAGGGTCTGAATTAGACCTGGGGCTCTCTGTCTTAGTTCCTTACCAACATATCTATGGTAATTCAATAATTCACCGGCATGAAAGGCACTTTTGTGAGCTCGATCCATGGCTTGTATTGAGCTAATGCTTGGTCTACTCGTTTGGTTCTTTGTGCGTCGATCCTTCTGTGAAAGCGGTGCCCATTTTCACGTTTCCACGATGCCATAGGGAAATCTCCATGACGTCCTCGCCTCTCCTGGAGTCTTGTTGTAATACATTATCAAAACACTGGTGATTCAAATGCCAGGTTGGAAAGGTACAACCCGGGAAGAGGCAGTTTCTCTGCCTCGGTGTGACTGTTATGCCAGCCACCGTCTAATAAAGGCACCCCATTGATCCTGGTGATCATTGGAATCCTCATACCGAAGGTCCCCTTGACGAGCCCGATCGGATGTAAATAAAGTAATGTGAGCTACATCTCATCTCAGAGAGCAGCCTCGCCGTCACCATCAGGCTTGAGAGAGACCAAGAAGTCGCGTGACAGCTCAAAACTGAGCCAGCTGGATGCCATGCTCGGCGCAACCTTGAGAAGATTAGGGACGATGCCCTTGTACAGGCCCTTGACGCCCTCCTGAGTAATGATGACCCGGATAGCGTCAGTGATGCCCTTGTACTGGTAGCCCATGCCCGTCATGGTGTTGATCTGGAATCTTCGGCGAAGAACGTCGCTATATTTGTTAGCAAGACAAACAATGCCTCATGTCAGCCAAGTCGACTCACAAGGGATAAGTGCAGGTCTGAGCGACAGCTCCTGAGATGGCACCAGCAAGCAGCTTCCTGACGGCGCTGGGGTTCTTGTCACCCTCGGGGGTTAGGTACTTGCGTACATACTCGTAGACCATGAAGTTGAGGCCGACCTGTTTTGTCAAGTTAGAGTCTAGAACCAATCTCATCTCGAGACAGGAGAACCACGTACGTAGGGGGCAACACCAGCGACGGTGGGGATGATGCCACGGTACAGGGCAGAGATACCGCCCTCGGTCTTGTACATGGTGCCCATGACAGTCCACATGCCTGGGAGCTTCTCGGCTCTAGGGCCCAGCTCTGCAAAGGAAGCAGTCTGGATAGACAGTCGAGTGCGAACAATGTCAAGGGGATATGTGCAGAAGACGGAAGTGATACCAGCGATACCACCACACGTCAGACGGGCGAGAGGAGAGAGGTCTGCGCCGGGAGAAGACTCAAAGAAGTTCTGGGAGTTGTGCCGTGTTAGCCTTGGTTCTTTGCACCGGCTAAGGTGGTCAAAGGCGCATGGTACTCACCCGCTTGTAAAAGTTGTAACTGCCGAACTGAACAGCAGAGTACGGCACAATGCGCACACAGTTGGTGCCATTGCCAGCCATGAAGCCTCTCCAGCCTTCCTCCCTCCACATCTTGGCCAGACCTTGGCCGACAGACAGCTTGTAGGCATCGCGTCCTACGCTCTGAACCTGAAACAGGATCTTGAGGCGCTCGAGAGGGGAGACGACGGTTCGAGAGACGGCACCCGCGACACCGCCGGCACAGAAGGCGGCAACGACGGGCTGGGAAAAGGTATCGCGAAACCAGAGGTACTTGACCGGTTCCGGAGCTGGGCCCGGAGCATCAGCAGCAGCAGGGATCGCGGCGTCATTGAGAGACTGCCAGCGCAAACTAGGTGTCAGCAAACCGTTGACTTGATGAACAGAATACTTGGCAGATGAACGAGCAGGGTGATGTAGCAGGGCAGGAAGGATGGTGAAATATGCGGCAGCTAGAAATGGGTAGCACTTACAGGCGACATGACTTCAGACTCTGGTCAAGGAGCAGTGCGGATGTGTGTGTATATGCGTGTTATTGCAAGCGCAAAACTCGTGATTGACGACCACACTGCTGAACCTCCGAAGCCACCTTATTGCTATGACTGTGCTTGCATTTAAGGCTGTTGAGGGCGGGAGGCGGAAGGATCTCGTAGTACTCGATGAGGTTCGCGATTTTGGAGGAACGAGAAGGAGCGCTGAGGGGGGAAAGTATGCTTGGGGGAAAAAAAGAATGGCCCAAAAAGTCCAAAGAAAAAAAGATTCAGAGATTCTAAGAGGAGAATGGTAACGACGACGAAGGCATAGTCGAGCGGACAATAGATGGAGAGGAGAGGGATTCAAGCATCAAAGGTGACTCGTGGCCGCGAGCTGGTGCGGCTTGGAGGTGGTCGTGTGTATCGCGGGTTTTTCTGGTTGCTGGGTTTGGACGAGGGTATTTCGCATGTGCCGCGGCTAAGCTGACAATGACAACAAGGTATGTCAGGGGCAAGAGCGCTTCGATTCGGTTCACGAGGGTAAACGAGTGCTCGACGAATTGATGATTTGGCACGAGGCAGACGAGGATCGTTTCGAGGGATGCGCGAGCAAGAAACCCTTTGGTCGGGACGGGCAGAGGTTGAGGTCGAGTATTAACAGAGTCGGTTCGGTCGACGGGGACGGGAAGGAATAGCGACGAGACGGACGGTGAGGGGGGCCGGCGTAATTGACGAAAGGCGCGCAATGTGTGGAAGAGAGAGGTCGACAAGCTTGGAGCTTTTGCGCCGAGACCTTTGGTCTTTGGTCTTTGGATGCGGTGACAGGTCGTCGAGGGGCGAGGTGTGAGGAAGAGCTGGAGGTCGCGAGGAACGAATTAGCTGGTTGTGAAGGGGCGGACGCAGTGACCAGATCCCAACGACGCAGATCGAATTTCAGCTCCCTCCCAGGCGGAAGATGGAAAGTGACTGCTTGGGACCTCGACGAAGTACTTGGGGTACTTGTGATGATGTACCTGACTCCAAATTTGAGGGGCTGCAGGGCAGTTGACAGCACTTCAATCAGCCCAGGGCGGATAGTCTTTAGGGGACCCCGCGGGCCACAGCGGCTGTGGCTCACCCGCCGGCTCTGGGTACGGAAAGTGTCCGTTGGTCACCATAGCTGAGGAACCTCGGAATGTGTACATCTCGCCCGGTACCTCTACCTGTCCCTCTTGAGACGACTGCTTCTTGTAACCTGGAGACTGGAAACCAACCACGGCGTACCCTTTATCCGCTGATACTACCCGTTAAAATCCAATCGGAAAATGATGTCAGGTACTGGAGCAGTTCAGTTCCAGCTTACGACTTTCTCTCCTCCTCTTGAAATCACAATCTTGCTTCCTCTGAGTGGATGGAGTGCTCTCCGGCCTTGTTGCTCTTCTCACTCTGAACTCCACTCCCATGACGACAATCTGGGGGAAAATGGGGTACCCAGCTTCCGTATGTGAAAAGACTACAGGCTCGCAGGACACATGACCACATTGAGAATCTTGGTATCCGGAAATCATGATATCTCATCTCGCAGTCACAGTGATAGAACAGGTATAGCCACATCCCATCGGCACAGTTCAGCCAGGAATATGTGTTGCTTGCAATTTACCAAGTGCCCAAACATTGTTCAGCACCGCCAATCCTGCTTGGGCAAACTATCCCAAGCGACTCCCGCCAATCCCGAGAGCCAGGTCCGGCAGTGCCTCCATCTTCTCCCCTCATCCATCTCGGCGGCGTCCGGGTCACATCAGCGCGAGTTTGCCGAGAAACCCTCCCTTCGGCACCCCGACCCTCCGGATCCTCCCTATCAACACCGAACTACCTGCCTTAGTCTTCGGAGATCACCCCGCCCTCCTCCAGCTTTCCCCGCATTGCGACACGGAACGTTCTATTTGCTGTGTTGACGTGTAGCAAGCAAATAACAAGCAGCTCGCTATCGCAAAGCACACCGAGGTACACGCTATTCACATTATTGCTTAGGTACCGGACCAGGTAATCAAGATAGTTGACAGTGCCAACATTGGGCGGCGAGACCTCAGTTTTCTCATGCTACTTTACACTTACATAACTTCAATCAATTATTTGATAACCCTTACCTACAGTCACAGGGTATGTTGCCCACCTCACGGTTCAATGTCCTTCTGTGGATGATTTCAACTAGTTGCGTTTCCACACCTTTTGTAAACCTCAAAGCCCCAACGTGCAGAGACGGCAGGCTATTGTTTTTGTAAACTGCTTCAATAACGCAGGAATTGCTTTAGCAACCATAATCACGTGGACTGCTACACTAGACGTTGGTCTAGAGGGAGTTCTCCCTGACCAGTGTATATGCGGTCGGTTGCTACACGGTCCAAAATAGATCAGGGTCATGGACGGATCATCACCAAATCAAAAACCAGTCAACTCTGGACTCAATTGTGTCAAAGAGCTTCAAATTAAGCCATCAGGCCACATCTGGAGGCTGTTGTAAAAAACCTACATGTCAATTTCTAACTACTAGGGGGTAATGCTTTCAAAAGACCGCCTCGCCAATAATTTCGCGCCGTTTCGCGTTCGTTTCCGAAACGTATGTCACGCCGATATCGAGTCTCAGTAGGTATGTCTGGTGACTCGGATGCTGCCAACATCGGACAGCCCGGGGTGTAGTGTGCTAAACTCGAAGAAGCCGGACCGGTCGCATCGAGACTAAATATCTCCCAGAAGGTGAGGACACTTTACAGATCCAGGATTCAGATGGTGAGAGAGAGAGAGGAGAACCGGGTGAGAAATCAGAAAAACTTTTGGCACAGCCGCGCACAACCCGACAAGAGAAATTGCCAGGTATACTTATCACTCCGCAGCAACGTCCAGGTCGTCATGGGCAGGGGGAGGGCTGTCCAGTGCTGTTGTCGAGTGTTAGCTTATCATGCAGCCCAACGCACACCTAGTCGCCGGTTTACGTACCCTTTCTATCGTCACCGTTGGTACCGTTCTCACGGGGTTCCCGGTCTTCGCGGTCTTCCTTGGCGTCTCGATCACTTCTGACCAGTCAGGATCACTAGTTCAAATTCGGCATTTTTGAAGGGCCCTTGGCCCGGGGGGGAATCTTTGGGAGAGTTCTTGAAAGATCTAGGAGAGTCAACACACCGTCGGTCAGGGCTGCGGGAACGGTCGCGGGTGTCGCGTCTGTCGCCACGGTCATAGTCGCGGTCGCGGTCCCGGCGGTCGTCCTTTCTGGGAGAGTAGTCGCGGGTGCTGCGACGAGGAGAAGGCGAGCGGCCACGACGGGGTGAGGAGCGGCGAGGAGCGCGCTCACGGTCACGACCAGAGTCGAAGCGCCATGAGGCGGAAGGAGGGGTGCGAGCCCACTGTAGTGTATCAGCAAACGTCCCTCAAAGCTGCGTCTCGTACCGCCGTACCTCAATCTTCAGGATGTCGTCGCGACCGATGCGCTTGTTGTGCATCTCATGGTAAGCATCGTCAGCATCGCGACGGTCCTCGTACTCGACAAAGGCAAACCTAGCATGGTGTCAGTCTTTGATCAGATCTATTCGGGTACGCAAGAGGAGAGCGAACTCACAGTCTGCTGGATGCCGAGCGGGGAGCAGGGATGTCGCATCGGACAAGGTGTCCATAGCTATATTCGAGTCAGAACGTCAGCACGTAGATACATACATGAGGTTGTCCGTTTGTTCCGATATAGACCAAACGTCGGCCGTCGTCGGCGCAGCAAAAGGAAGCTGTATTGTGTTCGGTGCGCCACGGAGCGTTGGCAGGCCACAGCGGCGCGGACAACGGGCGGTGGGTTGGGAGGAGGCAGCCCAAGCGAACGAGGACAGGACGCATCGACGGGGAAACGACGGCGAGGACGAGGACGGAAACGTAGGACGGGCGAGGGAGGCATCTTTGGGTTGATGCGTGAGGTTGGGAGCAGCGAATGCGAGAGCGGGAGGACGGGCGGAGGACGAATACGGAGGCGTGGGCGGGGAGCAGCGAGGCAAGGAGAGATGATCGGAAATCTCGGAAGGCTCTCGCGTGCCGGGAGGAAAACAGGACGGACGGAGGCATCGACGTGGGAGTTTCTGATATTCAGTTGACATACCGTTCGAATTCGTAGGCGAGGTCTCGGGCGCGAGTGCCGTGGCTGAAGCCAGTCACGTACAAGGTGGTGCCACCGCGCGACATGATGTTGGAGATGCTGACTTTTTGACTGAAAGAAACTGAAAGAAATGTGAGGGTAGAGAGGAGAGAAGTGTGTGTCTCGCGATGGAGATTGAAACGAAGAACGGGGTTCTGATGGAGCAGAGCCTCGCGATGGGGGAGAAGGTGGAAGAAGATGCGCGTTGGTGGTTTGGTGATGGGAGTGGTCGGAGGAGGAGTAGGAGGAGAGGAAACGAGAGGTCGCTCGGACCGGCCCTGGCGCAGCAAAAAGATTTTGGCGTACGGAGGACGGAGTGAGTGCCTTACGGAAACGAGCTTGGAGGTACGTACCGGTGGAGCAGGGCCACCTCAAAACGACGTGGAAGGACGTCAGTTGCTCTGTTAGCACCGCGCTCGGAGCTGGAAAAGCTTACGTAAAGCGGTCCGCATCCAGTGGTTGGTGGGTGTTTTGGACGAAGCAGTCACCGCTGGGGCCTCCTGCCTCCCATTCATTGCTCCAGGTAACTTAGTCAGTGACAGTCTGTCGCTGTGTGGCTCCTTCCAGAAGGCCAGGGGAGGTCGAAACGCGCTGCGCTGGCAGGTGCCTCCCGCCCACTGCGACGCCGTTTCAGCAAGCACCCACAGCACCTCAGAAGCAATGGAAGGTAAGGGACGAAGTACCTACCTTGCTTAAGCTAACCAGAAACAGAGAGGTCAGGTACACCCGGCCCCTTCGGGTGTGAGTGATGTCATTGTACACCAGGACAGGAAATCTATTTTGCAATCATTCCAAGGTGACCAAGGTGACCCAACACGCTCACCGAGAATTGCCGAAGCTCCTTCCTACAGATGCAAGTCCTTAAAGCAGTCCGAAGATTAAACATAACAAAACATCTACAGAGTACATCGATGTTTACCATCCTCCGGACAAAAATACCAAACAACGCACCGACGCGGGAACTCGGCCTGTGCCCGGATGCGAGTGTGTTTCTGTCTCTCCGCTTCCGGCCACACGATGCGACAGGTCCTCGTTAGAGAACCGCCAAAGAGAAGACGGAGTACATAGGTACCACTTTCCACCTCAGATCATGGACAACATGTGTATGCCTTCTACTCGGGTGCGACATACTCTTCAAGGAAACACTTCTCCCAGCTGCTCGCTCAATTCTCGCTACCTTACTCAACTATTCCATCTGCACAAAGACGTCAAAGGCCGAATAAGAAGACCGCGACTTCTTCTCCGGCATCTACCTGGCTAATCGAGACAATCGAGGCAACAACCAGAGACATTCGGGGTAGACCAGTGTCTTACCTTGACATACAATCATCTACCGGTAGTCTCCCCTTTTCACGTGTTATGCAATACTGTACGGAGTACGGGGATCCTATTCACCAAAACCCCCTTGATCGGGCTTGTTATTCGTCAAACGAACAACTTATCAACTGGGGTCGCCTGTGCTCTGGATGGCGAGGACCACCATTTCATTCCGGATTTACCCACGCGCTGCATCTGTTATCTTTTTTTATACTTTACCTGACTTCATCAGAGCCCACATGCACCACCCACATGATGTCGCCTCCTACTGTAGGTTCCCGGCTCCCCGTCCTGGGGCGGGATAAGCGGGATTGGTAGACTATAGCTCCCCAACGGAAACCTCGCAATCTTCGGGCTTGCTTCTTCTTCATCGTACCATCCGTGAGCCGCAAAGCTGTGGTGTCATGTCGGCAGTGACTGCAAAGAAACTCACCGGGAACCTCGGCCGACCTTGAGCCTCCTGCCAACGCCTTTGTCCTACAATCTCAGATCATCTCTGTCTCTCTCGCATCCGTGTCAGCCATGGAGTAGTAGCTCGGCAGAGGCGTCTACGATCCGCCATGACTGACATCTGAGTCCGGCAAACCCGTAGAATCCATCACTTGGCGGGGAGCTGGTCTTATATCATCGCCCGCTGAGTCGTCTCAGTTCTCTACTCGTCTTCATGTTTCATCCCTTCTCAGTCTACTACCATCTGTATTGCTTGCTTGGCACACATTTTCCATCAAACCGCTTTTGGGGAAACAGTTCGTACTCTCGTACTCGCGCCGAGTTATTATCAAACATCCTCTGTACCCGTATCGCCCATCACTCGTACTCGCATCCCAGTCGCGCGAGTCGACTGGTTTCCGGGTTCTTGGGTACTCGGCTGTGTCGTTACATCGACTTCAGATCGTGACGCCGTCAACTCATATACACAATCATCTCTCATGATTTTATCTCGACGATTTCCAGCAAAGAATTGACGGTTGTCGCTAACTTTTGTCAATTAATCTGAGTTTGAGCTTCTGCTTGATACTCTCCAGACGACATTCGCCTTGAAGCGCATCACCGCACCGCGTTTGTTTCGTCTCAAGTGAGCCGCATTCTTTGCATGATCTGGCAGTAGCATCCTCTGAGATACCGACCGTGCAAGAACACGCACCAAAGAACGGCCAAATGACAACCTCGTTGGCCGCGTCCCGGGAGCCCCGTTCACTCCGGGATGCACTACGGGCTACGGGCCGGGCAGCATCGGCGACGCCTTCCGAGAGCCCAAGCGAAGAGGATTACGATGACCCGAAATTGTCAGCGAGGCCGCGTAAAGGACGAGCACCGGTTCGTCCCGGCGCATCACCTCTCAAGAACTCTTCAAACCGTGAGAGGAAGCTCTCCCTAGACGGCTCGACACTATCAGAAACTTCGAGCATCGACGATGAGCCTCTCCGTGATGGATCCGGTCGTCTCAAGACATACGTGTTGTCTCCGGATGACCGCGAATTGCGGGATGTTCTCAAACGGGGTCTAGAGAGGGTAGATCGCTCACGCACACCATGTGATGACCAACTAACACAATGACAGGAAAAAGACCCAAAGAGACCACGCCGGGCCGGCAAGTTCAGCGACCTCGTCTTCACACGGCAATTCTCCACGTTTGACCGGCAAAACGCAAACACGGCCAACAGCCCCTTTCACGGCTTCTACACGCTCTTTTGGCTGGCCGTCGCGCTCTTCGTCACCAGGATCGCCGCTACGAACTGGCGGGCGACGGGGAACCCCTTGGGTACAAACGAGATCATGAAGACCATGTTCCGCCGCGACGTCGTCGTGCTCCTCGCCTCCGACGGCGTCCTGTGCGCCGTCACGGGCGTCAGCTGGGTATTGCAGCGGCTGGTCTTTGCCGGCTACATTGACTGGGACAGGTCAGGCTGGATCATCCAGAATGTGAGTGAACATCATACCTTGAAACTCGACAGATTCTCACAGTCCACCAGATCTGGCAGTCGGCCTTCATCGGCGGCGTTATAGGCCTGACGCTGATCCGCGACTGGCCCTGGACGCACACCGTCTTCTTCGTGCTGCACGGCATCGTCATGCTCATGAAGCAGCACTCGTACGCCTTTTACAACGGTTACCTCTCTTCCGCTTACAAGAAGCGCAAGTACCTCCTCTCCAAGCTCAAGAAGCTGGAGCACGTCGCGCCCACCGAGTTCCCCTCCTCCACCACCCCCTCGGCCTCGACCGTCTCCGTCTCCCACCTCGCCAACCCGCCCTCCGCGGCCGAGATGCACGGGCGAAGGCAGTCCATCGCGCAGGCCCAGTCTCAGTCGCACGCAAATGATGGCGGCGACGAGCAGCACCAGCTGACGGACCTGGACCGCATCGCCCGCGCCATCGAATCCGGGCAGCCCCTCGACGAAGACCAGGTACGGGTCTTTGAGCGCATCATTCGGTGGGAGATTGACGGCATCACGGACGAGCTCCGGGGCCAGGCGACGAGCGTCGTCCGGGCGTACCCCAATAACCTCTCGCTCGCGAACCACTACGAGTACATTGTTCTCCCGACCGTCGTGTACGAGCTCGAGTACCCGCGTTCCGAGTCGATTGACTGGTACTATGTTGCCGAGAAGACGGCGGCCACGTTTGGCATCATTCTCGTCATGATCATGGTGTCGCAGGCTTTTATTTGTGAGTTCCCTCATTCAACGTTCTCTCATCCTGCTGGCGACTCCGTTACTAACACGCCCGCTAGACCCCGTCGTGATGCAAACTATTGCTATGAAGGAGGCGGGCATGCCCCTGGCTGAGCGCTTCCGCTACTTTCCCTGGATGCTCAGCGATCTCATCTTTCCCTTCATGATGGAGTATATGGTGAGTTGGGACCATATCCCACAACGTTCCTCAATATCAGGGGATACAGCTAACAAGAGACGCAAGATGGCATGGTACCTCATCTGGGAAACCGTCCTCAACACCCTCGCAGAACTCACCTACTTTGCCGACAGAAGCTTCTACGACGCGTGGTGGAACAGCGGTACGTCAGCCCTCCCCCTGGATGTCAAAACTCCTCAACTAACTGGCGTGATAACAGTCTCATGGGATCAATTCGCCCGCGACTGGAACCGGTAAGCATCACCATCTACCCCATCCAACAGATGATACAA
This sequence comes from Colletotrichum simmondsii, assembly GCA_001563135.1. Taxonomy (NCBI): domain Eukaryota; kingdom Fungi; phylum Ascomycota; class Sordariomycetes; order Glomerellales; family Glomerellaceae; genus Colletotrichum; species Colletotrichum simmondsii. The sequence continues at coordinate 216,717 of JFBX01000828.1, forward strand.
AGACGAATGAATGTTAACGCACCCCAACAGCCCCGTCCACAACTTCCTCCTCCGACACGTCTACCACAGCTCAATCTCCTCCATGAAAGTAAACCGCCACACGGCGACCCTCATCACCTTCTTCCTCTCCGCCTGCGTCCACGAGCTCGTCATGTGTTGCCTGTTCAAGAAGCTGAGGGGCTACCTTTTGTTCCTGCAAATGTGTCAACTGCCGGTACGTCGCAAGTCCAAATCCGGGGCCCTCGATATGTTTTTTCCTATTTTCCACATCGTGGCTAGTTACTTGATCATGTTTGCATGTCTTGAAATGACATGGGTGCTGACTGCGTATAGCTTGTCCAACTAAGCCGGACGAGGTGGATGAAGGATCGCAAGGTGCTGGGGAACGTCATCTTTTGGTTTGGCATCTTTACGGGGCCGAGTCTGCTATGTAGTCTGTATCTTATACTGTGATGGCGCATGTAAAGATAGTTGCCGCGAGGCTGGGGATCTGTACAATTACACAACGTTACCTTGGAGTTCAAATTGAAACGATTGCCAGTGTAGACGAATGATCATTATTTGATGATCAAGGAAGTCAAATCTTACCGCTTATACGTCAGGAGAATACGTGCACAAGACATGGGAAGTCACATTTGGCCCAATTCTACAAAAGTCTGTGGTATTCGTAATGGATTCATTCAACTAAAAACAAACAATCAAAGCCTCGCCGCAGTTTTGGCCTTTTTCTATCCTCATAGACAAGAAACATCAAACGTTGGAGAGTGAGAGAGAGAGAAAAAAAAGCAACCTTCATTCGTCAAAACGCATCATCTCACAGTCCCTGCTTCTCTGCCGTGGCCATGAGAGAACCGATAAAGGTGGTCACCAGGCGACTGCGAATCTGGCAAATATCCTCGGGCACCAGCCAAATGGTGGCGCCCATCTTTCTCGCAATGGAAATGCTGAGCTTGGCGTTGAGGTAGGCGTCGTCGTCCGTGTGGCCAGGGGTGACGAGGTCGTAGTCGACGTAGCTGCTCTTCATACCGCTGAGCACGTCGAGCAAAAACACACCGGTACCGATGGAGGGGTCCTTGAAGGATCGGATGGCAGATGACTTGCCGCCCTTGCGAGACATATCATTGGCCCATTTGACCATCTCCGAGTCCGTGATCTCCTTCTTGCCAAGACGCTGCGCCAGTGTTGACAGAGTGACGGTGATGTCTCTGCGCATCAATTGCCACACCAAGCCAAGAGTCAAGGTCCGTTGACCGTCGGTGATATCTGCGCCCTGGACGCCCACAAGCGAGAAGCGGTTCTGCTTGCCGAGCTCGATCGCGTAGTTTGTGTTCTCGACTGCCTTGAACCGCAACATTTCTCCGCCGTGCGCCGGTGGCTTATTCACATGACGCCAGTTGACGGATCCCTTGATAACCTTGTCGTATGCCTGCAGAAGCACCGTGCCGTCGCGCAAATCGTCAAAGAAGGATTGCACAGCAGGCTGCACATCCAAACTGTTGAGCCACAGGGTAAATACGCGGGCTTCTCTCTCTCCTTCGGCATCGAAGTCTTCAACCTCGAGCTTCTCCTCCTCGGTGATGGGGTCGAGCGCGGGGTGGGTGTTGAACAGGTTGGCAACGAAAGCTAAGTTCAGCTTGGGGTTACCGGCGACCAGAGATGACGGGGTAAGGAACTTGCGGCAGCCCATGTTGTCGGCGGTTTGCAGAATCTCCTCGGCGCGCTGGTGAAGGTCTCGTGTTTGGAGAGGGGCTCTCGTCGCGCCATATTCGGAGCCGATCTGTGCCAGGAGTACAGTGTAGTTTTCGCCGTCCTTGATATCACTAGAGAAGTTGTTCACCCTGCGCCAGTTAGCATGCTTCTAGCACTGATTTCATGGCTCAGTATTTACCGTCTGTTCCAGCCAGCGGCCTTGAGGTGGTAGTTGAACCATCTAAGAAGGATCTGTTCGGGGGGAAGTCTCAGGAACTGCTCGAGGGTCTCGTCGTCCTCCAACAAGCGGTAGAGTTCGGGGTGCAGCTTAATGTCAATCTTGCTCAAAAGACCACGACGGATGATTTGCCAAATCAGACCGAGAATCAAGTGCTCTCTGCCCTCAATGATATCACCACTGCCAATGTTGACAACGGACAGACCGATACCCTTGGACGACTCAATGACGATGTTGTTGTTCTCGGTCATCTGGAAAGCGTTGAGCTGCTTCTTGTTCTTGGGTCGGTTCAGAACACGCTCGTCAATGGTGTCGGCGACACTGTCGTTGATGAGCTTGGCCAAGACCAAACCATCCTTGCACTCGTCAAACATTTCAAAGGTGTCAGTAGGGAAGGGAAGGCGGCTTCCAATATCTGCGTCACCGGCCAAGACGGCGTTGATGTGACGGGTGAACTCGGTGCGCTCATCTTCGTTGATGGTGTGGGTGACGTTGGCGTTGGAGCCCTGGACGTGAATCTTGCCGATGCTCGACTTTGAAGAGTGACCCATGCCTCCGGTTGCTTGCGCGACGATGGATGCGCCGGTACCACCACCGGGACCGGTCGACATGCGTTTCTGAGCAGGAGAGGACTCGCGGAGCTTCGCAATGAGCTGTAGATGTGTTGTTAGCATTACTTAGGGGGCGATGGATGGCAGGATTCCATTGAAACATACGGCAACATAGTCCTCGAGCTCGACTCTGCGGGAGGAGTCAAGGTCGACCTCCTTCAGAGCCTGTCGTACGACATCGTAGGGTTGGCGCTCGCTCTGCTGGGTGGCTTTGATGGCAGTGGCCTCGTCAACGTAGCCCTTTTCGTCAATGTCGAGCTTGCGGAAAGCGTCGCTAAGGCCAAAAATTTCGTTTTGCGGAAATTGAGGATACTTCCTGTAGGTGAATGCTTGGTTAGTGACGGCGAAAGAGACGTGGAGGCAAGAGCAGAGCAAAGCCCCTGAGCAATGTTGGCGGGAGTGAATCACTCGCAGCGGTGCGGGGCAGGGAATGCGATTGAGTGTGTGCGCACCTCTGAAGCTTGAGAACGTTCATGGTTGTGGTCGTCTCTGGGCGTGTCGCGGGAAAGGAGACGAACGATTGAGGGAGACGGCAGGTTGAGGGTAGCGAAGCCGCTGGGGAATTTGGTGGACGGTGGAGAGAAGAGGATGACGGGAGTCTCTCTGGGTAATGCGCTCGGCGCGGAGGAGCAGGTTGGAAGCACTTGACTTGATCAGGGACCAAGCGGGAGTGGCAGATGCGCAGGAAGCTCCGGAACGCACGGACGTTGACGGAGGTTGGTTAAGTATAGTAAGGTACTTTGTAGGCGGAGTACCTCCGGGTCCTGCTGTCTAAATTTCTTGGTGTCTGGGGTATTCGAGGTGTTGGGTCTGGCTTCAGCAGTCGTAGTGTTGCTGTAGTTGTCGATGTTGTATGTAGAGAGAAAAGTGTATGTAACAAACAAGTTGAATAAACCAGAGGGAGGAAGAGGGTGATGATGTCGATGGTCAACCGGGGCTAAGCAAGGTCGTACTTGTTGGTACCAAGGTCAAGAAATCAAGCAGGTTAAAGGCCCAGAAGAGGGTTGTTCAGGCAATGAAAGTAGGCACAAGACAAAGTACCTAGGTAAGCAGGTACTGTAAGTATGGTATCCGTACGACCAAGGTAGGTACTGTGCAAGGCAATAATGTAAGGTAAGGTAAGTATGCTCGCAATGGGGGCTGGCTGTGCAAAATGCTGTGCTGCGCTATGCCGTGACGAGGTACGAAATGCGCGTGTTAAGGCGGAAAGGTGACTTTGTGAGCGTGTGAGGTACTTCGAAGAGGGGGGAAGAGGGGGCAATGGGGGCTGGATGGAATGTGCGAGACTTACGTAGGTAGGTACCTTTTTTCTCCCAGTTCGATGGCGGGGGCGGGGAGGGGCCATTGATGTAATTGTACAGCCATCGCCTCGATTACCTAAGACACCTCCTACTCTCGAATTTGGCTGCCTTACATTGCGATGCGACACTTACTCTGTCTCTACGAATACACTAGGTACCCAACGCAACGCTGGTGAAGCGAAGCAATGTTCAGCACGTGGTCTAGCAGAGCCTGGACTATTACCTTGCCGTGCCCGTGGACATTGCCAAACCTCAGCTTCTGAGAGTGAGGCAAGCCGCTCAAGCAGATTGATGGACCCATAGGTACCCAACAGCCCAAACTGGGGCGAGAGGTACATCCCAATTCCTCAGTGCTCACATCTGAAGCAAGCTGAGGTAAGGTACCTCGACCTGCCACCCGAATCAATGCGGGAAACACGGTACTTCCCTTGCTTTACCCAAGACCTTGAGGTAAGGTAGGTAACCGCGGGAAGCCTGTTTGAATTCGGACAAGTCGGGTACCCGCGAGACCTAGTGTACTTTACCCTTCCGCGTACCCAAGCAGACGCCCGAAGTACCCGACGGCCAACGGCCACCAGCCACAACGGCTTGCGTAAGGCAAGCTCGCTCTCGTTTCGCCTACGACTACTTGTGGAAGCCCGCGTACGACAATCTCAGGCTGCCGTTTACCATGTTTGCCTCATTCCCGATTCATAGTATCTAACCCAAGCTGTGAGAAAAGATGAAGTCTAGCCAAGATGTCGAGTCATCACCAGGAGAACCGTCGACGACGTGCACGCGTGGCTCGCCAGGCACCACACCACATGTTCTGCACGTCCACGACGCTCTCGGCTCTCCATCACGGGGACCGACGCGGAAACGAGGCCTCCAGACCTGGCCGTCCGCGAGAGTCTTCCGGCGCTCCGGGTCCCATCGACTTTCTTTATTTTTGACGTGGTTCGCCTCACGGTGATTTCCCCTGCATGATGCTTATGTAAAGCAGCCCGGAAAGCACTTTGAGGCATAAAGAGCTATTGCAGTGGTACCCAAGATCTCGAAATAACCTCGCCCTGCACAAGGCCCGATGATCGATCTCCCGCTCCGTTCATGCTGCTGCCCATTGGCACAGTTAAAGCAACTAGACGCCCCCTTACTCTCTAGCCCATGAATGCCTAAGCGCCCAAAGTGTTCTCCAGACTTGCCCAGCCTTGAAATAGATTGCCAGCCGTCAATCTGCCCGTAGGCCGCTCTAGGCAATCTTCTGGAAAGACCAGGTTCAGGGGAGTTTGACCAAGATATGCATCATGATCCCGGCACATTACTGGCAAAAAGACTGGTTAGCAAAGATGCACTGTGCTGATTGACGCAAACTGCTGGTACAGTACAGTGCGTCCCTGATCCGAGCACAGTCCCCGCACCAAGTTCCCCCCACCTCGAATTTTCTGATCCTCCGTGGCGATACCCTCATCGCGACCTCAACTGCTGAGAGTAATCTCACTTCAACTCTGTTGTCATCTCGCTCAGCACACTTGAACGCAACCGTCTGCTTCTTGGACGCTCTAACACCACCGAATCGGACCATATTTCTGCTTCTCACTCCGCCATCCACATTCGCCATGGCAGCCGTATGCAAAGCCTGCGAGGACCCCCTCATCATCACAATCGAACCAGACAGCGAAGACGAAGACAACCAAACCGGCGACGAGCCCCAAAACGTCCCCGATGATCTCGAGCTCCCCTGCGGCTGTCACTTTCACTGGTAAGCCCCCTCATCTCTCTTGCTCCCTCACCCCTCTCATCCCGTTCGAACACAAACTAACAAAAGCCAGGCAATGCCTCCTAGACCAATCCGAACAAACAGCCCTCTCCCTAACCTGCCCCTCCTGCACAACCTACCTCCCAACCCAAACTCCCACAGGCGAACCCGCAATCTTAACCCGCTACGTAAACGAGGGCGGCCTCCAAGACAGCCTCGACATCCTCCCCACCATCACCGAAGAAGCCTACCTCGCCTCCAACCCGGAAGCCCGCCCGGCCCGCGCATACCACCTCATGTGCTCGGAAGGCGACGTCGAAGGCATCGTCACCCTCCTCCAGGACGCAAATGAGGAACTCGCCGGCGACGTCGCCGCGCTCGGCCAGCTGATCCGCTACCAGGACCCGCTCGCCGGCGGGAAGAGCGCGCTGCACGTCGCGGTGGAAAAGGCGCAGGAGGAGGTGGTCTGGTTGCTTCTGTGGATCGCGTCGCGGTTGCCGACGGACGTGTTCCCCGCTGCGGCGCGGCAGGCGGCGGAAGGGTTGCAGATTGTAAGGCTGACCAACGATGTTGGCGAGGATATTCGCGCGCTCAAGGCCGAGGACGGAAAGACTGCTGAGGATGTGGCAAAGGGATCACCTGCTCGTTGGGGTGCCTTGGTTGATGCCGGTGTTTTGCGTGCCTAAGTTATGTTGAGAGATGAAAAGTGAAAAAGATACCCAGCCTATTGTGGAAGAATTATACAATGGAACGAGACACTTATGTACGACGAGACATCTTACTTTTTAACGTGAAATATCATTGTATTGATCAGGTCGCCCATCCCAAACGTCTAGTCTAAGTTATGGCACGTCTACTTTCGTTCTGCTCGGCTTCTATTAGAGAGAAGTTGTGAAAGGATAAAGTGGCTGACATCCTCGTCAGACCAGTAACTCATGTGCGACGCAATCGTGTTCATGGGGTTGAAGTCGAGGACGCTCCTATCGCATGTTAGTATATAGACTCAAGTAAGACTCAAAACAGTTACTCACTCTTGAATGCTGTAATCGACACGCCCGTTGCGATTCAGGGCCCGGACTTTCATCTCCTCCCGACGCAGCTTCTGCGCCTTACGTTCTGCCTCGAGCCAGTCCGCGGCGCCGCCGTCGTCGTCCGTCTTGGCCAGTGCCACTCGCTTCTCCTGGAACTTGGAATACAACGTCTCGAGCTCGTCGTCAATCAGCGTCATCTCATTCCCGCTGATGCTGGTGCGGCCAATCATGGACTTGGAGTCCGCTAGCTGCTTCTTTCGTTCGTTCGTCTTTTCCCCAAGCTTCGACGCATCCGAAATCACACCGCTGTCTGCAATGTTCGTGCCCGCTCCTGAAACCTGCTGTGGTGAGTTGGCCGAGTTCATCTTGGCCACATCCTCGTTGCTGAGACCGAGGCTGCGATTCAGAATGTTGCTTGCTATGCCTGCACTCAAGCTAGACCATAGCCCGCTGACACTCTGACCAACCTTCATACCGATGCCCGAGAGGCCTTGTTGCGCCACATTGCCAAAGATGCCCTTCTTGGTATACGGCAAAACTTGGGGCTTCAAGGTGGACATTGCAGGCGAAATCAGGGGCTCGAGACGGTAGCTGATTGGATCTGACGGATGAAAGACGTTGAACAGCTGCGAAACCTTTGGAGACGAGACAGAATAGGGGAGGCCGGTGATTGCGGAAACACGGTGCGTAGGAGATGCCGGATTCGCCGCGAGGAATGGGTCGTCCATCAGATCCGGGTTCAAGGGGCTTTCTGAGGGCCGGGAGTTGGGCAAGTGGCGAGCCGCGATTGTCCTAGTTTTGTGTTAGTCAACTCAGGCTCAACAAGGAAAATGCAGCAACGTACCGTCCCTTGAGCATCTGGAACAACCCCACCGGAGACCCAAGGCAATAGAAATCTTCCACGTCAAACTCAAATCGTAGCTCATTGGCTTCTCGATCCCGATGGGCCTCCATCTTTTCTTGTGCCGGCCAGAATCGGAGGGGATTCCGAGGGGTTTCCAACGTCTTTTGCTTCTCCTTTTGCCGGCACAAGATATCAAACATGATGGCCGAGCCGAGGGAATGGCCAACAACATGGACCTTGCCCTTGAACTCTGGGTTCCGTTCCATGAACAACTTGAAAATACGGTTCGACTCCTTTAGCACAATCTCCGAGATCTGCTCTCGGTATGCACTCTGATACAGGAGAACATCTAGCGCAAGGTCGGAAATCAAAGACCTGGCAAACGCAACGCCTTCGATGGTGATGTCCTCTAGGGAGGGATCTTCTGAGTGATTAGTCGTGTCCCCTAAACTTCAGGCCAGTCACTTACATTCGTCCTCATCTTGGGCACCGTCACCAATGTCTTGTTCCTTTTTCTTTTCCCGTCTCTTGGGGAAATCGAGCAGGTGTCTCCAGCACACAGGTAAGACCTGCACACGGCAGTTTCGAGGGCCATCTTCGAGCTCCGAGTTGAGTGCCCTCAAGTCAGCAGAGCTGGAATACACCGATTTGATGTTCTTGCGCAAGATGTTGACATCGTGGACGAAATTCACGCTCTCCATGCTATGAAAGTTAGTATCTCACGGAGTCAATATGCCCAATCTTTGGACTTACCGTATGCCGAGGAGCTGACCGATACCGTGAGTGACTAGTACCAAATGTTCAATTTCTCGCCCTTGGGTTTCGCCAAGCTGGCCGTTGTAGTCGTTTTCGATTTCCTTTTCCTCTCTTTTCCGAATCTCCTCTTCCTGCTCCTCCTGGTTGCGCTCAGCCCCTTCCATCAGCGAAGAGATCTGCCGTTCGAGGGAATTTTCCCTGTCATCTTCCTCCTCCAGCAGGGAAATCTCGTCGGTTGACTGCGACGGCCTGGAAGATGGTGGCGCAGACCTCCTCTTGAGCAGTTTCTGCTGCTTCTCATCAAGCTGCGGGGTTGCTGTAGGATCGGTGGGCGTCGCCGGCTGTTTTTGTTGTTTCTTGTTCTTTGCCACGTCAGAGTAGCCTCTGACCAGCTTGACACCGCTCATGTAACCACCGCCCGAGAATCTCTCATACATGGTTGACGTCACCCACGAGAGCATGCTGTCTGAGGTAAGCCATGCCGTACCTGCATCTTGATATGTCGCGATGTTGTTCATCCAGGCGCCAAACAAGCGATGCGAAGAGGGCTGGTGTTGGTTCTGCGGCCCCGGCGACTTTAGACTCCCGTCGGTCGTAGGAGTTGTAGCTGCTGCGGCCTTGAGATTCTCGACGGACGCTTTGGGCGTCACATCCTTGGCTTTAGGGTCCTTGTTCTTCGGGTCGTTGCGAACTCGCGGCTTGGGGTATGTCCATGGCTTGACCTTGAGATACCCCTCCTCCAGCTGTGAAGCTAGGTTCTCCTCACATGGCCGCAAAGACGAACCCTCGTCATAGAACCAGGTGCCGCGACGCACTTCATACACAGGACCCAGCCAGTAGACCGGACCCAGCTCCCGGTTTTCAATATCGACATCAAAGAGGTAGTCCTCGTTCACAGGGACGCGCGTTTTGGGGGTCTGGGTACCCTCGGGACTGGTCTCTACGCTGCTGTGCGCGCCCTCATTGTCGGTATTCTGGCGACCGCGTTTGGAGCCGGACGAAACGTTGCGCAAAGATCGTTCTTCTCTTCGCTTCTCTGAATCCTCCAACAAACGCTGGTACGCCGTCTCGATTGCACGAGAATCTAGCTTAGAAAAAGGCAGAAACTTTTTGGGCTGGATCGGGGGCTTGGCATCTTCGGCAGGCTTCGCTTTATCTCGGAGGAATTGGGGTTTGCGCTTGGGAACCTGGGCAGCATCGAGTTAGTCTGAAAGTGGGCAAGTTTTGTGCTGATGATGGGCAGTCTCACATCAGTTGCGTGGTACCAAAGGACGTTCAGTGGAGGGCAGTCGGAGGGGTAGGTCTTGATGCTCTGGCCGTATAAGTGGGTGATGCTGTGATCGCCAGGACGGGAGGTCGGAACGGGCACGGGCTGTGGAGGAGGATCCTTGGGCGTCGGTGTTGAACTCCGACTGCCGGCCCAAGGGTTGATGGAGTCGACAGCGGACGAGAGGTAGGACTTTTCTGGTTTGCGGTCAGCGCCGCCGGGAGCCATGTTCTGCGAATGGGCCGAGTGCCATTCGGCGGAGGTGTGACGGGATGCCCAGGAGCGGCGAGAGGTTGCGGCGATGTAGGTGTTGATATAGGTGCCGGAGAGGTTCGGCGGTCTGCAGTGTCGTCCCCAAGCCTGTCTGGAGCGAAGAATCGCGGGCGCCAACGTGACAGAGGCAGCAGCAGACGGGCACTTATCAGTGCGAGTGCGTCACCGGAGTTCTCTTGGGGGGTGTGGACGTGACCGACTGTCGGGGAGAGCAGTGACCGGTTTGGAGGGCAGTTTCGGGGGGAGCTTGGAGCTGGTTGGGCGGGAACCAGGAATGCTGGTTTCAGACTGGAGCAGTGGTGCAGGGTTAAGGCGGCGACAATGAGGTGAGAGAGATCGAACGAAAGTCAAGAGAGAGAGAGCAAGGTTGGGGGGTTGATGGAATCTTGTATGTATTTAGGTAAAGCTGGGCGAAGAAGGAAGATGGAAGAGCTCAGGAAGAACGAGTGTCCAACAAGTCGCGGGGGTTTGGCTGCTTGGCACTACTATCGAAGGGGACAACGTGTACTTGCACTTTTGGCGGTATTTGCTCTTACGGTAAGTACCTTTTCTAAGGCAGGTAGGTATCTGTGAGGTAAGGTGTCCAGTCGGTAATGGAGGCTTACATGAGAGTGGACAGTTCTGGATCAAAGGGAAATACGCGGTAAAGGAACACGAGGCCGCCTAGGTATCCATCTGCAGGTGCTTCCCCAGGCACAGGATCCGTAGTGAACAGAGTATTCGTATCTTTGTATCCGTAGTCCGTATGGGCTATTATGGAGGTGGATGAATGAAGGGCGCAGACGGCCCCAGTCAGCTGCACTTGGACATGGGGAGCTCCAGCTTTCAGGGACCCCATGACGCAGTTTGCAGTCCCGTGTAAATGGAACAACGGTGGAATGCAAGCCGAGGGCCGCCTTCCGAACCTAAGTAAGTAGGTACCTTACATTTACAGTGACGCTGCACTAACGGTCGGGTACAGAGGTCTAGAGGTGCTCTAGATGCTTACGTCATCTCCTGTCAGAAGCGAGCCAGCTGCACCTCACTCACTGCAGACTTGAAGACTCACCAACCACTGCGCCGCTTATCCGTACGCATATACCTACGTAGTAGGTGCCTAGGTACTTGCATTTGTACCGAAAGACTCACACCGACAGCTGCGATGCTTCCAGGTACTTGAGTTTCTGCTTCTGATCCTGATGCTCCAGTCCGGTCACATTTCGGAACAGCCAGAAATACTTGGGCAATTTCAGACGCTGGTCAATTGTAGCATGGAAATAAATCTCGGACTCGTCTAAGTAAATCACAGGGCATGCAATAGGAAGTCTGCCTTACCTAAGCTTGCGAAGGCAGTTTTCTACCTACCTTACACGACCTGGGTACGAAGAATTGATAATCTCCACTATCAACTGGCACTGAGCAACTGGCACTGAGCAACTGGCACTGAACAACAGATACGTACCCGTGAGTCGTCGCGCATAGCACTGGGCGGGGCGAGCTGTGTTTTTCGATGGTGGGGTACGACCTGCATGCCGTCCCTCATTTCCACGCTAAGCCGTCGCCTTATCCAGTTGTCCCGCCGTGCCTCCATCTTCACAAAATTTCCAGCGAGGCCGACTTCAATTCAGCCATCCCGACGACAATTTGGACCTTTCCACGCCTTCGTACCGATCCCCCAATGCGCAACACACCGTAGCATTTTGTCGCACCGAACCTCCCGTCGTCTGTAATTACCCTACTACTGACCTCGGACCTCGATCATGACCTTGCGCCGAATGCGAAAATCCACCACCATCGATTTCCTCCCGTAGACTTCGACCTCGCCCTTTCGGGTTGACTCACCCGCCGCCTTCTCCCATCCGAACCAGACGAGCGCGCTCCAGTAGCAATCGCGATGGCGACCACCACTACCGTGACTCCGGTCAAGTCGCAGCTTGTCGATAAGCTGCCCAAGCGATTTAGAGGCATCAAGTTTGGCATTCAGTCAGTCTCCCACACACCCAGGTCATGCCATAAACCGAAGTGCTAATCCTGTCCGCTTGCTCCCAGGTCCAACCAAGATATCGCGAACCAAGCCGTCCTCGAAGTTTCCGATCGGCTCCTGTACGATATCGAAAAGAACAGGGCCCCGTATCAGCATGGTCCTCTCGACCCCCGTCTTGTAAGCGACTCCCATTGATTCATCCAGGAGACGAGCTAACAGTTTGGCCGACAGGGTACCTCAAGCAAGACAGGCAAATGTTCAACATGTGAGGAATCGCTGCAAAACTGCACAGGCCATTTCGGCCATGTCAGACTTCCCCTACCAGCCTTCCACATCGGCTACTTGCGCTTCGTCATGATGATATTGCAGGACATCTGCAAGGTAAGCATTCCCAGTTTCCCTTCAATGAACTGCCGCTAACAGTACTCAGGACTGTGGCAAAGTACTACTCACAGAGAGCGAGAAGAGATCGTTCCTCAAGGAGCTTAGGCGACCCCTGCTCGACAACCTGCGACGAACGCAAATCTGCAAACGAATCAACGAGCAATGCAGAAAGGTCAAGAATTGCATGTACTGCGGTTCCGTCCAAGGCCAGATTAGGAAAGTTGGTGTTCTCAAGCTCGCCCACGACAAGTTTGTCACCTACAACAAGTCCACTTCGGCCAAGAAGATCCCTCCCGAGAGCAAAATCAAGTTCGACGAGTCCTTCGCCGAGGCCAGAAAGAACAACGGCGAGCTGGACAAGCACTTGCGCAAGGCCATGGAGGATATGAATCCCCTAAGGGTTCTCAACCTTTTCAAAATGATCAGCCCCACCGACTGCGAGCTTCTTGGTCTGGATCCTGCCGAAGGCCGTCCCGAAATGTTCATCTGGCAATTCCTTCCTGCGCCTCCCGTGTGCATTCGACCATCGGTAGCCCAGGATAACGCGAGTAACGAGGACGATATCACAACAAAGCTGGCAGACATTGTCTGGGTTAGCGGCATGATTCGCTCGGCACTACAAAAGGGCTCGCCAGTTCAGACCATTATGGAACAGTGGGAGTATCTCCAGCTCCAGGTGGCCATGTACGTCAACAGTGACGTGCCAGGTCTGCAACAGCCGGGATTCGGCAAGGCCGTGAGAGGTTTCTGCCAAAGGTTGAAGGGAAAGCAGGGTCGATTCCGTGGCAATTTGTCCGGAAAGCGTGTTGACTTCTCCGGACGAACCGTCATTTCTCCCGATCCTAACCTTGGCATCGACCAGGTTGCTGTTCCTCAGCTCGTCGCCAAGAACTTAACCTACCCGGAGCGAGTATCAGACTACAACATTAAGAAGTTGAAGGAGTGTGTTCGCAACGGTCCCAGCATCTGGCCTGGTGCTCAACAGGTCATCAAGAACGACGAGGGAGGCTACAAAATCTCCTTGAAGTTCGGTAACCGGAACCAGGTTGCTCAGGATCTCAAAATTGGCGATGTCGTCGAACGCCATCTGGAAGACAACGACATTGTTCTTTTCAACCGTCAGCCGTCTCTGCACAAGCTCAGTATCATGAGCCACTTGGTGAAAGTGCGGCCCTGGAGGACATTCCGCCTCAACGAGTGTGTGTGCGGCCCCTACAACGCCGATTTCGATGGTGACGAGATGAACCTTCACGTACCGCAGACGGAGGAAGCCCGCGCCGAGGCCATCAACCTTATGGGCGTAAAACACAACCTGGCGACGCCCAAGAACGGAGAGCCCGTCATTGCGGCTACGCAAGATTTCATCACCGCAGCCTATCTTCTGAGCAGTAAGGACAACTTCTTCGACCGCAAGACGTTCACGTACATCTGCATGCACATGATGGACGGCAAGGTCCACCTCGACTTGCCCCCTCCTGCCATTTTGAAGCCCAAGGCATTGTGGACCGGCAAGCAGGTCTTCAGCATGATGATGCGACCCAACAAAGACAGCCCGGTCAAGATTAACCTTGACGCCAAGTGCAGAGAATACAAGGCGAGAGCTGGACAGTGCCCCGATATGGATCCCAATGACGGATGGTTGGTGATTCGCAACTCCGAAGTCATGTGCGGTGTCATGGATAAGTCGACGGTCGGATCAGGAAAGAAAGACTCAGTGTTTTATGTTATCCTGAGAGATTTCGGTCCCGATGCGGCTGTGGTAACGATGAACCGACTTGCCAAGTTGTGTGCAAGACATCTCACGAATCGAGGTTTCTCCATCGGTATCGGTGATGTCTTCCCCACCGAGAAACTGCTCGAGAGGAAGAGCACGCTTGTCAAGGGTGCGAGCATCGAGGTCGATGTCCTCATTGACAAGTACAAAAAGAACAAGCTCGAAAAGGCTACCGGTTGCAGTATGGAGGAGACGCTAGAGAACTCCATTTCGGGTCTTCTCAGTAAGGTCAGAACGCAGGCTGGTTCTCACTGCATCGAGACTCTCAGCAAGAACAACGCTCCGCTGGTCATGGCCAAGTCTGGATCCAAGGGTTCAGAAATTAACGTGGCCCAGATGGTTGCCCTAGTCGGACAGCAGATTATTGGTGGCAAGCGTGTTGCCGATGGTTTCCAGGACAGAACGCTTCCTCACTTCCACAAGAACGCGCCTCAGCCGCCGTCCAAGGGATTCGTCGAGAACAGTTTCTACTCTGGTCTTCTGCCCACCGAATTCATTTTCCACGCCATGTCTGGTCGTGAAGGTCTGGTCGATACCGCTGTCAAGACGGCCGAAACCGGTTACATGTCACGCAGACTGATGAAGTCTCTGGAAGATTTGTCAACGCAGTATGACGATACTGTGCGGACGTCTGGTGGTGGTATCGTTCAGTTCCAGTTCGGTGCCGACAAGCTGGACCCCGTCGACATGGAGGCCACTGCGAAGCCTGTCAACTTTGACCGAACCTTCTCTCACGCCGAGAACCTTACCTGGGACAATGACGAAGCTGCATTACTTCCCAACGAGATGGTCAAGCTCTGCGACAACTTGCTTGCTCGGGAACGCGCGCGCTATCCCAGGAAGTCGTTGTTGGGTGATCTGACTCTTGATTACGACAACGAGGAAGAAAAGTACACCGACGAGCACGAAGGCGCTAGAGACTTTTTGCGGTCACTAGAGTCTTACATTGCCGGACGAGCCAACAAGCTTGCCCGTGTGATGGAGCTGACCGGTCTGACAGCCAACGCTGACAGCATGGACGTCGACATTGATGAGGAGGAGGTCAAGGCCAAAAAGGCCTTTGCCGACAAGGTCGCCAAGATGTCCGAGACGACATTGCGACTCTTCATCAAACTGTGTTTGGAAAAGTACAAAAAGGCGCACGTCGAGCCCGGACATGCCGTCGGAGCTGTTGGTGCGCAGTCTATTGGTGAGCCCGGTACGCAGATGACCCTGAAGACTTTCCATTTTGCTGGTGTCGCCGGTATGAGTATCACCCAGGGTGTACCCCGTATCAAGGAAATCATCAACGCCTCCAAGACTATCAGTACCCCCGTCATCACCTGCCCGTTGATGCAGAACAGGGAGATGACAGCCGCAAAGATCGTCAAGGCGCGTATCGAAAAGACGTATGTTGAGGACATCCTCAGCTACATTGAGGACGAATGGTTCGCCGAGTCGGGAAGCGTCGTTCTCAAGGTCGACATGGATGCTTTGTCCGACATGCAACTAGGCATTACCCTGGGCGACGTGGCCGAGGCCATTTGCAAGCACAAGAAGATGAAGGTGTCGAGGTCCGATATGCACATTGGCGCCGGGAGAATAGAGATCCGCGTTCGCCTCGACGAGTCGGCGGCTTCCAAGCGGTCTGTCAAGGCCAAGCCCGTGGATGAGCTTGGCGATCTCTTGGTGCGAGCCAACTACCTCCGCCGAACGATCCCGACCGTGGCCATCTCGGGTTACCCCGAGGCCACTCGTGCCATTATCCAATCGTCCGAGGACGAAACCCACACTGTTCTGGTCGAAGGTTATGGACTTCTCGCTTGCATGAACACAGAGGGTGTCGAGGGACGAAAAGTCAAGTCCAACAACATTATGGAGTGCAGAGACGTCCTGGGTATCGAGGCCGCAAGAAGCACAATTGCCTTTGAAATTGGCGAGGTCATGGGAGACATGGGTATCGACCCGCGTCACATGCAGCTGCTTGCTGATGTCATGACGTACAAGGGCGAGGTCCTTGGTATCACACGATTCGGACTGTCCAAGATGAGAGACAGCGTTCTCCAACTGGCCTCATTCGAGAAGACGCCAGACCATTTGTTCGAGGCGGCCGCCGGTATGAAGACGGATCAGATTGAGGGCGTGAGTGAGTGTATCATCATGGGCCAGACCATGAGTGTAGGAACCGGCGCGTTCCACGTGGTGCGCCGCCTCGCCATGGAGAGGGGAGATGTTGGACAACGCAAGACTATTTTCGAGGATGCATGGGCTGCGCAGACGGCACTCAAGCGCAAGTCGAGGCGGAATGTTTAAAAGGGGATCACGGAGTTTTCAGAGTTCTTCATGTGGAGAGGCATGGCATTCATTCATCCAGGGATTGTACATTTCTGTATACGGTTTCACAGAGTAGTAGTACTCGCTGTCTTCAGACAGAGTCTAGCATCAGACGGAACGAAGACATGAAAGATCAAGGCGTGTGGCCCATGCAGCGACATTGATATAGTGTCTCGAAATACCTTGGAGGAATCTGCTCTCAGCTGTCCTCCGGGATTTAAGCGTTGAGCAACACCGAAGGAAGCGGGTAACAACGACGGTTAAAGACCGCCTTGCAGCTCACACCCACACCGGGCCGATGCCGGACGCCGTGGGATTTTATTTATCCCCAACGCCATCAGCAACGTCACATTTGGCTCTGAACCTTGCGCCTCCGCCGCCTCGGACTTGGTTTTCATTTGTTTCCCCCTTCTGAGATGTTCATCTGACGAGACTGATATAAGATTAGCGCAATGAGATTGCGGGGTTCTTAGTGATGAGCTCCCCACACTCTTTCAACCACACGCGGGGATGATGGAGGTGGATTGCGGAGCCGGCGGGGTGGAATCCTGAACGAATGCAACGGTTCAGATTACACTTCCAGCATAGTGTCTGTATAAGTAGGTATGCCGGCCATGGAAAAGTTGCGCAGTTCCAGAGTACCGGGACGACTTTTGAACTTGGCACGTTCTACCTAAGCTCCTTGTTCGTCACCATGCCGTCTGCTCCGCGTACGCTGAGCCTCCTTTTATGGGCGGCGGGTTGTGCCTCACGAGTTTCCGCGCAAAAGACCTCAAGCCAGTGTTCACTCGAAAGCGTGACTGCCTTCCTCACACCAGAAAACCAAGCCGAGGTCTTGACAACTTCACAATTGGGCGACAATGGCACCTTTGGAGAGGCGGGCAACATCGCCTACCCTCAAAACGCAACGCACCTACCGCCCCTCTGCGTCGTCTCCATCAACGTCACGTCCTCCCCGACATCATCCTACACATTTGGCCTATTCCTACCAGATGAGTGGAACAATCGCTTCCTCGCAGTAGGCAACGGGGGTTTCTCGGGGGGTATCAACTGGTACGCCATGGGCACTGGCGTCAAATACGGCTTCGCGACAATGTCGACTTCTACAGGCCACAACTCGTCGAACCAGGACATGGGCTGGGCGCTTAACAACCCCGAGACAAAAGCCGATTGGGCAGGGCGCAGTCTGCATGGTTCGACCGTCGTCGCGAAGCAGATTGTTGAGGGCTACTACGGCGCCGCAGCCAACAGGTCGTATTACTCCGGTTGCTCGACGGGTGGCCGGCAGGGCGTGAAGTCGGCGCAGGACCACCCGGAGGACTTTGACGGGATCCTTGCCGGCGCGCCGGCGTGGATGTCGACGAGCCAGCAGCTGTGGCAGCTCAAAGTCGGGGCTGTGAATCTGCCCGAGGACGGGCCCGGGTACCTCCCGCCCGCCGTGTTCGATGCCATCAGCGACGAGGTTCTGCGGCAGTGCGATGGGTCCGATGGCATCGTCGACGGCGTGGTGATGAACCCCGCGCACTGCAACTTCCGGCCGGAGAAGATGCTCTGCACCACCGGCGCGAGCTCGAACCGCTCCACATGTCTGACGGCCCCGCAGATCGCGACGCTGAAGCAGCTGTACCGCCCGCTCATCCAGCTCGACGCCGACGTTCACAACGTGACGTACGTCTACCCCAACTTTGGCCTGGGTTCCGAGAAGCAGATGCCGTCGTCTTTTGGATCAAACAACGAGCCCAGCCTCTACGGGACGGAGTACGCCAAGAACTACCTCTTTGACGACCCGTCGTGGGACTGGACGACGCAGTTCGACTACTCTACTTTTGTCGAGGCCGCGCGGCTGAACCCGGGCAACGTGAACGCGGACAACTTTGATCTCTCCGCGTTCTATGAAAGGGGTGGGAAACTGGTGCAGTACCACGGCTACGCGGACGGTTTGATTCCGACGGACGTGAGCCGCGTGTTATACGACGAGACGTGGGCGGCCATGGCGGCGCGGGGGGTCGACTTGGACGAGTTCTGGAGGCTGTTCTTCGTTCCTGGGATGCAGCACTGTTCGGGCGGGGTGTATGATGCGCCGTGGTACTTTGGCGGGAGCGGGCACTCTGCGACGCTGGAGGGGAACGGGCAGCATGTGTTCCCTGTGCCTGGCGTGGATGATGCGAGGCACGATGTATTGCTTGCGCTTGTTGAGTGGGTTGAGGGCCGCGGGGAGGGCGTGAGGGAGATTGTTGCGACCAAGTTTGCTAATGATACTGTTGACAAGGGGATGTTGAGACAGCGGCCGCTCTGTAGTTACCCTGGGTATGCTTCGTGGGATGGCAAGGGGGATGTTGATGCTGCTTCTAGTTGGAGTTGTGTTGATGTGTGAGGGTGGTGTGTGAGGGTGGTGTCAGGAGGGTAGAGAGGACAGCAACTATATTATTATCTTCTCTTAAGCGAAGAAAGCAAAGCTTTGAAAAGGACTGACGGAAATGAGGCATCTTGTGATATCTCGAGATGTATTACAGAGGAGGAGAGTCACGTGCCGGCGTGCATCTAGCGCGTAGATTAGTCACGTCCGTCGCAATGGTCCGCGTCTCGACGACGTCATCAATGCATATGAGCTCTTGGCCCCTAAACCTCCCATCGCATCTCGGCGCAAGTTGTTGCAAAAAGGATTCTTCATTTGTCAGCAGCCGGGTCATTGAGGAACATGTGTGGAAGATACGCTTTAGCCCTGGTGAGTCTTGAACTGTCCAATATTCAAGAGCTCGGTACTAACACAAACACAGCGGCCGTCGCAAATCCGGCGAATGCTGGAGGACGATGACATGCCAGTGGATGACGCGCCAGAAGATGAGGGTCAGGGGTCCCCTCGTCAGACATACAACTTCGCACCAGGCTATCACGGCGTCGTCTACCGTGCCGATGTCCCGGACCGTGGCGCGGGCCATGGCCGTCATCAAGGGAACAGCCAACAGGATGGTGCCGCTTCAAGCCAGTCTCAAAGCAACGACAGCGGCGACAGCTCGGTCAAGTACAAGATGCAGTCGATGCAGTGGGGTTTGATTCCCTTTTGGACCAAGCGCGATCCCGGCTACGCCACGCTCTCCAAGACGATCAACTGCCGCGACGACTCGCTGAGCACGCCTGGCGGCATGTGGTCGACCATGAAGGCGGGGAAACGGTGTATCGTCGTTGCTCAGGGGTTTTATGAGTGGTTGAAGAATGGAAAGGAGAAGACGCCCCATTTTGTCAAAAGGAAGGACGGGCAGCTCATGTGTTTTGCTGGGTTGTGGGATTGTGCACAGTATGAAGGTGAGCAATCCCCAATACTCAACCAGGTATAGTCATACTGACTTTGAGATAGATGCCCAAGATAAGCGGTATACCTACACCATCATCACGACAGACTCCAATAAGCAGCTCAAGTTCCTCCACGACAGGATGCCAGTCATCCTCGACCCGGGGTCCAAAGAGCTCAAGACGTGGTTGGATCCGAAGCGGCACGAATGGTCCAAGGAGCTGCAAGATCTATTGAAGCCATTCGACGGCGAGCTCGAATGCTACGCCGTCAGCAAGGAGGTCGGCAAGGTCGGCAACAACTCACCTTCCTTCATCATCCCCGTCGCGAGCAAGGAGAATAAACACAACATTGCAAACTTTTTCGCCAATGCTTCTGCCAAGCAAAAGTCCAAGGAGGCCACGAAGCTCGAGCCTACTATCGAGACCAAAGAAGAGCCCAAGGAGTCACAGGTTGGGCAGAGCCAGCCGGTGCCGGGAGTCATCGCCAAGGCGGCTGACGAGGAGGGCAGCCAGGAGGCAGCAGGGGTGAAGCGGGAGGCACCTGACGCTGGCGAAGATGCGGAAGAGGAGCCGCCGAGGAAAACGTCGAGGGTTTCACCTGTGAAGGGACGGCAGAGCAGGATCAACCCAATGAGTAATGGGACTAAGACTCCGGTGAAGTCGAAGCAGGGCGGCACACAGAAGATTACAAAGTTCTTTGCCAACAGCTCTTGATTCATATAATGGCGTACGAGGGATTGGGGATGGATGAAAAACGGCTGGCTAGGGGCGAAACAGGCGTGTATGACTGATGATTTGACAATATTGATTATCGGAACGGCTTGAGTGGGAGTCTTCTCTTCCGGTCATTCAAAGTGATCCGTAGTGTCGTTTAGCAATGGAGTTAAGAGTCACTGACAATGTCTGCTCGTCCTGATGGGCACGGCGTAGATTATACAACAAAACGTGCCCTTGTTGTAACAGAACCAGTAGTTGGCTCGTATTTCTTACACGTTATGAAGACCAAACTTCTTATCCAAAGAAATAAGCACAACGTTTCGCATCTTTTCTGACAGAAATGAACCTCAAAAAAGTTAGGAAAGGCAGACTCGAACCCCCATGGCATAACCAACATCCCTCTCATCCCTCATCCCACGAACATCCTCACAACACCCACGCAAATAGGGAAATCACCTTGTAGAAACCACCCAGCAAAACGAAAGTAACTCCACATCAAAGGCAAAAAGGTGCCAAATGGCAAAATGGCAAATTATATGATTGTATGTTCACTCATCGGCTGTAACAAGGGACTACGGTCGGGCAGGCCAGTCTTTTAGATGTGAACTCCGTAAGCGCTGTTGTACACGGTAACCCACTGAGCCAACGTGTACGCCGTTGCTTACCCCGACGGAAGATTCTGCGGTCTGCTCAGCTATAGAGTATAGGGCAGGCTGTTCTGAGTTTGGGTCTCTTGTTGGCGGCGAGGACTGAAAGAGCTTGATGGCTTTGTTGAAGACTTTGGTAGAGTAGAAACATCGTCAACCTTGACGGATCACTTCAGGTGCTCATCGGCACGGAGAAACGGAACTCAGACAATAATAGTCGCCAAGGCTTATCTGTGTTGTTCATATCTTATCTCCATGGCCAGGAGTGGCAGGCTCCGTGCCGGCATCTTTTGTTGCCATCGACTTGCGGTCTAGAGAACGTTGTATGGAACCTGACCTCAACACTACGAAAGCGGAGTCGTGATGTCCCTTTCACGAAATCTTGAAATAGATTCCTATCAACTCTTGATGTTCGTTAGGTGAAACAAGCACACCCACGAGAAATCGGGATACCCCAGAAAATCACTAAATCAGGGACTAGAGCCGACGATCTGGGCTAGACGATCGTAGTCCAGACCTCTTCCAGACTTGTGTGGCGTACGGAGGCTATGAGGCGGCAGATGACGACGCCCTTCTTGGGACGGCAGCGCGGCGTGAGTCGTCACTCGTATCTGGGACAGCGGCCGTGATGACGAACACCTAGGCAACAACCAGAAGCAAAATGGTTTTGAAAGCAGAAAGCTAGGATGAAGAATAATCACTTGTTCAGTAGAGACGCAGTAGCTGTCCGAGTCTGACTCTGCAATATTAGGCTGCAGCATAACGATCTCGGTATGCCTGCTCTCTAACCGACGGTGACTCGACGTCGTTGGCCGAAAAGGGTACCATACCCAGCACCCGCGGAAACGAGAGGTCCAGACGCACTTTGTTGGTTCGAGCTTCCTCGTATTGAACGTTCACTTCAGCCTCTCAACTTGGGACGAAAAATGACTTCAAACGGGCCAACGAGATTAGGTGCACCGGAGGCTGCGCGAACCCCAGAATTCAGGGTTCAAGAAACGTTCAAACCGCTCGACGTGTGTGGCTTGGCTTGCGCCTCGGGGAGAATCTCGCGTCGCGAAAAGGGTGGTAGGGATGGGGGAGAGAGGCACTTGCAGTGTGGCGGGTTCGGGACTTTAGGGTGGGATATGCTGGCTTTGTTTGCTTGCTATGAGCAATACCTCCCCGCCGAGAGAAGGGTAGCCTGAAAGTCACACATTTGGTCTGATGTTTCTGACAGCGCCCGAAAAGTCAAATGCCATCTGCAAAGAAGGACTTCCTCGCTTCGCCCTCGCGTCACTCAGTCGCAATTTGTGGCGTATTTTTGAATACGCATGTATGCGTGGACCAGAGTCAGCTGTGGGCAGGATATCTTCGGCGGATGTGCAGGGGCTCCCGGTACGGGACTCCGCCTTGCCTCCGCTTCGCCGGGACGGTGCCGATGAGAATGTGGGTCGCGAATCGGCCTTGTCCCCGCTCTTTTTCTCGCCCATTCCGCCGGTGCAGCGTTGAAGTTGACAATGGCGGGGGAAACTCTCTCCCTCTCTACCTATGCAACCTGCATGGCAATGATGAGAGTCGGAATCGGCACAGTTGACATGGTCCAGGAGCTTCACATCGCATCAGCGCTACTGCGGCGCACTTGCGCCCTTGTGCTGTGCCGGATTCCTGATGTGGTGGTGTCCTAGCCATGCACTGGCTCCAGTAAGCCGCCCCCCGGTTCCAACGGCTCAGGATAGAGTTTCTGTCCTGCTTCACTGGGCGGGTAAGTCGGAATTAAGACACGTCAATTTTCGGGGACCAAACAAAGAATATGGAATCTGTGCCACTGCAAACGCCCCTACGGTAAGATATTCATAGCTGGCCCGACTAGAAACTTGACGGCGGGACCCGTGCTCCCAAACGGCGACCGAGCGGGGAGGGAGGGATTTCCTGGGTTCGACGACGTCAGCAAATAAGGGCAGTGTGCTTCATTCACCAAAGCTCTCCGAGGATCGGTGCCGAACGAGCTCACGCCTAGTGTCTTTCACATGCTGTAGCGTTCTATGGGGATGTTAGGCGTACAAGCGATGTGTAATCCCGAGATAGATGCGATTGCTTCTCGAGTGAGCAAGGCCGTCAGAAGTGATGTAAAGATTCCAACAATAGTGATCAACAAACTTGAGATGCAGTCTACCGCATGCAGCACATCGCCAATTCGACCCACACTGACCATCACGAGTGCACGTCGTGATTAGGGATGGATACTGGGTGGAAAGGGCATCGAAGCATCGGAAGAAAACGCCAAGCCTTCTGTGCATCGATGGACCGTTGGTCTGGTGGGTGATGGTGGTGGGGGGTGAAAGGGGAGAAGGGGGTGGCTCTCCCATCTGCTTCTGGCGTCAAGCTTCGGAAGGAGAGGGCACGATGAACAGAACATAAGCAACAGAGACAAGAGGGATTTGCAGCGATACGCTCCGTGGGATAAGCTTATTCAGGGATATCATGTACCACTGCCGTTCAGGTCTCTGCGAGACTGCTAGCTATTCGTACGGGCGTGGATGATCAACGGGCAGCCGGTTTACGCGAGTCCAACCCTGTTCAAGATGTCTCCATATCCCACTTTACGCCATGGGAACTACCGGGAATGAAACTGACGGCTCTGCTGGAATACTACCCAATTATCGCTTGTCACTTGAAGCCTCGATACCTTGCCCAGTCTTCACTGTCACCCCCGGCGCAAGCTGAAGCCGACCACCGACACGCCACCGACGCGAGTCCGACGTACCCGAGTCAGGCGTCGGCACCCCTGTACCGCAAGGTCGTGGTTCCGACGGGAAGAACTAAAGACACAAAAAAGGGCTGGACGATTTTGCTAGGGCTAGACTGGGCGTCCTAGAGGGAGAATTGTTTGGTTCCCTTTTCGGGTAAGTAGTGTTCACATCCCGGTCCCAGCATCACATCCCGTCGCCCGATGGCGGCTATAGAATTGGTCAATGCAGCTCTATCGGAGCCGAAAGGGCACCGGTTAGCTCTGGAGGCGCCTGGACGGTACGGAAACAGCAATAGTCAACAGCCTTTCAATGCATGGCGGAATTAACGGTTCGAAGGTTTTTGGAGAGAGAGGCAGCCACACGGGAAGACAGGTCTAGGCTTTTTTGAGTTTCTGCCGATCTGATCACTGCCAATGATCCCATGATGTCGTTGTGAGGGCATTCGCATTGGAGGAAGACCGTCCCATCCGAATTATTCTCAGCTGAAGCAGCTGAAGCTCAGGGTTTTTTTTCTTCCCTCTCAAGATGGGGAACGAGCAATTAAAAAAACTTGTCTGAATTTTCATTTTCAATGGGGAGCGTAGTAAAAAGGGGTTGCCCACTTTGCGAGACGCCGAAATGCCGGGCAAAGTCCCATGGTAACACAGAATCTACTCAGTCTAGAAAATGGAGTGGAAATGAAGGGAGAAAATATCACGGGAGAAAACCAACCAACTGACCCACGCAAAGAGTGGTAAATCCGTGGAGCACCGCGCGAAGATCACGGAATGGCGAGTCTCTAGTCTCTACTCTCTATGGATACGCAGTGCGAGTCTGAGACTCTGCAGGGCTGGTTTATTTTTGTGGCTCTGCAGAGCTTAAGTGACACTTTGGTAACGGTAAGTCTCATCGTTGCCCTCTTGGACTCTGAGCCTCAGACTGAGCTGGACGGTTGAACCCCTCTGCGAACACATGCCAGTCCAAGTCCAGACCACCTTGGCAAACTCGCGCAGAGTGAAGCACAGCTGCATCTCACAGAGATACAGATCCCAGAAACGCTCATACATATGCCATCCTTGTCGTTGAGGGACGAAATGATATCATAACGGATGAGGCCGAGCTCGCGTTTTACGGGTACACGCCACTCCCACCTACCTCTCACACTCTTCTGCATGCTCCGTACACCACGGTCCGCGGTCCACGGAGACAAGACATTTGACAGAAAATAAGGTGTTCTGAGCCAGTGCCAAAGCTAGACTAGATCAGGATTAGCTCCCGCGATGATTGCTGGGAAACCAAACCGATCGAACCCGCAGCCAGCAGGGAAAATAGCGCGCCTACGAAGGTACTGAATCATTCACTCACATTTCCTCTCACTCACCCACACCTTTGTCTCACTAGAGAGGTTCTCTGTGAGCGGCCCTCTCTCTCTCAACTTGTGACGAGGCCTAGTGGCTCCCCTCCCCTTCTGCTATTCCCGGGACGTCTCCGCTCGTCTTCGGTCCTCGACTTCTGCAAAACACGCGATTCGTCTCCGGCGTCCCGGGATCGAATGGGTCACAGCCCGAATGAGAGAGAGTCCTCTCTGGCCCTCTATTTGCTCATTCCTGGCTTCGAAACAACGCGCGAATATTGTGATGTTACCCTACATCGTTGGATGCCATTGGACTGCTTCTTCAGAGTTCCGATACATGCGTTGAAGTATTCTGTACTGGCACTTGGTCTAGAGACTGTAGACAAGCATGTCTTTTCCTACAGTCTCAAAGTATCTCTTCCTACTCATAGACTCACACACCGAGAGCATACCCATCCTAATCCTCACTAGCCATCCACTCACCCTTCACGTACACACGGACGGTGGCCCACCATAGCTCTTTGATCTCATTGTTGACCAAGCCTCGCACTGTTCACACACCCCTACCCCTTCCTCCTCCAGATACGTACACCGTAGACCGGCGCGGCACCGAATACCGAATTCCAGATGCGACGGACTGGGAGGGAGGACCAACTGACCCCATATGCAGGTACTCGCTCTCATGTCTTCGTCCACCCGTGCCGGGACAGCGTTGACATTAACACATACCGTCATTGGTTCCAGCCTATCGTTCTCTTGCTCTCGTTTCCCCATGGTTCCATCGGCTCTCCATGTATGTACCATGTTGTCTACAAGAGTGTCTACTTCCCACACACACACACCCCTTCCCCCTGTCTCCTGCCCTGTTTCTGGTCATTGCAGAATCGTCACATCTCTTTCTGGTGCCGTCTTCGGAGATCTTTTGGCGATGCTTCGCTCTCACACCAAAGATTAAGGATATATAAGTTGCCTTTGCCCACCCTCGCCTCCTCGATCACGCTACTGCCCTCCACCTCCACGCCTTCCTCTTCGCCTCTTCATCCCACAGATCCATCTACAGCACTATTCTCAGTTCACACACTAGTTCGCCATCCATCAACGTTACCGTGATCCTTGAATTGCCACACCAATCTCACGAACCATCTCATCTACTGTGAACCATCGTCAACAACGAAGTCGGGAGTAGTATCCAAAACACACATCTACGCAATGGACAGCACATCACCAGAACTCCCGCCATACGCCATGCCCGTTGACTTCTCCTCAATGGCTGGCACAACCCCCTACGACATCATCGCCGCGCAGTTCGCCTCACGCATCGTATGTCTACAGCCTGCCAGACAACACCGATGAGACTCTTGAAACTCACAAACTCGAACAGAACTCCAACGAGAACGGCTACTGCACTCCGACGTCACTATGGTCTAGCCCTCACAGCCCGACCTCCAGCATCGATCACAGCAAGGCAGAAGACTCGCACGATGACGCACACTCCCCCACCAGCGGATCCGAAGAGTCTTCAAAGCCCCAGAAAGGAAGACGGGGCAACAGATATAAGAACTGCAGCGAGTCAGTGCTATCAGTAAGTTGTTCCCGCCGGCTTCCCATTTGCATTTTCCTCCCCGAGTCCGTGGCATGAGCCCCGTTTTTTGGCGAGCATCGGCTCCCCGGTCTTCATCTCCCGCGGGCCGCATCCGAAGGACTGCAAATAAGGAAAGGAGGCTGACCACGTTTTCTCCCCGTGTAGAAGCGCCGCGCCCAGAATCGCGCCAACCAGCGCGCCTACCGAAAGCGCAAGGAGTCCCGTCTCGAGGAGCTCCAGGCCCAGATCCAGGACATGAGTCAGAAGAACGACGCGCTCTGCTGTGCTTACAGACTCTTGGCCAACGAGTGCTACAGGCTCCGCGCGAGCCAGCAGATGCCTACTGCTATTGCGGGGCAGGTTCCGGCATGGGACTTGATGAACAACACCAACGCCAACAACGGGGCCGGGAGCTTGGCATTGGACATGTCTGCGCTCGACGCATACCGCATCGTCCCTCCTCCCGTCTCGACCTCGAGTCCCGTCCCCGAGTCATATCTCGACTATCCCGGGAGCCCCGATAAATTGTGGAGCCCCTATTGATCGCGAATCCAGCGGGCTGCGGAAGAGGGAGGAATGGATCGTCGGGATCGGGATTTGAGACCGGGTGTTGGGAGCCGGTGATTACGGGGATAACGACTTATGGGAGCTCTATTGTCTCATTTTTTCTTCATTCTCTTTTGACGATCTTGATAGGGCTTCCTAGAGTGGGGGGAATTCCCTGTTTCTGCGGATGGGTTCAAGATCAAACGAGCGACTCTTTGGGATTTTTTGCGAATGGAGTCTGGTGTTTTACGCAGTACCCATTTCTTTTTTTCAAGATAATTATTGTCGGGACACGAGAGTCTCGACGCGGCAGCCATGCCCAACACCTCCGCCAAGTTCGTGTATTTCACGAAGCTTTTTGGTAGATGAATCAAACAAATGAAAAAAATTCAATCAAATCCAATATTGCCTCTGTTTTGGACCTTCTCGTATTCATCTTAATCCACCTCACTTACAGGCCATACAAAGCCGCACAGCCAGCCAACCAGCCACGCACGCTGTCCGCGCCGTGGAAACCGCGGAAACCCTAATACCCAACAACCATGGCTATCGTGAAGGAAAACGTCTTTTTGGCGTCACCCTCGCCATGAAATGACACGAACAAAGGGCCTAGATCAACACTTTGCCACAGGTCCTCCCGGTACGGTGTAAGTTGTTGGCTATTTTTCGACCCCGCCAAGACATCAGCACGACTCGCTCACGATGACTTCACTTTTTTTTTTCTTTTGTGGGCGCGGAAAGGTTTGCGCGCGAGAGAACTCACCACAGGGTAGTAGATGTTGATCAAGATACCGGGCTCGTCGCCAGTGTATGCGCCCCTAGATGATGCGCGGAGATTAACACACCTGCCAAATCCTATCAAGGTTCCATTGCGACATATTTTTTTTCTATTTTAACGAAAACGAGCCGCCCGCCGCTCTGCCCTGCAGGTGGAGCTGCCTTTGGTGTGGGGAGGCGTCGGGATTGGGAGCATTAAACATGGGAACAAGACTGGATATGACAATAATGACATGGAAGCTAAGGAGACAACTCACGGAAATCTGACAGTAGGCGAGAACGAAGTGCCGCTCCCTGATCCCGTCACCTTGATCTGGGCGCACGAGATATAGAACTGGGCTCCGGCCTTGGCGCTGGCGGAGTGTAGTCCAATCTGCTCGATGCGGAGGAGGTACTCTCCCGGGGCTAGACTCCGTCAGCACTCCGCGCCCAGCCATACATATATCACACACAGACGGGCGTTGAGTGCCCCCTCCGTGGAAATCAACGGTGATCACGGCTGCATGGTCCCGGATAAGGGGTCACAACCTGGGAAAGCAGCAAGCACCATGCTGCACGAGTAAGTCGACCACTTGACCATTCGACAGAAAGGAAACATCGTGACGTACGTGTGCATGAGGGGATTTGAAAGTTGAAGCTCGCCTGGTTCGAGGCGGGGAACTTGATCTGGCCGTTGCCTGTCTGCGCGCCTAGCTCCCAGATCTTTGCCCAGGGACCGCTGCCGTCGTAGGTCGTGACGTTGGACCCTGCGGCGGGCGAGAGCCAGACGATGACAGGCCCGTCGTGGTAGATTGCTTGGTCCATTGCGAAACCGACCTGCAGAGAGTGCGTTGGTTAGTGAGTCGTCTCGAGTCGTGTCGACTCGCGGATTGTCGGGTGTAAGGTATCTTGACCATGGAAACACGGAAACGGGGAGGGTGTGAGGGTTAGGGAGGCCGGTAAGGGGGGCGTGAAGAGGTGAGAAGAAGGAGGAAGAGGAGGAAGATTTACGGTCGAACCAGCCGCGACGGTGGCGGTCTGCGTCGCCGGACCGGAGGAGAGGCCGCCAGCATTGCAGACGATGTCTTTGCTGAGTACGTCTGTGACGGGACTGTTGTAGTTTGTGTTGCGCCGGACATGGACGTATTCGCCCGTGTTGACGCCCCCGACCACGAGGCTCGTGAAGCGGTCTAGTTGGGAGGACTGTCAGCTGGGCATGACTGCCTTCACCTCTGGGGCTTCTCACAGTGAGCGGAGACAAGGTCGCCCAGGGCGACGAATGTCGTGAGGATTGTAATGAATGCCTTCATCTTGACGCCTAAGGTGAATTCCCCTGGGAGTTATCGAGAGGTAGAGGATTCCGTAAACACTTCGGGGAATTCCAACGCTATTCGCCTCGAGAGCGATGCTCGATAGTTAAGTCATCTATAGACCGATTGACAAAATGTTCAGCACAAATTTCCCCTGAGACCCATCGGACAACTTGGACTACGAGGCCTACAGCTCCCGTCCTCTACTTGGCTAAACACATAAAGGGGTGTCGAGATTAGATTGCCGAGACGTGACGATGTTACAAGATTGGATATAGCCGGTGAATTCAACCGCGTCACATGAGTGCGCAGGTCTTAATCTTGGCTTGCTGCGTCGTAGGGGACTTGATTCAGAGTCTGCTTCCGTTTTAATAACCCATGTTGATGAAATAGCTGACGCTGTATCGCCTACACGTAGACAGCATGGCCTGCTATGAGGGCTCCAAGTCTTCTGCGTCCATCCGAGTGGATCGCTCTCACTATCTCGCGTCCTGTAAGATGAATCAATTGGCTCGTAATCGCGGAGAAAGGATTCAAAGAAAGACCATTAGAAGGGTGAGTTTCTGGGGCGCTTGTTGCGGTAAGGCTAAACCCATGGTGTTGGTAGACACCAGTCTGGTTGTAGATCACAACGCAAAACAACAAACACAACTCTCGCTGTCTCTTGTTCACAATTATTCATCTCTAATCACGAAATTCGTTGTTTGTTGACATCATCAAGTATCGGGCCGACTCCAATTAAGGTCACGGCAGCTATTCAAATGTACTACTCAACCGCATACAATAGACTATCCGTACAGGCTACGGTTATTTCTCCGACTCAGAATCGAACTCTAATAGAGCGGTCAAATACAGAGCCCGCGATACTACTCGGCGTGAACATGGGTACAGTTCGCCTTATCTGCGGGGCTTACGGAAGCTCTGATCCCGAAGAGCAAGGGGTGGACGTGTTCCACTTCCCGTGCGGGCCGGGGATCGGTCCACTTTCTCGCTCCGGGCGGGGAGACCGGAGATGCTTTTGAGATGCTCCTGAGATACTACAGCATTATGGAAAGTCTGTGATCGCGCGGGAAGCGCCTTTATATGAAGTCGTCCGTTGTATCTGCACAGTTTGACTCCTATGAGACGAGTCGGTATCAAGACTAGGTGATCGCATTCGCTAATCGCTCTACGGCCATTCCCACTCGCTTCTGCTGTATTAATGTCATGATCTGACTGGAGAGAAGCTTTTATGGGTTGAATCGATTGCTATGCAGTGGCATACGATCGATACATCAATAACCGGAGGGAAAGAGAATGTGCCGTTTGGAGCCCGGAAGCTGTGGCTCCGGGGGACTCCGTTTCACGATCCCGGATAGCTTTCAAAAAGGAGTCTGACGTTAATATAAATTCCCCACTCGGAGCACTCCGAATATCAAAGCAGATATTCCAGGACCGACTTGAAAGTCATATACAATCCATATCATGAGATACGCAACTATGCCAGTAAGGCGGTAAGGGCACCATGTGTTGTGTATCCAGATTAACACTGCCAATGCCTCTAGCCACAGACAATTGAACGACAGGCTTCAAAGGAATGCGGGAAAGATGTTCATTCTCAGTGCCCTCCAATATTCTCTAAAGTCACCTTCCTCATTCTGTAGTACGCTGCAGTGGTGACATCAAACTACCATAGGCAATGCCTCTCAGGCTCTCAGCAACGTTGAACTCAGCCGAGGCCGACGGTTGCCAAGTGATCTACACGGCTAAAATGCTATTCCATACAAGCTTAATTTAAGTAGATTACAGAGTCCGGGGTGCATTTCATCTCCGGCAAATAGACGGCTCACGTGCCATGCACGACTTCTGCCGGTGGCTACATCACTTTCATCACCACTGCAAAGATCCAACGCTGCCCTGTGTCCGAGCTGTGGTTCTTTGCGAGTTCTCCCTTGTGTGTAAGAGAAATCATTGATGAAGCGTGGAACTTTGCAGATGGTCTTGATGGTGAGCCAAGACGTGTCATTGTTGAAGCACGCCAAATCATCTGGAAGATCTTGTCCAAGGGAGGTATACGCCGTCTCAAGGTAGCTCTTGGTGCTGTGTGAGAAGTAGTTGGCCACGCAAAGCACATCCTCGACTACTGATCTGTTGCCGTTCAGGAACAAGTCTCGTGGTCCAACAACACCGCTTAGTATTGGCTGACGCATATTGGGCACAACCAGGTCAACATAGCATCTGGTACCGTCTCCCGGCAGCCAGAGCAAACCGCCCATCACGCGATGCACCATGTCCCGGGCCATGTGCCGGAGACCCGTCAACAGCCGAAGTAATCCCACCTCTCATCGTTACCGCGTAGAGGGTCTGGTTGATTACCAAGTTTGATTGACCCCCTTTCCAATCATGACTGCTCTCCAGAGTAGCATCAGGGAAGCAGGACCTCCGAGCCATTTCACTACGACCTGGTGAAGAAAACTGAATGAACGTCCAGTATCCCCTTTAAATGATGAGCACAGAGCCAAGAGTCTGTAGACGTGGTTCCCTTATCCTCTTCATCCTTCTTCCGAGTCAGCTCCTGCTCCAAGTATACGCTCGTGTTCTCTGACCAGATCGTAACATAACGGACCCGCCGCCATGAAGTTCTTCACCGCCGCCGCCGTCCTCTCGGCAGCCGTATCGGAAGTCTCTGGACACTACATCTTCCAGCAGCTGTCCGTGGGGTCCACAAAGTACGATGTCTTCCAGCACATCCGGAAGAACACCAACTACAACTCTCCCGTTACTGGTAAGTGCGCTCATCACTCAATCTGCGCGTTTCTGGAATGGACAGAAGAAACTAATCGGCTCAACAGACCTCGCCTCGAACGACTTGCGATGCAACGTCGGCGGTGCCAGCGGCGCGCAGACTACGGTTGTCAACGTGAAGCCCGGCGACGCCTTCACCTTCACCCTCGACACGGCCGTCTACCATCAGGGTCCCATTTCGCTGTGAGCACTTACTCGGCTATTGCACAGTAACTTTCGCTGATAGACGTCCAGCTTCCTGTCCAAAGCACCCTCTCACGTCCAAGACTACGACGGGTCCGGAAAATGGGCCAAGTTCAAAGACTTCCTCCCGACCTTTAGCAACGGCCAGGCAACTTGGCCAATGAGACGTACGATGCTCACTCAATCAAACCTCTATTAGTCAAGAATTGA
Organism: Colletotrichum simmondsii; assembly: GCA_001563135.1. Taxonomy (NCBI): domain Eukaryota; kingdom Fungi; phylum Ascomycota; class Sordariomycetes; order Glomerellales; family Glomerellaceae; genus Colletotrichum; species Colletotrichum simmondsii. Next base: position 248,987 of record JFBX01000828.1, read on the forward strand.
GACATCGAACTGATCTTCGGTGCCTAGAAACCTACGAGTACAAGATCCCGACGTGCCTCCCCAACGGCGAGTACCTCCTGCGCGTCCACCAGCTGGGCATCCACAATCCCTACCCGGCCGGCATCCCGCAGTTCTACATCTCGTGCGCGCAGATCAACGTCACGGGTTCGACCGCGTCCGCGAGCTCGTTTGCGCCGACTCTGAGTATTCCTGGTGCTTTCAAGGATACTGATCCCGGGTATACTGTCAATGTGAGCGTCCCTGTGGTGGAGTGTTGTGTTGTGGTTTGCTGACGTGTACACTTGTAGATCTACCAGCCTGGATTCACGTCGTATGTCGCTCCTGGTGGTGCGGAGGTAAGTTTGCGTACTTGTATGGCTTGATTTACAAAGACTGACGACTACGCAGTGGACTTGCTGAGCTTTGGATTCGTGATTGATGGAAGGGGTCGTGGCATTGGGCGTGCCTCATCATTCTCGTTCAGTTTCGTGGCTGGGAAGGAATCAGCTGGAGAGCTTGATAATGCCACATTGAGACACTCTTTACACAGCTTGATTTCTCCTCGTGACTCGCTGTTGTGTGCCACTTGGCGTTCTCAAGACTTCCAAGTCTAAATAGGTCCGGGCCAAGCTTTTGATAACTTTATCAAAAACGACGAGATTTTGAGCAGTCGACCTTATTTTCCCCTAGCGATCAGCTCTATCCTCAATTCTGGCATCAAATTAGACCAAAATATCCGAGACCCCTGATTCCCAACGATAAGGCCATGCGATACCAAGACGGTGGTTATCAGATTTATGCACCTTGTCGGGGATTTATGTAACGGGCCGATTACCAGATCTCGACCCTCACACAGCGTGGCTTTTGACCGATGGAGGCTCCAGCTCGGGTTCCCTACAGGTCCGCGCGTGGCATGTGTGGGAGCTCGTTACATTCTGGATCCTGGAGTAAGCAGGCTTCTCCAGACTCCGCGTTGTCTCGTGATGCGCAGTTGAGGGGTACGTGAAAACTAGGTCAGAGATCGGTCAGACCACCAACCCCGTACCCAGCCCGCACCCAGCCCGCCGTCTCTGTAGCCACTGGGCCGTCAGAGACACGGGGACGACCCATCGGCCCCCGCGGTGCTTCCCCGGAAAGAGACCGGCCTGGCCTCACCGCCCGCAGCAGGCCAAAGTCCCGGGAACGCTGAGGCCGGTGCCTGGCCAGCCTGTCGCCCCTCGATTTAATCATGTGAGCATAGCGATGCCGGCCATCGTTCGAGGCCGCGTAGCCGGTGCGGTGGCGATCCTTCTCATTGAGAGAGCAGTAGCGGCAGAGGCTCTGCTGTTGGTCCATACCAGTAAATGCATCTTGAGCCTCCCACACTCTCCTACGGCACGGCAGGCGAGGCCGTAAACCTATCATCTCAAGTGCTCTTTAGCTGGGTTGAAAGTTGGACTCTTTTCTGTTGCCGCATTTCCCGGCAGACGTGGGAGCTATTTCAAACTTTGTCTGTTGTTTCGAGCGAACAAGCCCCGTCAGACCGAGGAGGCGTCGGCGCTCGACTGCGGGCGAGCTAGGGATGGCCATCGATAGTTCGATACGCGAGGATTCTCCAGCAAAGGCGCGCTGGCGGAGAGAAAGAACCCCGCGTTTCTGGAGATATCGGGCCTTTGGTGGGACTACTGGTATATTCGCAAGCGAGAACTGCGCGAGCGCCCGCAAACGAGGCGTCTCAGGTCCGAGACGGAGCCCATTCTCGTTGCCAAGCGGCATGCGAACGTTGCGGCGCGCTGTGCTGTGCGTTAGGTCGTTGGCTAACGGGTGATGATGGGATGAAAAGGTGGTGGTGATGTATGTTGAGAGGTTGTTGAGAACACGAGAAGTGCCTGCAAAGGCTAGTACATCGAACGACGTCTGTAAATCGATTGCGAGGAGGCGTTAAGGGCGTAAGAGCATGGGCGGCTCAAGTGAACTCGTCGTGGGTTTGCGGCGTTTTGCGCCAGGATTGTTGGCCGAAGCCGGGATGGAGCCCGGGGCAAAGACAACGAAGAAGCGCCGAGAGAGGTAGCGGGAATGTGGGCGACTGGGGATGAGGCGCTTAAAAGAGCGAGATTATGGAACACGGCCGATCTGACAAGACTTGACAGGCATCGGGCCGGATGGAGACGTTGGGCTGGGATGAGAGTCATTGTCGACAGTAGTCGTGATCTTAGGAGACTTTCGTACGGAAGTCAGTGCTGTAATGGCAGCTGTCACCCGAACCGACGGGATGGACATGCACGATACCTAGGTAGTGAATGCAGAAAAGTCCACAGAGCAGAGTACCGTACCCGTTCGAATACAGTCAAGTCCATGGCGGCGGCGGCCACACTGCGTAGGCGCGGGCAACAACGGGCGCCGGCCGGTTGAGGGGTGGAGACGCGGAGACGGCGAGCGTCGAGATGGTGTGAGGGCGGCCGAATCAAAAAATGGTCGGTGAATTCCGAATAAAGCCACTGACGTCTTTTTGCGATTCGGCGATCTGGTGACGGATTATGCTTGCAGCAAACGCTTTTGAGTGGTTTGCTAGTAATTCCATTTGAGCGAATGTGTTAATTTTGATTATGCCGTGATGCCATCGTGAATGAAAATTAAAAGTATCATGGTTCATTATACAAAAATGAAGATGAACAAAAACTTTCATGTCGCAGCTGACGATGAAGGTGGAAATTTGGTACAGAATAGCAGCGAGAGAAAAAGCGTTGGAGATGAAGTGGTGAATGCGCAGCGAATGAGAGCAGCCAGTACGAGAAGCTACGGATCCGACGTGGAGAGGTGAGCAGGGGAGGAGCGTGGGCACATTAAGGTATTGACGGGGCAGCTGCGAGGAAACGGGCCGAAAGTGAGTTTCGACTTTTTCCAGTCGATCATGGCCAGGGTCCCTCACCTTGCAGTCTCACTTGTCTCTCTCTCACTCACTCACTCACACTCATAGGAAAGCTCACTACCAACTGAGAGTGAGACTTTGGGGAACAACACTGAGAGGACAGTGAGACTGAGCCGAGGCCAGGCGATGATTGCCATGACCCAGTGAGTCGGGAACATGCTACGGTGTAGGGCAGCATGTCAGATGTCTCGAAATGACTGGGCAGGATTCGCCGCAGATCACAAGGGTGACACGATGCATGAGGTGAGAGGAAGAAGCTGGGCGCGAGAATGGCCGTGTCCATTGTCAATCAAGCCTTGAAAGGAAGCAAACGCTGTGAGCTTGTGAAGACGGCAGTTGGCGGAGCCGGCCACGGCGGGTCTTGGCTGCATTGTTAGTTGCTTTACGGGTTGCGTGCCTCCTTATGTAAGCTCATTAATCGAAAGATCCCATTCGAGGCAGACAGCACCTCAGTAGATAACCAAGTGAGTGAGAGAAAAAAGTGAAGAGTTGCGACTCCCTTGGCCGTTGCTTGTTTCCTTCCAAGCTCAGGCGATCTGCTTGGCTGATTGGATCGCCGAGAGTCTACGACTCCACATTGAGAAAGAGTACGTATCCCTACCTTAAGCGATGCCCTCGGGCGGCGACGCGGCGTGACCGTTGTGGGGTCTCCACACAACTTTCAAGTTTCCCCAGCCCGCTTCCACTGCGCAGTACGTACCTACAAGCTACGCCGTCACTGGCTGGCGAGCCGCAAACCGCACATTCTCTCGCTCTCATCGTCTTCTTCTCGCCCACATTTCGCACGTTCAAACTCCACCTCGATGCTTGATGGCTGAAGCCTCAAGGCACCTGATTAGCGATCCGTCAATGTACAGACTGCGGAGTACCTCGGGCAGTGTACCTAGATCAAACACAAATCCCCGAGTCTGCAAGTCTCTACTTCGTACGGATACAGTACCATCAGCGTCAAGGGCAATAGTTGCGATACAATGCTACTACTCCGTAAACACAACACTTCATCCACTCTGTTTGGCACCAGCTAAATCGACGTCTAGGTACCTTACACGATGCCAGGCCCACGTTATACCCAAAAACAGACGCAAACCAACAATGAATCGAACCATTGCGGATTATACACCGTAACAGAACACAATCATTAGAAGGGAGGGGCGTGTTTTATCTCACCAGAAAAAGCTGCCCCACGGCCCACGCCCTGCCCAAAGGCCCCAAACGCCCTGGCAATCTCCAAACTCCCCGCCCTTTCTCCATCTTCTCCATGTCCTCCAGTTCTCCAGAAAACCTTTGCCAAAGTCTTGGGCGAACGACTCGCGGGGATGCACGAGGTGCGACTTGATGCCACTCGATGCGACCCAGAAAAACTTTTCCACCACACCCAACTTTACCAAGATCACGCACTGCGTATCCATGCCATCGGGCGGAAACAATTACATTGTACCTATTCAACGTCGGTCGCGCCGTTCAATGTCGGCTTGGTCCTACCTTGTAGGCTTGTAGTGCTTGTCTGATGAACCGTTGGGGGCGTTGCTCATGTGCCCTTCCCGTTGCTTTAAATCCAGCCTCGGATATCTTTACCTTGCCTGACTGGGCCAAGCCGTTGACTACCTTAGACGCCTAGAGCAGAGATCTGCCGCCAGCCCACGTCTCTTACCTATGTGCCTATGTATGAACCAACCTATGTGCCTGCGTGCCTACGTAGTGCCTACGCCGCTGAGAAAGAATCCAATTGCTGTGAAACACTTGCTACCGACCGGAGCTACCCCAGAGTCTCTAGAGTCTCCCCCCTCACACTCCCTCTCCCTTCTCCTTCACACCCTCTTACCTGACTAGCGCCGGCCGTTCCCCTGCTGGGGCTCATTCGCATTTGCTGGGGGATGAGGGGGACCCATGGGAAAACCTGGCGGGCTAAACTGGCGACTTTACGGCTGCGGATACACCAACGTAGTCTGGTTTTATTGTTTCTGGTTTTTTTATGGTCTACCTCCCCCTGCCACCTCGCTCGTGGGATCGTCACAACTTTACAAGGTATCCAATACTTGGTTTCTTGCAGCTCGTATGCCTTGACGTCTTGGTACTAGGTTCTGCGAGCCCACGATCAACCCACACTCTCCTTCTTCCTCCCTCCACATCCCAACATCACCTCGTGATCGTCCATCGGCCCTATCCTGACCTGTTGGACGTCTCTCCACATGGTTTGTCTGAACTTGAGGTCAATTACACCCCCCCTTTGCAGAAAAGGAAACCTTGTTGCCTTGTCATGGCCCGCCTACGGAATACGGATACCACGAAAAGTCCTCCTGCTAGGTAACTCAGGTAACATGCGGTAGCACCGTGACACCTCTTCCACTTTCCCCCACCTTGGGGAAGATTTCCTGTTGTGTGGGAGCTCCGCGTCGTACCGCATTCTGGGGACGAGTTTATATGCTCGTCGTTTCCTCCCATCTCTTCCCCAGATGTCTTTCTTTCTTCTCCGTCGTCGCGCTCAAGCCTTTCACTGCCCATCACTTCTTCTCAGACGAAGAGTCCGAGCAACTACATCCCCTCCGCTCAACTCGGCTTGAACTCTTCTTCTCACATTGCCAACTTCACACTTAAACCAGATACCGTAGCCCGCCGTCATCATGGGTATCAAGCCTGAGGGTGTTCCAGGCAAGGCCTGGCCGGCCATTGCCATTGGCTTCTTCGTCGCCTTTGGCGGTCTCCTCTTCGGATATGACACCGGTACCATTAACGGCATCCTTGAGATGGTATGTGTTGATCCCGAACACCTTGGTAAAAGACGTACAAACTAACCGCCTTTCGACAGTCCTACTGGCAACGCCTCTTCAGCACCGGCTACGTGAACCCCGCCGGTAACAAGGACGTCTCGCCCGACCAAGAATCCGCCATCGTCTCCATCCTTTCTGCCGGCACTTTCTTCGGTGCCCTGGCCTCCCCCTTCCTCGCTGATACCATCGGACGTCGCATGGCCCTCGTCGCCTCGTGCTGGGTCTTCAACCTCGGTGTTGTTCTCCAGACCGTTGCCACTGCCATTCCCCTTTTCCTGGCCGGTCGTTTCTTCGCCGGCTTCGGAGTCGGTCTGATTTCCGCCTTGGGTCAGTATTATTCGTCTCCGTCATGAAGTACCTATGCCAACTGTCTATAGTCCCTCTCTACCAGTCCGAGACCGCCCCCAAGTGGATTCGTGGTGCCATTGTTGGCGCCTACCAATGGGCCATCACCATCGGCCTGCTCCTGGCTGCCATCATCAACAACGCAACGCACGCCCGCCAGGACACTGGATCCTACCGCATTCCCATCGCCGTCCAGTTCGCCTGGTCTATCATCCTCTTCGTCGGCATGCTTGTCTTGCCCGAGACGCCTCGCTTCCTCATCAAGCAGGGCCACATTGACCGCGCCACCAAGGCCTTGGCCAAGATCCGCCGCCTTCCCGAGAACGACCCCTACGTCGCCGAGGAGATTGCCGAGATCAAGGCCAACAACGACTACGAGGCCACCATCGGCACCGGTAGCTACCTCGACTGCTTCAAGCCCCCCGTCCTCAAGCGCCAGTTCACCGGCTGCGCTCTCCAGGCGCTCCAGCAGCTGACCGGTATCAACTTCATCTTCTACTACGGAACGCAGTACTTCCAAAACTCTGGCTTCTCCAACGGTTTTGTTATCGGTATGATCACCTCGTCCATCAACGTCGCTTCGACTCTTCCTGGTATGTGGGCCGTCGACCGCTGGGGACGCCGCCCCTTGCTTCTCTGGGGTGCCGTCGGCATGTGCGTCTCGCAGTTCCTCGTCGCCATGCTGGGAACCTTGACCACGGGCCAGGACGACGCCGGCAAGATTATCGTGTACAACCTGCCCGCGCAAAAGGCCGCCATCGCCTTCGTTTGCGTCTACATCTTCTTCTTCGCCTCCACCTGGGGCCCGCTCGCGTGGGTTGTCAACGGTGAGATCTTCGGCCTCAAGACCCGTGCCAAGTCTCTGTCTTTGTCGACTGCCACCAACGTAAGTCAACGATATCATTTCTCGAGATGCTTCAAGCTCAGAACGCTAACATAAACAGTGGCTTCTCAACTGGGCCATCGCCTACAGCACCCCCTACCTCGTCAACTACGGCGACGGCTACGCCAACTTGCAGTCCAAGATCTTCTTCGTCTGGTTCGCGTGCTGCTTCATCTGCATCGCCTTCGTCTACTTCTTCATCTACGAGACCAAGGGTCTTACCCTCGAGGAGGTCGAGGAGCTCTACGCCGAGGTCAGCGTCGCCAGCAAGTCGGTCGGCTGGAGGCCCGCCACCAACTTCCGCGAGCGCCAGGCCGCCGAGGGCGATAAGGCCGTGCCCAACAGCGATGGTGACATTACGCACCACGAGAAGACTGTTGGTGTTTAAAGAGGGGATGATGAGGGGTTCTACTGCATAGCGATGCCGAGGCGGGGTTGATACGATGAACCCCGCCGAGAATTTAATGTCTGTCATGACGGGTGGGCGATGAAAGATACCTATGTTTCTATTTACTTCAAGATACCACCAAAAAGTTCAAGTTCAATCTGCTCTGCTGTAGTTTGCCAGGTGATGTGATGTCCAATGCTACAAGTCGGAAAGTGCTGTTTTGCGCATGTCAGACGGGCTATTCAACCTCCGGCGCACAGCTTAGAGATGACGAGCATGAGCTGTGAAGGTAAGACGGTGTGAGTCTCTCGGCCATGTAAGCAAATCACATCACCAACAACAACCGATAGGTCGCATACAAATAAGTTTTTGTCTTGTGATCTTCGCAAGCAGGCACTGACGGATCGCGGCACGACTGCCTTCACCACCCCCTGCACGACACAAGCCCGGCAGCACGCGGCCCCACCATCTCTCGCTCCCGACTGGTCCTCCGGCCCGGCACTTGGGTTCCTCACTCCCCCAATGCCCCGACAATCACGCGAAGTTCTCCCACCCAGCCCCGGCCCCATCTCCCGCTTCCCCCGTAAACTTTGCCTCCCGACTTGCCGGCTCCAGCTCGCCGGGTGTGGCATTCACGCCTAAATGTGGAAGTATTGCCAGCCCACGTGCTGTTTACCTTATCTTGAGTTTGTACCCATGTCGTGACTTTTCTTTCTATTGGTGGTGTCGGGTGCATCTTATTTAGTTTGGACAGGCTGAACGTCGGCTTATCGCCGGGCGTTGGGCTCGATACGATTGGCGGGGAGTGTAGCCCTGCCATCATGGGGGAAATCTTTTGCGCCCTGTAGCTGGATTTGTCGGTGTACTACGAACGCCATCTTGTCGAAAGGGAAGAGAAGGAAATCATATTCCTGGTGTGTCGGTATCGTAAGCCCAGGCAGCTGCATGGGCGATGGCGTCTGGCAAGGCTTCCGTTGGTGTCGCGATGGGTGTCAGCCAATTGCATGATTGGCGGCCTGGGAGGCGGCGATCTATCTGCGTTTTTTAACACCGAGTCAAGTGAAGGGTTAAGGGGGTCGGCGAAGAGGCGCCGGCGAAAAGTATAAGAGGGAGGCATTGTCGCCGAACTAATGCTTGATGTCTTCCCAGACTTGTATCCTCATTCTCATCACTCAAGAATCAACGTCTACAAGGCTAGACTTTGTTACCACAAGTCCAAGTTTACTCTGATCACTTCCAACGCAATGGCTTCGCGATACCCAATGCCCAACACCTATACCAAAACCACAAAACGAAAGACTGACTCGTCGTCGTCTGCTTCACTTTCCGCCGCCGTGAAATCCATCTTCTCGGCTCCTACGTCGTACCCCTCCACCCCGTACTCTACGTCAAAGTACCCTCTCCCCACAGCGTATACGCCGAGAGATGGGGCAAACAACAAGAGTTCTGTTGGAAACCAGCAGATGGGCATGACTTCTAGGGTTTCTGTTGAGTCGAGGGATACTATTGATGAGATCAAGGAGGAGCAACTGCGTAGGCTGGGGCGGTAGACGGATGGGGTACTTGGCGACGTGGGTGTCTGGTGATTGTTGTGTTCTTGAGAAAGTGTCTTGTGTTGAGCCGTTGAAGGAGACACAGAGGCCGTTTGTTTTATGTTATCATATGTGCCGAGTTTATTAACTTAAATTGGACCCTGTGGATGCTCGTGTCAAGTCTGGACATGCTCGTGAGATGTGTCACGTCGTGTGGCTCAGTATCAACCACAGGTCGATGAGCGGTACAACGAGCCTTATTGTGCCATTATTCTTACACAACGATGTCGCATCCGAACTTCAACGATCCTGCACATCCAGCTGCCTGATGAATGCCTCGTCATTGGGACTCGTTGGAGAATGAGGCATCCAAGTGTTCGCGTAAAGATATGTTCGGCTTACTTGATCCTGATCGAAACGTTTCGATCTTGTCCAGAGGCTCGGGCAATGATTGTTGGTCCCGTCCAAACCTGTTATTCTATGCTTATGTTCGAGGCGCAAATCATCCTAATCCTCCATCTCATACGGGCCGTCAACGCATTATGGATGGTGAAAGCTGGTCAGACCACGCGCAACATGATTTACTTGGATAGACTGGCCGAGATTTCAATGTTCATCATATCTCATTACAACTACGTCGCTCATATTTCTAGCCAACGCTCTAGACTAATACGTCGTCAACTCTGGGGATCCCTCCGCCCTGGGGAAAGAAAACTTTGTCTCGACGAAAATCTTCTGGATCCCGTCCTCATGCTTGTCAAACTTGTAATACACCTTGTCCAAGTCATCAAGACGGATGCGGTGCGAGAGCATCTGGTACACATCAATCTTGCCCTCCTGGATCTTCTTCAGCAAATCCTCCCAGTACAGATGCACAGGAGCCTGCCCATTGCCGATAAGCCGCACCCCGCGCTCCATCAGCGACCCAATGTTAAAGTGGTTCGTGTACCCGACATACACGCCAGTGATACCCGCCCTGCCAAAGTTGCGCACGCCCTCAATCATCTCGTTGACAATCTCGCTCGTGTCCGTCTCCGCGCCGAGCGCGATCTCGACCGTGTGAAGCCAGCCCTTGGGGTACTCACCCGCCGCACACTCGAGCGCGGCGTCCGGCCCGCGGCCGCCGCAAAGCTCCTTCAGCCGCGAGACGACCGTCTCCTTGTTCGTCACCCCGTGCGAGAGCGTCTTGTAATCGATGAGCTCCAGCTTGTCCGCGTGCGCGGCGGGCCACTTGGACTTGATGTAGGAGAGCCGCGGCTCGGTGTCGACGAAGATGACCTTGGAGGCGCCCTCGTCCAGGGCGAAGGCGCCTGCCATTTGGCCGATGGGGCCCGCGCCCCAGATGGCGACTTGGTCGTTGGGGTAGACGGCCGTGTCCTTGACGCAGTTGTAGGACGTGGCGAGGACGTCGGAGAGGTAGAGGGCCTTTTCGTCGGGGACATTGTCTGGGATGGCGAGGAGGTTCACGTCGCCGAGGGGCACGCGGACGTACTCTGCCTGGCCGCCGGCGAAGCCGCCCGTGAAGTGGGAATAGCCGAACATGCCGGCCGTTTGGGAGCCGTACATGGACTTCTCCATCGTGTTGGAGTTTGTCCGCTCGCACTGAGAGGAGAGCTTTTGCTTGCAGTAAAAGCACTAAACTTTGTGTCAACCTCTTGCTACGATCATTAGTGTCTACGAAGAGGACAAGAAACTTACACTTCCGCATGCAATTTGGAACGAGGCGACGTAGCGCTTGCCGACCTGTGCTTTAGTGACGGCGGATCCGACTTGGTCGACAACACCGCAGAATTCGTGGCCGAGGATGTCGCCCTTATTCATCTGGACGACGGACCCGTGGAGGAGATGGAGGTCGCTGCCGCAGAGCGTGCTGCCAGTGACCTTGAGGATGACATCGGTGGCCTCGAGGATCTTTGGCTTTGGAACGGTGACTGTGCGACCAGGTTAGGACGTGTAATTGCGAGGGGTTGCTGCTCATCACTCACCAACTTCGACCTTGTTCTTGCCTTGCCAGACAAGTGCCTTCATGAGCTCGCCGTCGTCGCCTTTGCTCCCGCTGTATTCGGTTACATCTTGGGCTGTGATAGCGTCGTCTTGGTGGCCAATGACCTTTTCGGCTGCGTATGCTGCTTGTGAAGCCATCTTAATATATGATTACTGATATGAATCCTCGGGTTTGGAAAGAAGGCCAAGAAGAGTCTACGAGATTTGCTGATGGTCACTTGTCAAGTCACCGGAATCATTGATCCTTATAGAGAATCACGGAGTCGAGACAATTGTCACATAACTAAGCAGCCAATGGCTCATCCAGGCCCAGATGCCTCAAACCAACCAGCCGAATGAGCGCGATGCGACACTGGGCGGGCAAAAGACTGAAGTTCATGACGGCGCGGCGGCGTCATTTTCGACGGAGACGCGACGTCATGGATCCCAGCGCCTCCAGAGAGACACGGCATGGAGCAGCGGAGCTTTACTTCCTAGAGCCAATGAGAGAGGCGTTTCGGCTCGAAGCGGATGTGCATGCACACATGGTGCGCCTTTCTGGACCGTTGGAGTGGGTTCATATGAAGATGAAATAAGAAGCAGGCAAGGGTGACACGAGGCTGAAAAAAGACATGCTTATCCGAAAGAGGATGGCCGTGGAGGGTTGGAAACGGGACGGCATTTGCAAGATTTGCGATTGCTCGGGGAAAATTCGATGTTGCCCCCCCTCGTTGCACCCCTGTTCGCGACTGGAGACTCGCCGTGTTCCATGGTTCGTCAGCTTCGCGTCCGGACTTATGAAGAATGAGAGTGGGAAGTTTGGTACGGGAGGTCGGTTAGGAGAATGGACGACGTCAGGTGAGGTTGTGAGAGTGCTTGTCAGGCTTGAGTAAGCTCGGCAGTGAGTCGAAAGAAGGTCTGGGTTCCTATTTGGGTGGATATAGGCGGGGTCGAATTTTGGCGTGATGTAAGTCTTCCAAGTGAGTGCCAAGCTCATCTCGTTTGCAGAGCATTACATGTGTTCATCGCAAGTGTGAAGGAGGCTAGAAGGTTATAGATCGGATGAGATGAATTCCACTTTGCATAGGATGAAGTGACTGGGAATGAGAGTGTCTTTATCTTGAACTCAAGGTCATCAAGGTTCTCTCTTGCAATATCTCAAGAATGAGAGGAAATACCAGTCTTGGCTCATGGGCCTAACGTAGCGCGTATGAGAGGATCTATAGAACTGAGGTGGGGTGAACGTTGAACTAAGACAGACGTCACCACTCGGAGATCGGCTAGCTCATCTCATCGTGATGTGACGAGAACACCCAGTTGGTGCCAGCTGGAATGAATATTGCAGGAATATAATTAGACAAGGGTCATTATTCCCTTAGGTAAGATGAGTTGACACGTGAGTCGACCAGCAGAAATAAAGACGCAACGGCGACACAAGGATCGAGGTCCGCAACCCGCTCCCGTCGAGCCGGGAATGAGGGGAAAGTGGAGTCGAATTGGAGCCTTTAACTCACGTAACTTGGGGTAAAGGTGCGGATGGAGGAGTAGACGGAGGAACTCGTCGCTCGGCCGCATTGAATCCCACATTGGCATCAGGAACCCGCGACTCAATATGGCAATTCGGAGCATGCTGCGTCCGCAAAGGACAACAATGTCGTTGGAGTTGCCAATCTGGCCACAAGCAATCTGTTTATATGAGGAGGGCCGGGCAAAGTCAATTGGGAGATGAGTGAAGAAAAGCCATTCTGTATTTCGTTCATGTTCCTGTGTTAGTCTCTCATCGCATTCTCAATCGTTCGTCACGGTGCATTCTCACGAGACAGCAAATCATCGAAGTTAGTGAGACAAACACCACAATGAAGTCCACATCCCTCCCCCTCACGCTCCTCGCGACCGCCACGTCGGCCTTCCAGATCGGCAAACCGCCCATGCCTCAAGCAAAAACCACAATGGCAGACAACTTCCCCTGGCGCGACCCCTTTACGTCGGCAACAACAGACGCCTACACCCCAACCTGCTCCTCGTCAAAGACCTTTGCCGCGACGCAGTACACCCTCCACGACCTCTTTGACAAGCCGCCAACGGGCCTCTTCCCCTGGGGCGACGGTCTCAAGACTTTCTTTTCGGGCCGCGAGTACCCCGGCGGCTGGGCCGGTCTCGACCGCCACATGTACGATCGCAACGTGCTCATGATGGAGTACGCCGATGTTCCGTTGCGCGTGCGCGAGTGGATTGAGGAGGAGGAGCGGGCTGACGGCGCCGGCAAGGGGTTGTTTGCTGTGTTTGAGAAGCCTGCTGGGGAAGAGGACAAGGTCACGGAGCGGGTTGTTGTTCCTGGTGACGCTGAGGACGTTGATCGTGGGCTTGATGAGGGGAGGGTTGCTATTTTTGCGCCGGGGGCGTTGTATCCTGTTCTTCCTCTGTTTGTCGCCGACGGTAGTGACTGTGAAGGTGAGTTTGACATTCATTTTCCTTTCCTTTCTCAGTTCTTCGAGCGCATTTCTGAGAGCAACTGGCTAACATCATCGCAGCGACGCTCGCCGACTTGAGTATTTACCAGGCCGTACCAAAGGATGCCGCCGTCGTGGCGTGGCCCGTCAGCCATACCCGTCCCGACACCGCCAATAACAAGAGGGACATTGAGTTCACCGTCAAGGCTCAGGTTCTCAAGGTCAAGGAGATTGCGTCAGAGGCCGAGGCTGATGCTGAGGAGTCCAAGGTGACTGATGAGAAGACGAAGTCGTCTGATGCGGCCAAGGATGAGTTGTAAGAGGCGTGTTTTGCGGTGCAAGCGAAGCTGCGAATTGCATGTATGAGTAGATTCTTACCTTACTGGTTTACATTGATTAGTATTTCCTGATTACATCTTGCTTTTGAGTTTGATCAAGTGCTGATTGTGAGATTGCCGTTGTTCGTGAAGGCGGTCCTAGCGGCTGCGCATTGCCTCGTGGGTTGTGATTGTCAATCAACAACAAGAGACTCACGACTTTACGTTAAGCTTGATCCTTCAAGCTAACAAGCTCCACAATCCTGGCGACGCTAGTCCGTGTGCGACTGTCTCCGTCAGCGATCTGCGCTGAGATGGGGATGGGAGGGCATTATTAATCCAGAGCCTTGGCGTTTTCTCCGTGGAACTCCACGGAGCGCCGTGGCCGCCACGGTGGCTGGAGAGCTCCACGGAATTCCATGGATCCCACACCGAGGCTGACCAAAGCCCACCGAGAGCCATGTCACTTACACGCCCTTCGATGGTCTCGGTCTCGTGGCGCAACCGCGCGGCAACAAGCAGTGCTCTGCCCAGCTGACTTTTGAGTTCATAGCATTTTGATATTCGAATAACTGATTAGTAGGCAGAGTCGAGCTAAGACTTGGACGTGAGCACTTTGAAGACTAACCTTCTTAGCAAGAAACGCGGGAATCCAAAGCGTTTTCCTAGAGTAGTGTTATTGAATTCTGGAGCAGACGGGCAAGCCATCTCTGTGTTCTCTTACATGAAGTGAAGACTTCAAAGAATGAATTGTGTTCGACTTTGTAGAAAATATCTAGCAGTGAGGTTTGCACATCGTTCCACGCGGTTGAAGTCCCCCGGAGTCTATTGCAAGATCTGCCGGGAAACCCGGTGCCCCACGGACGTCTCCTCCGTGGAGTGCCCCGTACGCTAACTTTCCGGGTCAACCACCGCCACGGCAGCAGCCGTGATACTACCACATTGCGCCATCGACTCTGCACTCGACTCCGCGGGCCTCATTTCGGGACCATAGCACCGTCCTGGCTTGGCGCCGTGGAAACTCAAGATGTCTTTATAAGTGAGCCTCCAGACGCTCCCAATTCTCAAACAGTATCAGTATCAGCATCAGCATCATCTCCTCGATTATCATAGCATTTCTACATTTCCCCCCACTATTAACCAAACATTTATCAACCTCCAGTCAACTCTACCACCACCGCAAACATGCCCGCCCGCTACGAAAGCTCCCCCGCCAGCCCGGAGCCCCTGGCCCGGCCCCTGACCTTCCCCTTCTCTGGCAAGACGGCCAAGAACCGCCTCCTCAAGAGCGCCATGGCCGAGTCTCTCGCGACCTGGAGCGCCACAGAGCCATCCAAGAGAGGTATCCCCACGCCCGAGCTCGTCGAGGTCTACCGCCGGTATGTTCTCTTCCCTTTACCTTCACATATGAAGCACCTAGAGACTAATTAAAAACGCAAAGATGGGGCCAAGGGCCAAACAACTTTGGCATCATCTCCACAGGCAACATCACAATCGAGTTTGAGCACGTGAGCACCCTCGGCGACATGATCATCACCCCCGAATGCGCTCCACAAGAAGGCGACGCCCGCTTCGAGGGCTTCAAGGCCATCGCCGCCGCAGGCAAGGCCGACGGCAGCCTCATGGTCGGACAGGTCAACCACCCCGGGCGCCAGGTGCAGAAGAAGATTCAGCCGAACCCCGTCTCCGCATCTGCAGTCCACTTAGGTAAGTGTTCTCTCTAGTTCATTCGATCGTACACTCTTGATAGTAACAGCAAGAACAGAACCCAAAATGGGCATGGAATTCGCAAAGCCCCGCGAAGCCACTAAACAAGACATTGCCCGCTTCATCGAAGGCTTCGCCCACGCCGCAGCCTACCTCGAGAAAGCAGGGTTTGACGGTATTCAGCTGCACGCCGCGCACGGGTACCTCCTCGCCCAGTTCCTCTCGCGCACGACAAACCGCCGCACCGACGAGTACGGCCCGCAGACGCTCGAAAACCGCACCCGGTTGATTGCCGAGATTGGTAAGGCCGTGAGACAGCGGACGTCGCCGGGTTTCATCCTGTCTGCCAAGATCAACAGCGTTGAGTTCCAGGAGGGCGGGGTGACAACTGACGAGGCGAGGGAGATGAGTGCCCTACTCTCGGGGCTCGGGTTTGACTTTCTGGAGATTTCGGGAGGAACGTACGAGGCTATGGGGATGAGCTGGGAGAAGGAGAGCACGCGCAAGCGGGAGGGCTTCTTCCTCGAGTTTGCGGACACGGTTGTCAAGGGGCTCGGCGAGGACGCGGCAGCGCGCAAGACCAAGGCGTACATTGTCGGCGGGATGAGGACTGTAGGCGCGATGGTGAAGGCGCTCGATGTTGTCGACGGGGTCGGGCTGGGACGTCCCGGCGCGCAGGAGTTCCGGTTCGGGTCGGAGTTGATCTCGGGGAGGGTGCAGGGCGCCGTGCAGCCTGTTGAGATGATTGAGAAGGATTTCGGGATGGGGTTGACGATGGCGGCGGCGCAGATTCATCAGGTTGCCCGGGGAGAGCAGCCGTTTGATGCGAGTGATGAGGGCGCGGTGGGGAGGTTTGCGCAGGATATGCAGGCTTGGTATGGGGATTTGATTGCTGATGGGGACAAACTGGAGCATTATGGCGCCGTCAAGTATTCTGGCGAGACTCTGCCTTATGGGGAGACCTCCAAGGCGTAGTTTCCGTTGATTGACTGTAGACATTGGTCGTGCATTGCCTTGGTGTTGCTAGATTTAGACTTGGTTTTAGATGGAGGTCATAGTTTTGTTGCAAATTTTGATTATTGAATCCAGCTCTTAGAACCTTAAAGTTACACACGAAGTGGTCTTGATTGAGACTTGTGATCTTCTTGTTCACCGAGTGTGGTGTAAGTGAGCTGGTGTGGTCACCTCGGTGAGGCTCGGTGAGTCACTTCGGTACGTACTGAAAGCCGGTGAGCTCAGCTGAAAAGCACATTTGCAGTAAGAAACACTAAAACCAAAGATCCAAAACAGATCGACAATTAATAAATTCGAGTCCGAGAAGAATTCTAGCGCCCAATGAAACGACCAAAAGAATGCGAGCTGATTGTGGCTTGACGGGTGCCACTAGGCGCATCTGTCAGCTCTGGATTTGTAATCTTGGCCCAGCGACTCAATCCTTGCGCTACTGCTGCGCACTACCAAAACAGACGCAGACCCCTGCCTCTCTCTTGATCGGGACCTTGGACCACGACTCATGGTCTCCAATGGTTGAAATATCCAACTCATCCACCTCGAATGGTCTAGGATTTCCCCTTTGTACGGCCGAGTTGAAGACAATAGAACTCAAAGAGACGACCTCACCATGGAGACTTCATCACAACGCCGCAAGGGTAGAATGAATCACTTGACCATCCTCTACAACCGTGACTAACACGCTCACAGCCTGCGACTTGTGCTTCCTCAAGAAGATCAAGTGCGACATGCTCAAGCCGGCCTGCTCAAACTGTCTGCTATATAAGTCCGAGTGCCGCACCACCACAGTCCGTCGCAGAGTGATACCGACAAAAGAGCGCCAGCAACGGCCAAAAGAAGCCACCGCGGGAGAGTACGTTGATTTTTAAATACCAAATCACAGGACTTTGACTGATGATTCCTCCATAGCCCGAAAAGAGTGGTAGAGTTGGAGAGCCGGTTGGCAAAGATAGAAGAACAGCTGCAGCGCGCACTGGATGCGAACATCCGCCTTTCCAGCCAAGTTCCAGCTTCAGCAACGGTACCAGCACCCGCAACAGTTCAGTCCGCACCGATTACAGACACCATCGAGTTGCCCCTGGACAGTACCGGCGACTCAACCGACAGCACCGAGTTCATCAATGCCTTTTCGTGTAGTGAGAGTCCGAGCGAGTGGGTGGTCGAACCGGAGAAGCCTAAATTACCGCCACTAGAGGAAGTCACGCCCATTATCGACGAGTTCTTCAATCGGTACAACACCATCATGCCGCTTTTTGACCAGCCAACCTTTATGCGCATGCTCTCCGACTGGTATTCGCCGTCCTCGTCTCATTCCTCCGCCGCGTGGGCAGCCATCAACATCGCCCTGGCGTTGGGGTATCGGTGCACGTTGAAGGAGTCGGGCAACCTGGATGCCCTGGTGGACGACCAGAAGGTGCTGCACCACATGCGCAACGTGCAGTCTGTCGTGTCGGACTTGGTGACGCGCGAGGAAGACCTAATAGGCATCCAAGTCCTCGTGGGCATGGTCGTTCTCTTCCAGGGTACGAAAGATCCCAAGCCGGCCTCGGTCCTCATCGGGACGGCTATCCGGCTGGCGCACCGGCTGCACCTCCACGACAAGGAGTCTCTCCAGTATTTCTCGCCCGCAGTCGCCCGGCAGAGGTCGCGGGTCTTTTGGCTCGCCTACTGCATGGACAAGGACATCAGTCTGCGGTCAA
Source organism: Colletotrichum simmondsii (assembly GCA_001563135.1). Classification (NCBI taxonomy): domain Eukaryota; kingdom Fungi; phylum Ascomycota; class Sordariomycetes; order Glomerellales; family Glomerellaceae; genus Colletotrichum; species Colletotrichum simmondsii. The sequence continues at coordinate 266,979 of JFBX01000828.1, forward strand.
AGACGCCTTCGTTCCAGCTGGACGCGGATATAGATCTGCCCTTACCGGAACTGGACCCCGACGACGGGGCGGGCATTATGGCCGCGTCCAACGGCAGCAAGTTCAACTTCTTCCGGGCGAGGGTCGAGCTCAGCCACATCGCGGGGAAAGTATACGATCTGCTCTATAGCACGAGGTCGCGCAAGGTGGCCAAGTCGGAAGCGCAGATGCGGGTGACAAGACTGGAAGAGATGCTCGAGACGTGGCGCCGCAACGTGCCGGCCGAGTTCCAGCTCACATCGCTGCTGGAGTACGCCGAGCCGCTTCCCACGGTGCACCTTTCGCTTCTCTACCACAACTATTTTGTCATCACTGTCATGGTTCACGGCATCTACTCGCACGACGCGGACTGGGTGCAGAGAATCAGCTCGTATGGTCGAGCAACGATACAAGACCTGGATGGTATAGGACAAGGAAACAGCAGGCAGAACTCGCCGTTGCCGACGGGTTGGGCAAAGTGCGTGGAGCTCAGCCGGGACTGCATGAACCTGTTTGTGGAATCGCCAAAGACGGACTGCAGCATCTGGTCCAACGCGTGCGCGCACTTTTCGGGGCTCATCATTATCCTATCCAACATGTTTGTGTTCCCAGAGCACCCCAACATACCGGCGGATAAGGAGCTCGCAGAACACGCAATACAGCTGTTTGATATGATGCTGCATCTCTCTGCAAACGAAGACTTCCGCAAGCTGTACGAGGTAGTCAAAGAGCTACACCGGCGAGCGATGGCAACTGTGGATAAGGTCGCGCGGAAGAGAGAAGAGCAAGCGGCTGCGGCTGCGGTGGTGGAGGCAATGGACAGTACACTACCTTTTGGGATGCAATTCGAAGAGGATGTGAGCTTCTTTGAGGGCGCAGGCATGATGGACTTTACAGGGGCTTTTGCTGGGGGTATCATGGAGGAGTCACCAGTGACTGTGGATTCTGAGGCGGGAGATACATTGGAGGCCGGAGGTTTCCAGGGAGACTTGGGTCGTGCCGCCGCGACGGTTGGGCATAGCCATTATTGAGCTGCGATGATACTTTATTGGCGTCGGGGGTTGATGAGGAGTTTGGGAGTCTACCATATCTAGACTATATCTAGAGGCGTGTTTTTGTAGTGGCTGTCTTATGGCCACTGAATTAAGGCAACTCAAATATCTGTAGAGAAACTAAGATGTCAAATTCACGACGGTCTGCTTTTTTGACTTGGTGATAATCAACATGGTAGCAATCGCTGGTGTTGAGCTCCATTGAGGGCGAGAGCTTGGGCGATTGGTGTCTTCGGACGGTGGGCCGAATGGTGGGGCATTTTGGTGGGACAATTCTGGAACCCGTGCGTTAGGTTTGATGCTAATCCTGATCAATACGAAAGTGATCCAAGCTCTGAGCTTTTGGCCAGTGACATGAGAGGAATTTGCAAGCTGGCAGGGATGACGGGATGAGGTGGGGCCGCAGTGGGCAATGACGACCAGGAGTGAGCTCAAACACCTGCCACAGCAGATGAATTGCACTGGAAGGAAGCATACGGTACGCAGTAGAGGGAAGGAATGGCACAAGCAACAGCATCGTCTTGGGGAAGGTGGTTGCCGCCGCTACCTTAATCCCGGGAGATCCTTCCCTGTGGAGGAACGAGCTCACTGTCATGGCGTCATCATTGAATCGTCCAATTTTGGGGAGGAAGTTGCGTCCATCTCTGCATCGCGCTTGCACGTCTACCTACCTATACCTAGGTAAGGTAGTCCAAGGTACCTCACATTCTCGCGTCTTTCTGACCATCCCGAGTTTATCTGCAGCCATTGAGAGCTTCCCTCAAAACCCAGCGCATGAAATGATGATGCTCTGAATCCTCACCACTCTCTCTCGCCCGACGTTACAAACACAAAAACACTGCCCGCCTTCTTGATCCCCTCCATAAACACAACCCCGGTCATAGACGAGTCAACCTTACCTTGCATACGGACAGTGTTGTCACCAATCTGAAGACGCGAGTCCCCATCGACTTTCCCCATCTCTCAGCAGACCGCCTACCATCACGTCTTGCCTCATCCCACCTTACCCCAGTTACAGCATACCTACTTACCGCAACGACTCTGTCTACTTGTCACCCCCGGAAGCTTTTACCTTCCAGTCACCATCTGCCTAGTATTCCACTGTTAGGATACCTAGCTCCCACACTACATCTGGGAATACCTAAGCAGTCTTGGCCCCGTGTGCTTTGTTATCTGACCCCCCTCCCTCCGCCCCGGTGCTTTACATCAGCAGCTGTCAGTCGGAGTCGGAGTACCCCTCGACGGTGACCGTAACATCTTCCCCTCTCTTTGGCCTACCCTTCTACTCGTTGCTCCCCTCCCCCTCCATCCTTCATGCAAACCACCAAATTCCTCCTCCCTCTCCGCCATCACGTAAGAGTATCTTCTCTACTCCGACAAACGACAACGAAGAACCCATTTTCACATAGCGCACGAGCCATGGCCGACTACAAGCTCAAGTCCGTCACCTCGCTGTCTCTCAAGCCGGGGGACAAGCAGGAGGTTGAAGTTGAGGGAATCGAGGGCGCAAAGGTCCTCATCCTCAACGCCGGCGGCAGTATCCAGGCTGTTGGTCCCAAATGCACCCACTTTGGTGCACCACTCGTAAAGGGAGTCTTGACCACCTCTGGTCGCTTGACATGTCCCTGGCACGGAGGTACCTACTCTCTCCCACGTTGGCTCCATTGCACTTCACTGACACACAAACAGCCTGCTTCAATGCCAAAACTGGTGATGTCGAAGACGCACCTGCTCTCGACGCCCTTCCCGTCTTCAAGGTCACCGAGCGCGACGGTGCAGTCTACATTTCTGGCGAAGAGGCCGCTATCAAGGGCGGTCGCCGCAAGCCCAACTTCAAGTGCAATGCCGCTGGTGGTGCTGACCAGGAAAAGGTGGTCATTGTTGGTGGAGGTTCTGGTGCTCTCGGCGCTGTTGAAGGTCTGCGCAACGGCGGCTATGACGGTCCCTTGACCATCATCTCCTCTGAAGGCTACTTCCCCATTGATCGCACAAAGCTATCCAAGGCTCTCCTGACCGATGTCAATGCCCTGCAATGGCGCGACGAGGCCTGGTATAAGAGCGGCTCTGTTGACTGGGTCGCCGACGAGGTCACCGACGTGGACTTTTCTGACCGCAAGGTCACTACCAAGAAGGGCGACAGCGTCCCCTATACCAAGTTGATCCTGGCCACCGGCGGTACACCCAGAAATCTGCCTCTCCAGGGCTTCAAGGTGCTGGGCAACATCTTCACACTCAGAACCGCCCACGACACGCAAAAGATTGTCAAGGCCATTGGCGACAAGGGCAAGAAGATTGTCATCGTCGGATCCTCCTTCATTGGTATGGAGGTTGCCAACGCCACCGCTAAGGAGAACACAGTTACCGTCATCGGCATGGAGAAGGTCCCTCTGGAGAGAGTTCTTGGCGAGAAGATTGGCGCTGGCATCCAGAAGAGCCTGGAAAAGAACGGCGTCAAGTTCCACATGAATGCTGGCGTTGACAAGGCGGAGCCATCAGCCGCGGACGCTGCCAATGTCGGCGCAGTATACCTCAAGGATGGTACCAAACTTGAGGCTGATCTAGTCATCCTCGGTGTTGGTGTCGCCCCCGCTACTGAATTCCTGAGGGAGAACAAGGTCATCAGATTGGAGGACGATGGCTCGATCAAGACCAACGAGAACTTTGAGATTGTTGGCCTCAAGGACGTGTACGCCATTGGCGACATTGCAACATACCCCTACCATGGTCCTGGAGGCGACGGTCGGTACACTCGCATTGAGCACTGGAACGTGGCCCAGAACGCTGGTCGCTCCGTTGCAAACAACATCATCAACTCAGCCGTCAAGACACCGCACTTCATCCCCGTCTTCTGGTCCGCACTGGGCTCACAGCTGAGATATTGTGGTAACACCGTCGGCGGATGGGACGATGTCGTGATTCAAGGCAATGTGGAAGATTCGGCGTTTGTAGCGTACTACACAAATGGCGAGACGGTTGTCGCCATGGCCTCCATGGGCAAGGACCCTGCCATGGTCCAGTCGGCAGAGTTGATGTCGCTCGGAAAGATGCCTTCGAAATCAGAGCTGGCCAAGGGTCTCGACATCACCACTATCGGTCCGTTGGAGGCATGATTTTGTAAATGGGACTTTTGTGCATATTCGGGTGTACACGAGAGGGATGTAGGACGTAATCTATGGCGTAATTAGGTAGGCTTCAAGGCATGCAATGAGAAAACAATACAACGAATTCAATCAACAAGTGGTGTTTGTGATATTCCCACCGCCAAGATGGATGCCATGACCGCGGAATATGAAAGCCCGTCGAGTAAGCCAGCGGGGCATTTACTAGTGGATCTGTGTGGACGGTGAGAACTAGTGAGGGACACTCGGGACCGAGCGCTGCGTTCGTACCCGAGATGACCGATGTGGGGCGGTGGCTGTGTTTCCGGCCACGCCAGGACCACCGGAGCCGGGCAAGTGCGGAGCTTGCAAACCACCGCCGTCGACGCCGTCACAATGGCGGGATTCTTTATCGCAAATGTATAAAGACCTCATCATGCATCTCGTACAAAAGTTTGGATGGACCTGCGAACCCCACTACACTTTTCATCCAATCTAACCTCAGTCTCAGGACTTATTTCTCTTATTGACTGACTGTCACTGTTGACTTACACATTGTCCATATCAACCAACTACCAACTACCAACACCAAAATCCCACACAATGACGACGCAAAACCAAGCACCCGTTATAATCATAGGCGGAAGCCTAGTAGGCCTCGCCAGCGCACTCTTCCTCTCCGCCCGCGACGTCCCCGTCATCCTCTTCGAGCGCCACACCTCGAGCTCCCCGCACCCGCGCGCCATCGGGTACACCTCGCGCACGCTGGAACTCTTGCAGACTGTCGGCATCTCCCCCGATCAACTGAGAGTCGGGTCGGGTCCGCCGGGCGGGAAACCTCGTCGGGTGAAAGTCAAGAGTTTGGCGGGGGAGTGGGCTGATGAGCAGCTCTGGAATAATAACGCCAACAAGGAGAACGACGGTGGTCCAAATGGCGAGGCCAAAAACCCTGGATCTGGGCCCGGCGGTCCCCCACCGCAGCAGAAAGGAGGCAAAGTCTACGCTCCTATAATGGGCACGGCGATCGCCCAAGATAGACTTGAACCCATCCTCCGCAAACGTGCCGTCGAGCTAGGCGCGGATCTTAGGCTCGGGTGGAAGATGACGTCCTGGAGCCAGTCAACGGACGGCGTACGCATCACAGCCGTCAGCAGAGAATCAGGGGAGGAAGTAACCGTCGATGGGTCGTACATTGTCGCCTGCGACGGTGCGAGGAGCGTCTTCCGCGAGGGGCTGGGGATCGGGACGACGGGCGTGGGACACTTGCGGAGTTTGTGCAGCGTCATGTTTCGATGTGCGCCGATTGAGAAGTTTCTGGAGCGCGGATTCGTGCAGTTCTCGATTGAAGGGCGCGAAGATGGGTTCGAGGCGTTTTTAGTGAGTTATCACGACGGGAGGTGGGCGTTGATGTGGAATGCCGCCGAGGAGACTGTTACCGACACGGAAGCCGACAGCAAGGATACGATCAACGTCGGCAACAGCAACAAGATGGACGCCCGCGCGCAAAAGGACCTCATCCGCAAAGCCCTCGGTCTCGGCGAGGACGAGATCCAAGACGGGGACATTGAGCTCGTGACGATTGGGTTCTGGGAGATGAGCGCGCGGATCGCGGAGAAGTTTGCCGAGGGACGGGTGTTCCTCGCGGGCGACGCGGCGCATACGTTGCCGCCTAACCGGGGCGGGTACGGCGCCAACACGGGGTTCGCGGACGCGCATAATCTGGCGTGGAAGATTGCTGCTGTCAGGGCCGGGGTGGCGAACGAGGGGATTCTGGGGACGTATGATGAGGAGAGGAGGCCTGTTGCGCTTGTGAGGCATGATCAGCTCTTTGCGAGGGATGATTATAAGGCATATATCCGGGGTGATGGGGGGAAGGGGAAGAAGGTTGAGGTGATTGATGATGTTGCTATGGAGTTGGGGCAGATTTATCGATCTAGGGGGGTGGATTTGGGGACGGAGGAGGGTTTGCCTGATGCGTTGAGGCCTGATGAGTGGAAGGGTCAGCCTGGGACGAGAGCGCCTCATTTGGTCCTTAGGAATCGGGATTGGAAAGAGATTTCGAGCTTGGAGCTGTTTGGGCGTGAGTGGGTTGTGCTCTCGAGGGATGGGAGGTGGAAGACGGCTGCTGTTGGTGCTGGGTGTGAGTTTGTTCGTGTTGGAGAGGATGTCGTTGAGGTTGATGAGAGGGAGGGCGAGAGCTTTGAGGAAACGTTTGGTGTTGGGAGGGAGGGCGCTGTGTTGGTGAGGCCTGATGGGTTCATTGCTTGGAGGGTTAGTGGAAGGGAGAATGACGGCGATGAGGTGTTTGCTGAGGCTTTCAAGCGGGTTTCTTTTGCGTCGTAGTCAAGTTTGGTGACTTTGACTGCGGTTTTGGAAGGGAATTATTAATACTTGTATTATTTTCATGTTCTTATGTGCAAGAAACCTAATAAACTCCACTCGAAGGGACACTTTTGCAATGGCTTCTATTTTTACCACTTGAGTATCGTGACCATGAAACAAGTGCAGACGCCTCGCATTGAAGAGGCTGACTAGGTATGGTGGCATGCCCTCAGCCTATCACGACTATCAAAAGGAGCTTGACACAGCGTAGAGGGGAAATAGATGAATTATGACCACTTGGAAGTCCATCCTGAAGCTCAAACCAGTCATCCCACCAGTAGTATATCCCTCCAACCTCACTTCCTCAGAGAGGGGCTAGTTGTCGATACTGCGCGATGCGCGGGAGACAAGACAGGGCGTGCTGATTAGATGAGAAGATCTCCCCCGGAGATTGGCAGAATCATCAGAGGAGTCCATGACTCTAGATCAGAAAAGTAACCAGCGATGAGACATGGTTGTTGACGTTGAGTCTCAACTTTTGCCAAAGTCTGACTGTGAAATCGCAGTTCGAAATGTCGTCTCAGATGGGGCCAGTGAACGAGACACGGCAGCATGCTCCTTTGAGTGACCACAGCAAGCAGCAAGCAGGGCCCAAGAACTGAGAGGTTTGAGGGCAGCATCTCTGTATCATGTCGTAGTTTCCGTGATGCATGATGAACAGAAACATCTGATGGTTCTTTGCCTAAAAGAGCAGTCCGCCTTGACAAAAGCAAGACTGGTCGGAAGAGCAAATCTAGCTAGTACGGTGCGGGGAGACTAAATGAGGGGATGCGGAGAGGATGCAGGTTGCTCGGGTGCATCACGGGCAACGCCAGGCCTCACCGGTTCGGCGGTTTTGGGCTAGCGAAGACTACGTGTCCGGAGCTTACACACAGCCGTATATAAAGATCGATATGCAGCTTGATGTTCCAAGTTGTATTCAAACTGCCTTGCCCGTATCCTCCAGCTTCACGTCTGAATCTGTCACTACACCACTACTACTAATCTATCGCTGCGATAACTGGACGCCCTCTCACCATGTCTCCCAAGATCCTACAAGTTGGCGTAGTTGGCGGTGGCGACGTTGCACAAATCGTCCACCTTCCAACCTTTATGTTTCTGTCTGATCTCTTCAAGGTCGTCACCGTGTGCGACATTTCACGCAAGACGGCCGATCACTGTCGTGCTAAATTCAACATCCCCCACGTAACCACAAACCCAGACGACATCTTCAACGACCCAGCCATTGATGTCGTCGTCATTCTAACATCTGACGAGTATCACGCCCCGTATACCATTGCTGCATTGAAGGCCGGAAAAAATGTCTTGCTTGAGAAGCCCATGACACTCAGTCTACAAGCCGCCGACGAGATTATCGACGCCGAGGCCAAGGCTCCCAACAATGCCCGCGTCTTTCTAGGCTACATGCGGCGTTACGCCACAAGCCTCCTAGCCTTCAAACGCGAGATTGCCTCCATTGACAAGATAAAGTACGCTCGTGTTCGCGACATCATCGGCCCCAATGCGTATTTCATCGGGCAATCGGGAGCGTATTCACAAAAGTACAATGATGACATACCGACCGAGGTGTCGGAGGACAGAAAGGCGCGACTGGCCGTCTTACTAGGCCAAGCCTGGGGACAAGAGCCGGAATCGCTCACAGCCGCGCAGATGGACTACTGCTGTCTCCTCGGTAGTCTCGGGAGCCACGGTCTCAGCCTCATGAGGAACGTACTAGGCGGCCTCCCGGAATCAGTTCTCGCTTCGACGGACAACGCGCGCTGGTACACGGCCATGTTCGAGTACCGAAACGGCACCGCCCCCGACGATAGGTTCACGTGCGTCTACGAGATGGGCATCGACTCTGTGCCGAGATTCGACTCGCATGTTGCCGTCTACGGGGAGAACAAGACTGTCACGATTTGCTATGATACGCCGTTCGTCAAGGGCCTCGGCATCACGGTGGAGATTGACGAGCTGAACGAGCACGGGGAAAAGTCCCACAGGTCTCTCCAAACTTCGTACGAGGATGCCTACACTGCAGAGTTGAAAGAGTGGTATGAGACTGTGATTCACGGCAAAGAAATCAAGACGTCTGCCAAGGACGCTCGAGATGATCTGAGACTGTTCAAGATGATGATGGATAAATTCCCCGAGCACAAAAAGATCAAGAACTCGTCCGATAGCACGCCTTTCGTACCGAGCGGCCCTTGAATGTCACTCCGTACCAAGTATCGCTGTATTGTTATTCAGTATAGTGTTGAACAGGCTTTCTCATTTCCGCCATCTCTGAACCCGTGAATGACTTTGTCTCTTCCGCCTATTGGGTGAAAGTAGCTGCGCTTGTCACTTACACCGACTCAGGCCAATGACTGGCTTGATGCGACCGCATCTGAATCAGATATAAACTTCATGTCAAGATCCATACTTGCTTCAGTATACGTAGACGAGGTGCTTCATTAGGTACTAATGTGATGGGGTGGGTGTAGAGACTGTTCATACAATCATCATGATGGTTTGGTTGTGTTGACTCTTGAGCGGAGAAATGGGGGATGGCTAGGGAGCCGTTTGAGACTGGCTCAAAAAGCCAAGCTTTTCTCATTCAGCAGGTATGATTTTGAGCTCAGTATGATACCGTTTACTTGAACGACCCTCTTCCTGCTTTATTTCGATTTAATAGTGACCTGCTTGTGCAGGATTTGGCAAACGCACTGTGTATTGGGGCCGACTCCAAAGAAGGGTGGGCACTTTAGGGATCTGCCGTGCCAATCTGTAGAAAGTATCTATTCATCGAACGACGCAGCGGCATGACGGTCCCCGTCATGACTCTTTGAATAGATGTCAAGACAACATTGTCTTCCATGAGACGAGGCTTATGTGTGAAGCTGTAGCACGCCTGCTCGTCTCAAGTCTCAGTAGGCATGTTCACGGACATGGCGTCTTGTCAGTGCCAAGGCCTATCGTTGACTCCCGGACTTATATGTCCGTTCGGCCTGTCAAGTCACCCTAGTCTGCTTTCTGATCTGTTGGTAAGATATTGATTGCGCTCGTTATCTTAGTGGTAGCAAATTCGTACATGCGAGAAGAGGGAAGTACCCAAGTGTTGTGAACAGTCAAACTCAATTCTTGCCACCATATGTTGCCAGTCACTCACAGCCCGAAACCACAGGAACGAAAACACCAAATTTTGTTGGAGCTCATGAACTCATTGAACGACTATGGCTAACGTTAAAGGAAACAGGAGGTAATATCCGTTGTCTAAGATCGTACAGTCTACAGGGGTAGTAGGTATCTACAACTTGGAAATGATGGCGCCGGCAAACTCGTTGGTCTTGGCCTTGCCGCCCAAGTCGCCGGTGAGGGCCTTTCCTTCCGCGAGGGTATCAAAAGCGGCCTTCTCGATTCTGTCGGCGTACTCGCCGAGGCTCATGTGTCTCAGCATCATCATGGAGCTGAGGAGCAGAGCGGTGGGGTTGGCCAGGCCCTTGCCGGCAATGTCGGGGGCGGAGCCGTGGACGGCCTCGAAGATGGAGCACTCGTCACCAATGTTGCCGGAGGGTGTGAGACCGAGACCACCAATGAGACCGGCGCACATGTCGGAGAGAATGTCACCGTACAGGTTGGGCATGACGAGGACCTTGTCGTTGTAGGGGAGGGGGTCGGTGACCATCTTCAGGCAGGTGTTGTCGAGGAGCTCGGCGTCGAACTCGATCTCGGGGAAGTCCTTGGCGACGTCGCGGGCGGTCTTGAGGAAGAGACCGTCGGACATCTTCATAATGGTGGCCTTGTGGACGACGCGGACCTTCTTGCGGCCAATCTCCTGGGCCTGCTGGAAGGCGAAGCGGAGGACGCGCTCGGAAGCCTCACGGGTGATGAGCTTGATGGACTGGACGACGCCATCGACGACGACGTGCTCAATGCCAGAGTATTCACCCTCGGTGTTCTCACGGATGAGGACGGTGTCGACGTTGTCGTAGGGGGTCTTGTAGCCAGCGACGGATCGGCAGGGACGGAGGTTGGCGAACAGGTTGAAGGTGCGGCGGAGAGTCAGGTTGAGGGAGACGTGGCCCTTGCCAATGGGGGTCTGCATGTTCAAGTCAGAATGGGAAGAGAGAGGCTCATGGCTGGTCGAAACGTACGGCAAGGGGTCCCTTGAGGGCGACCTTGTTGCGCTTGATGCTCTCAATGGCGGCATCGGGGATGGCGGTCTTGCCGTCCTTGAGGATGGGGGTGACATCAACGGGCTCCCAGGTAACGGGGGCCTTGGCCGCGGCAAAGATGTCCTTGACGGCCTGGGAGATCTCGGGACCAATACCGTCACCCTCAATCAGGGAGACGGGGTAGTTGCCCTATACAAGATTGGTGGTTAGTTTTGTTTTGAAGGCATGTAGATGTCGCAGGTTTGAGCATCGCCATTGAGTGATTTTGGGCTGCGCAAAGGGTCGATCCGGGGCATTGTTGTTGCTCGAGTACCCGTCCATCTGCACATGACGAATGACATGAGCGATCAAGAGCAGAGAATGCAGTGTCATTGTCGAGGTCGGGGTGCGCCAGCAAACAACAAAGCCGAGGTCTTTCCTTTGCGCGTAAAATTTTATGGGGCGGGTAGTAACGGAGGAGGGAAATGGCATACGTTGGAGTCCTTGACACCGTGGAACTTGGCGACACGCTCGCTCGAGTAAAATCTGGAGTTCTATACAACTGTTAGCAATTGGGCTCTATTCGAATGGCTGGCCTGCAGTCGAGGCTTTGCCCGTGTTGCATCGTCGAATCGTCACCGGCGGGCGGGCGGGATCGCGGGACGGCAAGGAACAGGATGGAGGAATTGCGCGCACCTGGAACTGAGAGACGGCGGCGGCGCGGGGAGCGGCGCGCATGGCCTGCTGCCGGAGAGGCGCAGCGAAAGTACGGGCGGCCAGCATCGTGTCTAGAGTCCTTTGGTGTTGAAGGATACGTAGAGGCGGAGGAGAGTGGTCGGGTAGGAAGGATTGGTCGTTTATCGGGAGACGGGAATTTTAAGGTCGGGAGAAGGAAGTGGTAGTAGCAAAGACGCCAGCGGCGGCCAGCCGGATTTGACAGGTGAGAAAATGAACCGCCGCTTTACTGCAGGGGTCTTGGCTGCACCGGCAGGTGTAAGCGGCTCTGCTGCAGAAAAACAAAAACTTGATTGACTTTCTATGCATTCATGATGATTTATATTCTACCATCTTGAGCACTCTGCAGATACTATCATGATGTTTTCTAGAGGAACTAAGTGTGGTTTCTATTCAGTCTTGAACATCTCTATAGTATCTTGTTCCCTGAGTTGTCTTTATCCGAGGTTGAACATTCCGAAAGTGGGATCCTCAGTAAAGCGGCGGCGTGTCTTCAAAGGCATAAGAAAACATCCCGCGGGATTATCGATGACCGACCTCCTAGCACCGACTGCTGCCGAAGGTTTAGCCACAAGTTGAGCCACATCTACCGCACTTTGTGGCTGGGAAGACCCCACTCTTCAACTTTTCTTCGGGTGGCAGGAACGGACATGCACTTTTCCGGCCGATCGAGGGCCTGACCGAGCTCACCTCCCAAAACCCAGGTGTGCTTCGGTGAGTGAGGTGTCCTCGGTGTGTGCCACAGAATGCACCAAGTGGGCTGCACCGTTGTCACCAAGGGTACCTCTCTACCTTTGAGCAGTGAGCTAGCTGACACCTGGAACTGAACACAAACAATTCAACATCAAGTTGCACCTCACTTTGTTGCACTCTCGCAGTGCTTTTTGCACCTCCGGCACCCCGGTTGCCTTTGTGTGGCATTGTCAATCGTTCATCTTTGGCCAATGGAATTATTCATCTTGTACCTTTGAAACGGCTACACGTACTGCAAGCAACAAGCTCCCTCGCCGAGCCCCCAGCCGTTCCTCGGCCGGCTGGAACAACAATCGCTTTCCCCCTTTGCGAACCACCACCACGACTCGAGATACCGATACCCCATAATGTCGTCAGATTACGAGAGAACTATTCTGGATTTTTACCAGCTCCCCAACCCATACCCCGACGAATGGCCAGCCGAGAAGAACCAGAGCGATGCATCCGACGATGAGGATGAGGCCAAGGACGAGAAGAAGGCCAAGCTGCAGCGCCGCAAGTCGCGATACCAGGCACTCGAGAGAGCCGTCAGTGACCGACGTAGCATAATTCCTGGCGCTCAGTCGGACAAGGGAGGTGTCGCCAACATTGTCCAGCGCGACGAGCCCGACCCCTTGGGCACCACCGACAGCGTCGTTAGGACTCTCCGCCAGCTGGGAGTTCCCATCCAGGACGATCCGCGCTTGCGTACGTAGGCTCGACATTGTAATAATGACCAGCAAGACTAATATGCGTCCAGGCAATCGATTCCTCCTGTCTTCGACGACCTTCTCCCCCGCCTTGTTCCTCTCGCAAATGCACGCGACTGCCGACACCCAAAGCTTGTTGACCGGCCTGGACATGCTGTCCCAGTCAATCGATCAAAAATCCGCATCACTTAAGGTTCTGGTGGAGACCAACTTTGAGCGCTTCGTCAAGGCCAAGGCGACCATTGATAATGTGTACAAGGAGATGAAGTATCGCGGCGCCGAGCCGCCTCCGCCGCCAACCACGGGCCGTGCTCGAGCTCACTCCCGCCACGCGAGTCGCAGCAGCTTCCGAGGTAGCAACGGCGGCATGAACCTCGCCGCATCTCTCGGATCCCCCACTTCGGACGCTCGTAAGAAGAATGCCCTCGTCAAGGAAAGCGAGTACGGAGTCTCGGGCATCAAGGCGCCTCTTCTGGACGTCTCTGCCAAGGCGGAAGATGTGTGGGGTCCGGCGCTGGGAGGACGTGAGAAGGAGGAGAATCTCAAGGTCGTGTCGGCGAACCTGGATCAGTTCAAGGAGTACGTCGAACTTAGCTCTGCCATTGCCGAGAGCATCAAACGAAGAGACTACGAGAGTCTCGTGGAGGAGTACAACAAGGCGCGCAAGTTCTCAGATGATGCAAGAGCACTGGCTGCAAACGCCGCTGCGGGTTCTTCGAGCCAAACCGACATCTATCAGATTGTTTTGGCGGCACGCATATGGCACGATGTGGACGAGCAGATTCAGGCCTTCAAGCGGGATGTGTGGCGGAAGCTCGTCACCCTCCACGGCGTCTCCAAGGCCGACAATCTGGGCCAGCAAGACCAGCACATGGAGTTGATTAGTCTGCTTCTCGAGCTGGGCGTCGACGACAACCCCATCTGGGTCTGGCTGCTTAGTCGGTACGATCACCTCAAGGGCAAGATTCAGTCGACGTCAGACCGCTCCAAGGTCGAGGTGGAGGTGCTACGACGACGCCTGGCCAACGCCGACAAGCCCGGAGCGCACGCGGTTGCATCGCATCTCCGGTCTCTGGGACGTGCAGCCGTGGAGAACAAGATAGCCTCGGCCGACTCCGCCGACGTTATAGAGCTGTGGGAAAAGATGCTGGCGTTCCTGTCGAGTATCCTGTCCGCACAAGGCATCTTGGGAGAGGTGTTGGACTTTTGGCAGACGGTTCAAGGCTTCCTGGAGGGTAAGATCCAACGCACGCTGCCTTTGGGGTACAATGGTGAATCGCAAGTCCATCACCAGCTGCCCGAGGAGCGTGCTGGGGATTTGCAAAAGGGCACGCTGGAGCTAGTCGACCTGATTCGCGAAACAGTCTTCGCCTTTTTCGCGGGCCCGCCACCCGAGGATATCTCGTTGCTTTTCTCGCCCCTCCCCCTATCGCCCAAGAGCCCGCCCTCTGCAGGAGCCGGAAATCTCACACCCACCGGGTTTTTGGATCCTCGGCTGAACCTCGACCCTAACAACATTCCTCCTCCTTCGCCCAAGCGCGGCGAGACATGGGAGAAGCTAGCCTTTTGGCCTCCGTGGTCCAACTCCGTCAGCGGTGTCCATTACCTCTCCAAGATGCTCGCCCTGGTGGGTTCGGGCGCGTCCGACTTGGCGAGCATCGGCCCCGTCGCGAATGGACTGGATCCTGGCGTCTTGGACAGGCTCAAGACGCTGGTCAACATTTCCAGAGAACGATGCGTCACCGCCCTTTGCGCAGCATGGAATAAGGACGCTGAGAATATCAAGTTCGTCGAGGACTGGTACCGATCACCGGAACTTGGCGACCTCACCCGCATGCCCTCGAGCTTTTCCGCCTTTGAAGGCGCGTTGCTCACGGGCATGCAGAAGATCCTGTACATATCCGAAGCCATGTCGAAGCCTGGTGCGGGGGATATTGTCCTCCCACCGCCTAGTAAACTCTTGCAGATGGTCAGAAGCCAGTACGTCACGACGCTCTATAAGGCGTTGAGCGGCATGGTGGAGAACGCCGAGCGATCTGTCAAGAAGGCCGACGACGATTGGACAACGGATATGGACGGCACCATTGTCGCCTCCGCCGCGCCCGCACCCAGCGGCGGAAGAGCGACACTCGACGCAGGAGACAGGGTGAGTTTGACTTGTATCATTTTGGAAGAACTACCTACTGACATATGGTATAGAACGTCCGTATGCTCCTTACGCTCAGCAATTTGCAGTCACTCCGCGCCAAGGTCGTGCCGAGTCTCAACTCGCAGTTTGAGAATGCCTTTTCAGTCAAACTTAGCGATGAATCCAAAACGATCAAGGATGTTCTGGGCCAGATTGACGCTAGGCTCTTCCAATCATACACCCGCCCATCCATTGAAGAGCTGCGCAACATTGTTAGAGCCGGCGTTGCCTCGCCTGATTGGGTACCCGAGGTGGGCCAGAAACCGCGGGAAGCGAGACCCTACGTCTACGAAGCTCTCCTCAGTCTCGTGCTCGTCCACACCCAAGTCTCGACCACGGCACCCACGCTCACCTCGCAGGTACTTTCGTACCTCCTCGAGCAGACCAGCCGTGAGCTCCTCGAGGCGTTCCGCACGCGACAGAGATACACCCTCGAGGCGCTGATGCAGGCCACCCTGGACGTCGAGTTCGTCGCCCAGACGCTCAGCCAGTACACCACCGACCGCGCCTCGGCGCTCCAGAGCGAGATTTACCAGGAGCTCGATGGGCGCACCGATAACGATGCGCGCGCCCGTCTGCAGAGCGAGCTTCCCGAGATGAGAAGCGTGTTGAAACGGCTGCGCGAGGCGAGCAAGAACGAGTTTACGTGCTTTAGGAAGATCAAGCGGCCCGGTATCGGACCCTCGAGGACGGGCACCGGCGATTCTGCGGCGAGTATCAAGGGCTAGTGGCCCCCTCCTCAGTGCAGAATGAGAAAGTCGGGTATCTGGGCCTATGATTAGGTTACAGGGGATGAATTGGTTATGAGAGAGCCTTTGGGTTGGGAGGTATTGGAGGTTCCGGGGGGTGATGCCCTGGGCCTACATTGCGCTTGGGGAAGAATCGCGCCTTGCCAGATTGGGGCGGGCGCATGAGTGATGAAATATTCAATGTCGGATAGCCCATGTTTTGCAATAAACAAACGAGTTCAAGGTATGCGGTCACGATGCAGTGAGGTGTGAAGCTGAGGGCAGAAAATGTGATCTTGACTTAAAAGGGGGGGTATCTATCTACCGTGACGAATTCTAGGTGAACTTTTAATGTGTCTTTTACGACAGCCCCATCTATCTAAAGAGAAGAAGCCAACTTTTTTTGCTTTTCCATGATTTCCCTTGTTCCCAAAGTGCCAAAAGTCTTTCTGCCAACCCAAGTCCTGTGATTTCCTTTTTTCGTTCCTTTTATATGAGGGTTTGCTTTCATATCTCCAATGGAGATGGTGGTGGTGGTGGTGGTGGTGGTGGTG
>JFBX01000828.1:283303-317387 GCA_001563135.1 Colletotrichum simmondsii
ATAATAGTCGTACAATCATTAAGGGTGTTTTTTTGTGGTTTCCTTAAAAAGGTATCTTTTTTTCGTTTCAGTCATTCATCGTGAATTTGTGCGTGCGTGGATGAACGCAAGCAGCAGCTTAGTGTCCGGTGTAGTAACGCCACGACCAATCCCCATACTAGGGCAGATCAGCCGGCAGCGACTCGGTAGGAGTAGGGGCGGTGGGAGAGGCTCCCGTCATGGGGGTATCGGGAACGGGAACTGGGGAGGCTGAGGCCACGGGGACGGTTGAAGGGTGAGGCGGGGCATGAGGGGGAGGAGGCGGAGGTGTGCTGTGGCCAGAGCTGGAGGCCGTGACGGCGTGGTGGTGTCCGTGGTCGCCCTCCTTGGGGGGAAGCAGGACGTGGCTGCAAAAGTGCAGTTCGAGGGAACGCGAGGTCTCTGGGCTGAAGGCGCAAGTTTCGAGCTTGCGGACAACGTCGTCGTCTGGAGGGTGATGTTAGCAAGTGCATTATCTTCTCTGAGGCCATTCAAACTTACACTCAAGGTTCAGGGCCTGGAAGAACTCGGCCATGATATCAAAGTCCGATTCGCCAAGGTCGACGACGCTGAGCCGGCCATCAAGTGTCCGGAACGTCTTGGGGTGAGACTTTCGAAGCGTGAGGAGCATCTTCAAGAGGTCGGCAATGTCCCGGCCCTGATTGACGTACATGGTGGGAGGGCGGTCGAGGGGCCAGCGCTGGCGAAAGTCGTCCATCTCCCATACCTTGAAGGTCCAGGTGGTCTTTTCCAGGCAGTGGAGGAGGATGAGGATGGAGAGGTACACGTCAAAGTTGATCTTGGCCTTGCCGTTTTCCAGGCAGCGCTGGAGCTCGCTGATGAGCTTGTTCGAGACGTTGTTGGCCTTGCGCTCCGTGGCGGCGGACAGCTGGAAGGTGATGAGGTTGTAAATGTCCTGGTCGTCGGTGCCGGCAAACTCCTCGGGGCCAATGGGCACGACGACGCCCTGGCGCTCTTCGGATATGCACCAGCCTCGCTCTCGGTCGAGAATTTCAATGAGACCCCAGAGCTCAATAGCGAGCTTCAAATTCTTGCCCGTCATCTTGTTGTCGGGAAACTTTTGCGCGGCCGCCAAGACGACTTGCATGAAGTGGGAGGGCTCGCGCTCGATAAGCGTCGGCAGAATCAACTTCAAGAACTCCTCCATCCGAGCGGGGAGGTCCTCCTTGTCTTGGTCAATCATGACGACTCGAAAGTCCGTCTTTGTGTCTGGGCTCGCCGTCTGCTCTTCCGTCTCGCCCTCGGCTACAGGAGGCTGCGGGCGGGGGGTAAGCAGAGCGGCGAGCGTCAGACTCGGGCTATCCTCCCATAAGGAGACGACGAGGGAGGTGCCGTTGGAGAGCAGCTGGTATTTCTGTCTGGCGTGCTTGACCCTAGTCTGCGCCAGGACTACTATCAAGGCGGCCGAGTAGAGGGTCAGCTCTTGGTTCAGACGAGTGCGGACGCAGGGGTAGGTCCAGTGACGCGGGCCTTGGATCTTTCGGCATTGGTCGCAGGGATCGTTGGTGCCACAGGTCTTGCGGAGAATGCGGCATCTTATGCAAGCGCCCTTCTTACGAGCGGCCTGAACCTCCTTGCGCCGGAGCGGGTTGTAGGCCTTGCGCTTGTGCTCGCTCTGTGTTCCGTTGCCGATTGGCATACGAGTGCCGCCTCTGTTGGGAGGAGGCAACGTCGGAGCCACGTGAGTGGCTACTGCGGGGATGTGGTTCGTAGTCATGTAAGTCATCTCACCCCAGGGTTGTTGAGGTTGTTGCTCCGGTTGCTGAGGCTGCTGGAGTTGCTGCGGCATAGATTGTACCGGAAGGGTTTCGATAGGAACGGCGGCGTCTGGCTTGAGTGTCTCATTTGATCCCATCACAGGGCTGGCGACTGGAAGCGGTTCGCTGTGCTCGGCAGTAGGCAATTCAGGATCCATGAGGGAATGAGTAAGACGGGCAGTGGCCGCGGCGGCAACAGTGAGATCTGATGAATCCAGAGGCGGGTCGTTTGGATGCTGGGTGGCAGCCTGCAAGTGTTCCATCTTTTCTTCAGTAGTGAGGAAGCTGAGAGGGTTGGTGCTGTCATTCGAGGTGGATTCTGTGAAAGTCAGCTCATCTGAGTTCCCAATCTGAGTTTGAGTCGAAATAATGAGAGGTGAGATGAAGCCACGCTCCTTCCTTGTGAACAAAGAAATTGAAAGTAAAGAAAAATATGACATACCCTTCCGCTCACGACCAGGTCGATTTTCGTAACTGCAGGGCGGGTTCTCGAGGGTGAACTGCTCTTGGACTTCAAAGCCGATTCCGAGTTGTCGAACAGCAGACTCGGATCGGTCGCGACCAAGTGCTGAAGGGGCCCCCATCTCATTTTCTCCAACTTGTCGCGAGGCTTCTGCGAGAGTTCTGAGGGCAGACCAGTTCTCAGGTGCTTCAGGGGCGACCTCGGCGACGGCGACGTCGAGCTGGTTGAGTGGGAGATTCATTGATCGCGGGGCTGATGAGCCGGAGTGAAGTCCGGCGAAACCGAGTGCGGCGTTGATGCGTTCTTCAGGTGTGATGGCCGGGCACTTTTCCGTAATGTGCTTGTGTAGGACCTCGCCTCGACCCTTTGGGAAGTTTTCACCACACAACTTGCAGGTGTGAGGGTATCGGTTGCTGGAATCAGGAAGTTTGGGGCCCCGGGTGAAATACTCCCCCACCACGGGGTTTGGTTTTCGACCCATGGTATATTCTTTGGCGCGTATTCCAGGCTGAATAATCCAAGGGAGTTGCCGTTTTTGGTGCAAACTTGGTTTGTTGACCTCTTACAGCTCGATACTCGAGATTCAGCACACCGCAGAGTGGTGGTGACCGCCCACGAAATTCTGCCCTCGAGGTCGATATGTAGGAATTGGCAACGGACCAGCAATCTGAGATGCCGAGGCAATTGACTGTTCGATACGGAGCAGGTCAGAAACGCCACTGGTCAAGAAATGCCTCGCCAGGCTTTTACCAGCGGGCGACAATGAACGATAACGTGGGCTGGACCTGCGCGATGCGATGCGATTCACAGATTCTGCCACGGCTCACCGACGTTGGAAGCGACAAAATTCTCACACCGCTTCCCATGTCGGATAAATTTCGTGGTGGGGCCGAGCAGATCTTTCTGGTCACGTGAGGACCCCACCACAAAGTCTGTCACCGCTATGTACCCAAGTACCTTGGAGAGCATATGAGCCACAAGAGCTTCTTTCAATGGTTTCCCCTTCATACATGCCGGATTCTGTAAGGGCACTTGACGAAATGACTTTGCGTTATTAACAGTCTTTAAGTTGCGAAGAAGTAGAGCTGTGAGGGAAGGCATGAGTGTGTGACTGGAGTTGAAGGTCTGTCGCAGTATTGATCTTCAACTACATACACCCCGTTCAAGATGACCAAGCTTGTTTTGAGACTGGTATCTCTGAAAGAGCTCTTTAGACCTGTCGTCTCAGAAAAAATGAAATAAACGATGGTAGATACTCACGTTAGATAAGAAACAAACTCGGGTATCCGATTGACGCACACCTTGAAGTTCAAAGGATGCAAGCCCTTTACACTGTTCAGATCTAGCAGATGTACACGTGCATTGGAAAAGTCATCTCATAGGCCCTCAACTATCGTCGAATCACCTCCTGCATCGTACAGCAGCGGCCAGCCTGGGCACTTTGAATCGCAGTGTCGAAGGGAGACGTAAGGAAACCTATCCTGCTCAGAAAGGTCAATAACCTCAAGAGACACTCGACACCAGATTATCATCTATCCATCTTGTCCAGACGTGAGGTGGTCAAGAGGCAGTGGCTCGTGTTCAGTTGTTCCTGAAAAAGGTGGGGGGAGGGGCAGTTCCGTCGGGGGGTGTCTCGGGGGCCGCGGATGAGTGGGTCGCTCCGGGCACGGGGCCGAATCAAACGACACGGCGGGGGTGACCTCGGCCGCCGTCTCAGAAAACAAGAACCCGCCGCATGCGCTAGCGCCTGGCTGACATTATCTCTGTTGGAGCTGTTCTCCTTTTCCCCAATGACCTTGAGTCTCGGCATTTTGGGGGCCCCTGATCTTCGTAGCCAAACTCAATTCCACAAGGTGCCTGTCAACGTGTTGGTTCACAACACACTTTAGGCATCTTATTCTTGGATTTTGGGGGCAGAAAGTCTACTTTCCGCAACCCTAATTCAAGTTCCAACAAGAGCGACGTTTCCCACGCTGCTATGCATGATACCCTGGACAAAGAGAAACTAGAACCACTTTACCACATGTTGGGGTCGCATCCGTCTTTTCCGCCCCCCTCGGCCGGGCGCCTATGTACAGTCCCAGCTAGACCAGGGGGGAGCTACGCGACGGCCGAGCGTGATGTGGGTTACGATGCCACGCTCCCCCCCTTGTGACGAACCAGTCAAAACACCAAGACCTTTGCGCCGCTACCATGGCATTTCCGTGCCGAACCACATCCAAGCTTTTGGGTTGTTTGCCCGTAGTCACCTATCTCCTTTGCATGTCTTAAACAGCAGTACCCACGCTCTCATCTATCTCCCTTCTCTCACACACTCTCTTTTGACTTCACATCTTCACGGGGACGTCACCCTCCATCTACCGTCACATCAATGGCTCTGGTCCAGTCATAGTCTCTCATTTTGGCACGTTGCATGTCCCTCGTTACCCCCCTCTCCCTCTCACGATCCTTACAGCAACGGGATCTTAGCCCCGTGGAAGCTCCTGCAACGTCGTTTCGTGCCCTCTTCATGAGAATTTTATTCCTCCGTTTGGATGAGATCACCCTCACTTTCGCTCATTTGCCTTTTCATCTTGCATCATCAGGTTGAGGTGTCATTAGAGAAGCTGGTCCAGAGGATCAACTTTGCTCATTGTGTTCACATCAAGAGTATAAAGACGCTGCTTCATCCCGTGTCTTGTATGAGTACTGTATGAATTGGATTACTTATATCCATAAGAGATCATAATCAAAATGCGCAGAACCACTCCGTTTCACCTCACATTCGCCGTGGTTGCAGCGCAGTCCGCCGATCTAGCCAGCCATGTCCTAACAGACGTGAGTTTTCCAAACCCAATCAAAGTGCCTCCGTAGAACCACAAGGACTGACACACACCCAGACCGGCTCCGTGGGAGGCGGAAACACCTTCCCAGGGGTCTCTCGCCCCCTGGGCATGGTCAAGCTCGGCCCGGACCTCGAAAACGGCGTCGACGCCTACTCGGGCTACCTCCCCACCGGCAACTTCACCGGCTTCTCCATGCTCCACGAGTCCGGCACCGGCGGGGCGCCCAAGTACGGCGTCGTCAACCAGATGCCCGTGGTAGGCGTTCTCGACAACCCACTCCGGGTGAACCAGAGCACGGATACCCGGGCCCGGCCGGATGAGACGGAGCTCGGGTATTACAGGGCGTTTCTCGGGTCCGGGGTCGTGGTGGAGTTGGGGGCTTCGGAGAGGGCCGGGATGTATGCGTATACGTTTCCTGGGAACAATGGTAGCGGCAACAACATAATTGTAGACGTCTCGCATGTTCTGCCGTCGTACAGAGGGCAAGGTCTCGGGCAAAACTACCTCGGCGGAGGAATTGAGGTATTTGATACCAGTGATGGGTTTCACTACGAAGGATACGGGTACTACGATAATGTAAGTCCTCCCGCTTCATGTCATCGAACTACGACTGAGTACTCTAGGGCTGGAACCGCGCCGCCGAGTGGAAAGTCTTCTTCTGCGGCCACTTCGACCAGCACCCCTCCTCCTTCAGGACCTTCCTCGGCACCGACCTCACATCAGAAGTCCTCTCCGCATACGGCAACGAAACAACCTCGTACGAATCTCGCACGCAGCGCCTAGGTGCCGTCTTCACCTTTGCCGACGCGGCCGTCACCTCCCGCGTCGGCGTCTCCTTCATCTCGACCGCCCAAGCATGCCGCAACGTCGACGCCGAGATCCCCGCGGGGACAAGCCTCTCGACCATCAGGACGGCTACCCGCGAGGCGTGGACGGCAGAGGTCCTCTCCAAGGTGACGACGACGGAGACAAACACGACCAAGCTGGAACAGCTGTACACGGCCTTGTACTTTATGAACCTCCTCCCCACCAACAAGACGGGCGAGAACCCGCTCTGGGAGTCGTCCGAGCCGTACTATGATGACATTTTCACCTTCTGGGACACCGTACGTTCTCTCTCCCTACCCTTCTTCCCTCGTGATCCAACGTCTAACACACGTAGTTCCGCTGCACCACATCCCTCCTGCAAATCCTCCAACCCCAAGCCCACGAAGAATTCATCCGCTCCACAATCGACATCTGGCGCTTCACAGGCTACGCCTCGGACGCCCGCTCCTCCTTCTTCAACGGCGCCGTCCAAGGCGGCTCCAACGCAGACAACGTCCTCGCAGACGCCTACGTAAAGGGCGTCCGCGGCGCCGTCGACTGGACGGACGGCCTCGCCGCCATGCTCACAAACGGCGAGACCACCCCGCCGCCCAACAACGACCCGCGCGACCCAACTTCCTCCACAAAGGAAGGCCGCGGCGCCCTGCCCGACTGGCTCGACCTCGGCTTCATCTCGCCCAACTATGCCCGCGCCGTAACCCGCGCAGTAGAGTATGCCGTAAACGACTTTGCCATCTCCCAAGTCGCGCGGGGCCTGGGCCAGAACGACACAGCAGACACCTATCTACAGCGCTCCCGCAACTGGCGCAACCACTGGAACGAAAACATGACGGCCCACGGCTTCAACGGTTTCCTCGGCCCCCGCAACGCAGACGGCTCGTTCCCCTTCCCGGCACAAAACCCCCTCGACTGCGGCGGCTGCTACTGGGCCGAGGCGTACTACCAGGCCACGCCGTGGGAATACACCTTCAACGCGCACCACGACGCCGCGCACCTCATCGACCTCGCCGGCGGACCCGAGATCTACGCCGCGCGCCTGGAAAAGACGTTTGAACCGGGCGGGTACGCAGGCAACGCCGCGTTCGGCAACACAATCTTCAACCCGGGCAACGAGCCCTCCTTCGGCACGCCGTACCTCTTCAACTTTGTCAACAAGCAGCACCTCGCCGTGCGCCACGCCCGCTTCGTCGCGAAATCGTACTACAAACCCACGCCGGACGGGTTACCGGGGAACTCGGACGCGGGAGCAATGGAATCCTGGCTGCTCTGGAACATGATCGGTCTCTACCCCCTAACGGGCCAGACGACGTTCCTTATCGGGTCCCCTTGGTTTTCCGATTTGACCATCGCCCTTGGTGGCGGCCGCGAGCTAAAGATTAATTCGACGGGCGGGTCCGAGGATGTGTACTACGTCCAGAGCCTGCGCGTCAACGGACAAGCGTGGAATAAGACGTGGGTGACGTGGGATGACATCTTTGCCGGCGGCGGGACGCTGGAGTTTGAGCTGGGGCCGGAGCCGGCGGAGTGGGCCACGGGAGAGCTGCCGCCGAGCCCCGCGAGCGTCGTCGATGCTCAGAAGGAGGAGGTTGCGCCGCTGAGGCAGCAGTGGCAACGGCGGTGGCGGCAGGAGGAGCGGGACGAACAAGAGGTAATTGGATGAGTTGCTGTGTTAGGATGTGTCTGTCTATATAATGGATGACAATCATCTGGACAAAAGCAAAAGCTCAGCCCCCAATAGGGGTCCTACGAAAGATCCAAGGAGGCCCATACCGACATCTGCCGTCATGTGAATGAAGCTTGGATTTTTACAAGAAACGGGACTCGAACTCGTGACCCATGGGAGCAGGGCCATTCAGAACGAGCTGACATTCCCCGCCACGCCATGGGCCTTGGTGACAGTATCAAACAAATTTGTTTCCTATAGAGGTATGGAGAGTGGGTGGAGGTGGAATACACCAGGGACGAAGAGAATCTAATGTATATTCATGAAAGGGAAACACCAGCACGGTACCCAGATGTATTGATACACGGCAACCCCAGTATCAGCCTTTGTGATGAACAATGTACTCGTATTCCTCGCAAACTCCTCGCTATGCCAATATTGCTGAAACATAGAACACGAGAGTAAGGGTATCGAACTTATAAAATGCAAAGCTACCTCGTTCCGGCAGACTCTCTCAACGGGACTCGCCACCGCCCCAAACATTCTTGTTGATCTCCTCGTCGTCCCCGACGCCAAAGTTCTTATTGAAATCGTCTTCTTGCTCGCTCTCTGCCCACGGCGATGCTGTTGCTTCTTGTAAAAGGGGTGACGCCTCCGGCTCGCTGTACTGCTTGGAAACACTCGCTTCCGGCTCGGGCTGTTCCTCGGCCGCAGTCGGCTGAGGTGATGGGCTTTGAGGCTTGGATGACGGCCCAGAAGCGGTACGATCGGGGGATGTCTCAGCCGCAGCGACTTGCTTCTGTTTTTGCTTCTTCTTCTTGATCGTGACCACAGCTGGCTCGCTAGGCCGAGGAGACACACGCAGACGCTCAACTGTTGACCGTGGCTCGGACGCAAATCCTAAACTTCCCTGAGAGGACATGTACCGCTGGCTCAGGGGCACATTTGCAGTGATGACGGGGTACTGCACTTCATTAGCAACATTGATCGTCATCATCAGATTCTGCACTCACATTCCAATCGCCAAACTCCAACTCGCGCGCCTTGCCGTAGAGACGCTCATCGTCGTTGTCAATCTCGGGCTCGCCGGTGAGACCTTCATTGAAGGTGCCGTTGGCAGAGTTGTACTCTTCACTCGGGCCGCCCGCAGTTCCTTGGAGCAAGGGATCTCGCTCGTTCAAGTTGCGATTCGTCTGGCGATCGACCTGACCGGGTGTCGGAATCCAGTACTTTGCCTTACCACCTCTTGTGTACCGCATGCCCTCGTCGAGTCTTCCCAATCTGGCGCGAGACTCTTCATGCGCCATGATCTTGTCGCCCGAGTCGAAAAACCGGTAGCCATATTTGTCGCCCTTGAAAGTTTCCTTTGAGTCCTCAATGAGATCCTTGACACCAAACGCATCGCGGAACGCAAACTTGACGGGCATCCGTGCCGAGGAAACCCTATTATCCGCGAAATCGTGCCACGAAAAGGCATACCAATGGGCAATAGCGAACGCCGGCATCTCGATACAGATCAGGGCGTCCTGGATGGCGGCGGCCAAGTTATCGGGGGTGTACCCCTCGACATTGTCCGGGATGGCTCCGAGCCAGACGAGGATAGACAGGAAGAACCCCTGCCAATACGAGGCAAAGATGATGAGCTTGACGCACAAGAACTTGGGTACCGGACGGAAGGGCAGCAGATCATCATGCATGCAGACCCAGAACAGGCCGAGTGAGTACAGACTGATGGTGACGCTGAGGTTGTAGATGATGCCGCTCCAGAGGTAGCCCGACTCCACGCCAATGTAGCCCTCCTGGTAGGTATCTGTCGCCTTCATGATGACGGTGGCTAAAGCCAGGATGGGTTTCAACCACGCGTACTGCAGAATGCCGCGCTTGATGGCGAGAAACGTGTGAGGATCGGAAATGTCGACGCGGGGCAACACATGATGCATAGGCCACAGGTGGGAGACTGGCTCCCGGCCGTGGGTCATGATGATCAGAGCGCGTTCTCCGCTGAGATAGTTGATAAGGAGCTGGAAGAAGGTGTAGATGGTGAAAGCCTGGCTTTGTTAGCACTTGTGGGACATAAAGTGCCACCAAGCTATATTCACCTCGTAAATGTCTCGGACGGGGTCGAGGAAAGACGAAGCCTTGATAGAGACCATGCTTGTCCAAGACGATATCGAGTATATGGGGACCCTTTATTGGTTAGACTCTGGTGCTTATCGTGTTCTCGAGGGACAGCCAACGTACATGAGCAAGATTCGGACGACATATCGCTGGAGTAGTGGTTTTCGGTAGTTTTTCCTGCACGGCGTCAGCTTTCGTTGGAGGGGAAGCGCGGGCGGCATAGGTAGCGTACGACTGGAGGAAGATGGATCTGCGAGTGGACGGTTAGCCTCAGTTGCGACAAACAGGGTAGCACGACAAGTACTTACATGGCTGATAGGAAGGTGGCCATCAGGGCGGCGACACCTGCGACGATGATGGTGGCCGTGGTCAGCTTCTCGCCTGTGCCGCCCGCCATGTTGACCTCGAGGCGGGACATGGCAAAGGGTGGTGTTTGTTGTGTTTGAGGAATGTCGTCTACCTCATGGCTGTCGGAGGACGGAGGTCAGGAGAGGCAGAGGCAGAGGGCGAAAAAGCAAGCTTCAAGCTCGAGTATGGACGTCGCAAGGCGGGGAGGCGAAGAAGATGTTTGTCAAAGAGACTTGGAAAGAGAAAGAAAGAGAAGATGACGATGGCCGTGCTGCGAGGTTTAGGTTGTAATGAGCAGCTCGTGACAGGTGCGTAATTCGGTACGTATGCGCGGCTCAAGGCCCAAGGTGGAAAGGTCAAGCTGCAGACGCCGTACTTTAGCCTGGGGGTACAGAGTACGTACTGCGAGTTAGCTGGGAGGAGGAGGTGACAGCTGCGCATCATTCGCGTGTGGCCAATGGCCTCGCATTGATTGTTAGGGAGGTCCATACCGGCAGCTCCCCTGAAGCTTTGGTTTCACAGCGTGCTTGAGCGTGTGGGGTAGCAGTGAGCACCACCTCACAGTGACCTTCCACTGACCCGCCCATGTGTCCACTGTCCACTGCCCATAAGGTACCTACCGGGATTGACCTCCGCTGCTGGGCTGCTGGGGGGTGCGGAAGCTACGACCACAGCTTCCGTCAGTGGGCCACCTCCCTCCTGGGGCGCGCGGGTTGTCATTAGCGCGAGACACCCGGGCCCCGTCGTTGGGAACGCTCGGCGCGACTTGGAAATGCGACTGGGCTGCTAGAAAGTTACTGGCCTGTGATCCCACACCCAATTCAACCTCAACCGCATCGCACACATTGCGCATGCTTTAATGTTGCGCTGTCTCACCGACTCCTCACCCATCCGACTATCCGACTCTATCCTGTACAATCGATACACCCGATACTTCCCCTAACGTCTACCGCGTCTACAAGCAACCGTCACCCTGCGAACCTACCATCACAACACCAAGCGAGCGACGACGGCGAAACCGCGACATGGCAGTGGGTGGACAAGGACAGCTCCGACGTTGATGCTAGCTGAGGCATTGTTGATTCGTCGCCGTCAGGATGCCGCAAGAAGGGGAGCCGAATCCCACGCCGACCGAGACCCCGGCCTTTCGATGGGAGTTTCTCGTATACTTGATCATATGCGGTGCTCTCGCCGTCTTCTTCCTCCTCTACTTCAACAGAGCTTTTGGATCGCTCCTCTCGTGGGGCATACGAACCTACACATGGCATCGCTACCGACTCTACATAGACATACAGGCCCTCCAGGTCTCGCTCCTTGGTGGGCGCATATTCTTCACCGGTCTTCGATATCACGGCAATAACGAGACGTTCCTGATTCAGCATGGCTATGTTACATGGCGATACTGGCTACGGCGAGTGCGCGAGGTGGACATAAAAGCTTCGGCACAACAGCAAGCTGAGCAGGCTTCTGCCGGGACAAACGGACGACACTCGAATCTGCCCTGCCGAGTCACAATGTCCCTGGTTGGCCTGGAATGGTTCATATACAACCGGAGCCCTGCCTACGACAGCGTTTTGGCCGGCCTCAAGGAGCCCACAGCGACTGCCGAGAACGTGTCGACCGCTTTCGAGTCCAAAGACGAAAACGCTTCGCTGAGAAACCGAGGACAGAGGACGACTGAAAAGGCCGAGCCGTCGCCAGATTCCGTAGAACACGAAAAGGAGACATCCGGCGCAGCTCTGCTCTCGAGGATTGGCAACACCTTTGGACGCCGTGGATCTTCGGCTAGTCAGACTAGTATCCCCTCCGATGGCCCGGCTGGCAGCAGCGATGATGTTCAGGCGGACTCGGATTTGCCATTTCTCTTGCAGCTCTTCCCCATCTTTGTGACGTGCCAAAAGGCAGCTGTAGTCATGGGAAACGACAACACCAAGGCCATTCTAATTGTCAAGGCCGATGGGCTCTCTGGTGAAATCGACGCCTCAAAGACGTCCACTCCGGACCCGTATAGGCAGAACTTCAAGATCAAGTTCCAGCACCCAATCGTAGAGATGCGGGAGAACGACGACTTCAAGGAAGACCAGGCGACGAGGGCCAGCCGCGAAAAACAGGCCGCCCAGGAGCCTAGTCCTACGTACAAGACTTCATTCTTCCGGCGGCAGAGACGTCGTACCCTCGGAACACTGCGCAACTTGGTGCCGTATTGGCGGAAATCCGTCGAATCCTTCTCTCTGGGCTCGCGCAGTCCGCTCACCACCGCGGTATCCCAAATACCCGGCTCCAACCAGTGGCAAGGTCTAGCCCGCTACTTGGACGAAGACGAGCAGGATTCGAGGTTGCGGTGGGCAGGCGTCGAGTACGCTGCCGAGTCCACCGTGGTAGACAGCCCCGAGGCGACGCTGACCATCTACTGGGATGTCGTAGGCAAGGTGACGGCTGAGGCGGCGAGCAGACGTTCAAAGGAGGATGCTGCAACGTACATCAACGGCGACGAGGCTCCCGGATGGGGCATGAGTCTTGCCATCAACGGCGGCGTGGTCAACTACGGGCCTTGGGCAGACCGACACCGAGCGGACCTTCAGCGTGTCTTCGTTCCCAGCTTGTCAAAAGACGCCGTTCCCGCGACGCCTTTGGAAGAGGGCGCCTACCGCGTTCCCACGCAATTCAAATTGTTTGTCGAACTACTAGATGAGGTGACGCTGCATATCCCTATTCGAGAGGACTCGAAGAACTGGAAGTGGAAGGGCAAAGAGCCGCCCATGAAAGCTCCGCCCCAGCCGATGAAGCGCAAGCAGAGAAACCGTGCCAAGAAGAACACAAAGACAGACGCGGCACCCACCCGTCCCGGAGGCTGGCTCGACTTCATCGTGCCTGGCAATTCCACAATATCCTTCACCATGGACATGCTTGCCAGCCAAACGGGGTACCAGATGAAGCTCGACGTCGACCTGCCCAGTACCGAGCTCGCGACCAGCGTGAACCATGAGCTTCTCTGGCGTTCAGGGCCTCAGCGTATATCCTGCGATTTGTCTACTCCTCTCAAGTGGAACACCCTCAGGACGTGGTACTTTAACATCGTCACAGAACAAATGGAACTCTTTATATTGAGGGACCACGTCTTCCTCATCATTGACCTGGTCGACGACTGGGCATCCGGGCCACCGGCCGAGTATCTCGTCTTCACGCCCTTTAGATATTACCTCAATCTCGAGCTCCGCGACGCAATGCTTTATCTAAACGCCAACGACGGCAACATCATTAACAACCCAACTGATCTGGAGGACAACGCCTACGTCATAGCCAAGAGCCCCTCCCTCATTGTAAACTCGTGCATCCCCATTGACAAGTTCCGGCCTAGCATGAACACCGTACCTTTTGTTCTGAGTGCCGAGACCTTCTCGCTATGGCTACATGTGCCTCCGTGGAATACGCAGGGCACGTTCCTCACTTCAAAAGAGATCGGTCATGGCGAGAACTTTGAGGTTGACGGAAAATACCACTACAATGCCACGACATCACCGGCCAATATTGATACCCTGGAAATCAACCTTAGTCTCCAGTCTCCCACGGCCACAATCTACGGATTCATCATACGATATGTCTTGGTTCTCAAGGACAACTACCTTGGTGACTACATCCACTTCAAGACGCTCGAGGAGTACCAAGACCTCTTGCGGCTCAAGGAAAGCAACCCGGATGCAGAGCTCGCAAATCGCCCACCTCCCAAAAAGTCCAACGACTTGGACGTAATTATGAGCGTAAAGATTGACGATCTTCGCCTGCTGTTGCCTGCCAACCTGTATTCCAGCCAGCGCAATGTTCAGGTCGAGACTGCCGGCCTCTCCTTGGATCTCCGCTTCACAAACTACTACATGGACCTGCAGGTCAATCTCAACCCCCTGAACCTGTCTCTCGGAAACGCAGAGTCAGGCTCGGAAACACCCATCAGCGCAGTGTCCAGTACACAGCTGTTTATTGACGGCCTCACCATCTATGGCCACCGTCTATTCGGGCTTCCCCCGAGCGAGCCGACCTACATGTGTAATTGGGACATTGCTGTCGGTACTGTATCAGGAGAGTGCTCTGCCGACTTCTTGACGGCACTCATGGGCGTGGGTAAAGGATTCGCATTCGAATTCGACGACGACGAGAACGCCTTGATACCGCTCTCTTCCGTCATTGTATACGACGTCACTTTCCTGAGGGTGGCTGTTGAGGCGGTCCGCGTCTGGTGCCACGTCGACGAAGCGGCATTCTTGTTCTCGACCGGTACCCTCGACATCAAGTTCAACGACTGGGCTCGTACGCACTACTCTAGGCGAGCCGACATTCGACTCCCGGATCTTCAGGTCTCGTGTGTGAATTCGGAATCGGCAATGAGACACAAATGGAAGTCTCAGCACGGCGTCGAAACAGACGCCTTCTTCCAAGCCAGTATCCGCGTGGCCATTATTGGAAGAAAGTTTCACTTCTCCGAAGAGCGCAAGCTGCAGCAGGAGCTCATCCGTCGCGAGGACCAACGAGCTGGGCGAACTGAATTTCTGCTTCTACCGGGCATCTTGGAGGAAACGCTCCCCGACCAGCTCGATCCCCCCGCCCAGGGCTTCCCGCCGGTCCCGCACCCGACGGTCCTGGACGGCGTCGAGGGAGACCAGCGGTTTTTTGATAGTCGTTCGGCCTTTAGTCGATCTCGACCCCTCCGTCACAAGAGCTCATTTCTGTCCACGTCCACCGCCTCCAGCACTAGCAGTGTGGTGAGGCCCAGAAGCTCTGTGAGATCGCGCGCAAAGTCTAGGCAGTCAGACATGTTGCACCCGGACGGCTCTGAAGCAAAAAGGGGTGGACAGCACCAGCGAGACGTTTCTACGTCGACCGGCCGACACTCGGCATTTTACAGCGCCATTGGAGACGTGAGAGATGCAAGCCACCACTCGTCGGTGGCCTTCTCGAGCCAATTCTACACTCCGCCGTTTCCCCTCGAGAGCGTTCGGCCTGATACATCAGAGGCTGTCATGCAAAGCATCGAGGAAGACGAAGAAGCGTCCGCCTTTGGATTCTCAGAATTCGGTCTCGACGACATCGATCCCGAGTCTCTGACCGAGGATCGTGCTCATAACAGCATCATACTAGAAATTCCGTCAGGCGTCACTGCGTTCTTGAACCCCTCGGCTGTCAAGAATGTGTCGTTATTACTCGCGGCGCTGCAGCCGAGCGATCCGGATGATATCCTCGACACACTACAAATATCATCAATGACGGACATCTTTGATCTCCAAAAGAAGAGGAAGGTTGCCGGCGAAATCACCGATGTACTCGTCAGGGTCCCAAAGGCCAGCATACGCTTCCTGAACTCTTCCACCGTCGACCGCATGAACCCTGGCGGAGAAGAGCAGGACCAATACGATGTGACCGTGTCAAGATTATCGCTGTGTCTCCGCTCGACCGACGCGTGGAAGGACCCGCTGAAGCCCGTTGAGAGCAACAAGAGAACCTCTGTTCTGTTAAAGCTCGGATCTGCAGAGGTGTCAGCCTCAGAACGGCTTTCAGGGGCTGAAGAGAACCAAGCAGCCTTCATGGCGCAGATTGAAAGCGTCATGGTATCACTGGGCTCAAAAGATGTCACGTACATTGACGCAGACATTGGCAGCATCAAGAGCAGCACGGCATCAGAAAAGATCGAGTACCTTGCTTCACTCATCCACCGGACCGGAGTCGTCGCTGCAGAGCTCGGCGAGGTGCTGAGCCAGACAATGTCTCGACACGAAGACCGCATCAAACACTTCGTCTACAAGCTTATGACCGAGGGACATCCCATTGGTGACCCATCCTTCTTGACTCGCCCATCAGCAGTGTTGCGATCTGCCGAGGAGCATCTGCGCACCTTTGATTCGTGGAAGATGGCTGCGAGACTGCGTCAAGTCTGGACACACCTGCCTGCGGCCTTCAAAGAAGATCTGCATTTGAGCTGCCTCGCGGCATCAGCCTCACCACCGGCTGATGCTGCGCAGCG
Organism: Colletotrichum simmondsii; assembly: GCA_001563135.1. NCBI lineage: Eukaryota > Fungi > Ascomycota > Sordariomycetes > Glomerellales > Glomerellaceae > Colletotrichum > Colletotrichum simmondsii. The sequence continues at coordinate 299,355 of JFBX01000828.1, forward strand.
CGTCATTGATGCTTTCCAGCGATGGCGCAGCTGGGACCTGTCCGACGTGGCTGATTCTTCACTGATTGTAAACGTCTTTGGAGCGGTCAAGGTGGATGACAGACCCGCATCGCCCGATCTGCCTATTCTGGCCGCCCTGCGCCTCAAGGATGTCCAATTGCTTCTCGACCCAGGGCCAAAGGAGAATAGAATCGTCTTCTCTGACTTGACAACGAGGTTGGAGCAGAAGGTAGTGCCAAACACCGATGGAGCAGAAGACGTGCCAAAGAACATGACTGTTCTGAATGTCTATTGTGGCGAAGCTGCCGTCATTCTCAACTGGGAACTGTGCGAGCTAGCCGAGGATGTTTTGCGACTGTACAACAAATCCAGCCAGGCTAACAAACCTCCTCAAGAGCCCAAGAGTGAGCCTAAAGTGGACAACCCCTCAAAGCCGAAAACTCGAAACGCATTCCACGTTGTGTTGGCGGTCGGGCGAGGCTCCGTTGAAGTGGACACTATCAACCTCAGCGCCACCTCTCTCGGCCACAACATGAAAGTGTCTTGCCTGGTTGATGCCTACGAAAAGACTGGCTCGTCCATCAACTTTATCCTCAGCTGCGATGCAGTGACGTCCCGCCTCCATCATCGATCGGAGCTGCTGGGCATGTTCCAGATCAAGGACCCAAGCATCATTGTTTCCCACGAGCTCTTGGAGACGGACACGACGTCATGCCACACTATCAAATCGACGGCCAGCAGTCGCACTTTGACCTTTGCCGTGAAGCAAGATCCCCTCTACCTCGTAGAAGTCGCCGATTATCTGGTCAAGGACGAGTTGACTCAGATACATAAGCTCCAGAAACAGCTGCCAGAATCTCCAGCGCCGCCCCGCAGGAACAGCGTCAAGATTGCCGAGCGTCTGTCTTCCTTCAGGGTCAACGTCGCAATGTTCCTAGACGAGTACCGCATCAGTGTCCCCTTGCTGCAGTCAATGACCTACAATATCTCTGGCGTGGTAGCGCGCGCAGCTGTGGCTGCCAACTTTGGAAAGGAACTCATCTTTGACTTTGACGTAAAGGAGAACTCTCACGAAGTCCGCATGGACGTGAGAGACCGTCAGCGCAGCATATCGCTTCTCCGTATCCCGCCGACCAATGGTCGCATCGTCAGTCACATGGGTCAGGGGGAGCACTCGGTGTCGGTGTTTGGCTCTGTCGAGCTCATGCAGTTGGACGCCTCTGCGGTGTACAGTCTTTTGACGGCTCTCAACCGACCTCAGATCTCCAGTGCCGTCAACGAGCTTCAGGAGGGTACAAAGGCGATTCAGGGCCACATTAGCGAAATCTTTGGCGAAAAGGCCATTACCAAAGAGAAGCCGTCGCCGCCTGAACCCGACTCGAGTCTCATCTACACCATCCATCTCACCTTGGCCGGGATTGAAGTGTTTGGAAACACACCCCTTGTGTCTGAGAAGGATCCTACAGCGTGTCTCTCATTCAAGCTGGACAGAGTACACCTGGAAGTGGCCAATCGTCACGGGTCTCACGGGCCGATTCTGGCTCAACCAGAACTGCACATCAACCTGCGTCAAATTCTGATTGATGTGCAGAAGGGCAGGGACAACGCCATGAGGTCTTGTGGCAGCCTCGCTCTCGGCGCTCTTATCTCGATGAATACGCGGTGCACCGAAGACGGCACCGAAGAGAGGTCCTTTAACTTTAGAAGTGACGGTCTAGAGATTGAGCTGTCCCCCGAGACCGTCTCAACGGTAGTAGCCGCTCTGGGTTACATGGGTGACAAGATCAAGGACCTCGATACGTCGCGCGAGCTCGAGTACCTGCGCAAGATTCGACAGACTCGGCCCCGCATTGCCATTAATGATCAGGAAGAGGCAGAGGAGCCAGACATCATCGACTCGTTCCTGTCGTCGATTGTGTACCGCTTCGAGGTGCGCGACACGCAGATATCCTGGCTCGTTGGCGATCCCTCGGATGAGCTGCTACCGTTGGCGGGCAGCAAGGAAGACCTCATTCTGTCCGTTCAGCTTGTCAGTTTCGGGACACGCCAGACCAAATCAGCCAGGCTCTCTATTGAAAACTTCCAGCTCCAGATGGTCCCTCCCGGCCAGGACAAGAGCCTCAGATCGCTTCACTCGGCGCTGCTTCCCGAGGTCGTCTTCAACATTGCTTACGTGTCCAACCCAAACACCCGCAGCTTGGCCTTCCAGGCTGTTGGTAAGTCGCTCGATCTGCGCCTGACCTCGGGCTTCATCATTCCTGCTGCGATCCTCAAAGATTCAATCAGCCTTTCCATGCAGAACGTGCAGAGAGCGTCTCAAAACTGGACTACCGGGATCGCACCGCCCAAGGTCGAAAAGGTCGACGAGATCAAGGAACCGGCGCCACCGCAGAGAAGCATACTCGGCACAAAACGCCTAGAATCTCTGCTGGTGGACGCTGACTTTTCGGGTGCCGTTGTCTATGTATCAGGAAAGAAGCCAACAGACGGACTCCGTGGGAGTTCCAGAACCGGACGGCCTTCATTGGCAGGCAAGTATGGTCAGTTCAGCACGGATGACACGGGAAGCAGCACTGTTCTCAGATCACCAGGTCTGGCCTGGAAGTTTGAGTATCGCGACAACGGAACCGAAGACCCTTCTTTGTACGGCGAGATCAAGATTGACGCCTCGAGCAACATCTTGTATCCGTCCGTGGTGCCCCTCATCATGGACATGACAACCAGCGTCAAAGAGGTCGTGGGCAAGGACAAGGACACGCCAGCGTCAGCAGCAGCCCAGACACCGGCGGCCGCGGCGAAGCCCAAGACTGGTAATGAGGATAACATTCTCACTGCTGATCCAAACGCCGTCATTGGGCGTCTGAAGCTGAACCTGGGACTGCGCATCTGCCGCCAGGAGTTTTCGCTAAGCTGTCAGCCCATTGCGCGTGTAGCCGCCACAACTTGCTTCGACGATATCTACTTTACCGTCAACACGGTGCGCTCGCAGGAACAAGGAAACTTCTTTTCCATCTCGGGAGCCTTCTCCAAGCTGCAAGCGTCCGTCCAGCACGTATACTCCCGAGAGTCTACAGGAAGTTTCGACGTCGACTCGATTGTGCTGTCGCTGATGAACAGCAAGCACGTCAGCGGAACGAGCGGCGTGTCTGCCATTCTCAAGGTCAGCCCGATGACCGTCTCCATCAACGCCAAGCAGCTTCAAGACTTTTTGCTGTTCCGCGAGATTTGGTACCCGACGGAGCTGCGGAACACCACGACGGCTCCGGTCGCCAAACTGAACACGGAAACATCACAACAAGGCCACTTGGTGCAGAGATATCAGCAGGTAGCCGCCACAGCAGCGTTCCCGTGGACGGCAACCATTTCGATTACGTCTCTCGATGTCAGCGTAGACATGGGCCAGGCCATTGGCAAATCGGTGTTTGCCATCAAGGAGTTCTGGGTGTCGTCAAAGAAGACGTCGGACTGGGAGCAAAACCTGTGCCTCGGCTTCGAAAAGATTGGCATCGACTGCACAGGCCGGTTGAGCGGCTTCATCGCACTGCAAAAGTTCCAGCTGCGGACATCCATCCAGTGGCCAGAGCGGGAGGCGGCGCTCAACGAGACGCCCCTTGTTCAAGCATCCATCGGATTCAGCCAGTTCAGAGTGAAGGCTGCGTTCGACTACCAGGCGTTCCTCGTTGCCGACATTACGTCTTTAGAGCTCCTCATGTACAACGTCCGGCGCAGCCTCGAAGGCACCGGTGATAGGCTCGTCGCCATCTTTGACGGAGACGCGGTGCAAATCTTCGGCACGACGACGTCGGCAGCACAAGCCGTCTCGCTTTACCAAGCCTTCCAGAAGCTCATACAGGAGAGACGGGCCAACTTTGAAATGTCGTTGCAAGAGATTGAGAAATTCATGAGGAGACGGTCATATCAAAGCGCCGCCTTGTCTCCCCATCTCACAAGCGCGCCAAAGCTTCCAGTCGAAGACACGCTGTCGAAAGCGCCCATCTCGCTGGATACAGACGTTGTTGTCACACTCAAGGCATTGAACCTGGGCGTGTTCCCGAGCACGTTTTCCGATCATCAAGTGTTCAAGATGGAGGCTCTCGGAGCGGAGGCGCGATTCGCAGCCAGCATCGAGCAGCGGCGCGTCCACAGCATCCTGGCACTCACCCTCGGACAGCTGCGCATCGGACTCGCGGGTGTCAGGAACATTGAAGCGCCCAAGACGCTCAGCGAGATCTCCGTGGAAGACGTTGTCGAGCGAGCCACGGGATCGCGCGGCGGAACCATTCTCAAAGTGCCCAAAGTGGGCGCCGTGATGCAGACGTGGCAGACACCGAACCGCAACCGCATCGACTACATCTTCAAGAGCGCGTTCGAGGGCAAGGTGGAGGTGGGATGGAACTACTCGCGCATCAGCTACATCCGCGGCATGTGGGCGAGCCACGCCAAATCGCTGGAGCAGACGTGGGGCAAAGAGCTCCCGCTCACGGCGGCGCTGACGGCGATCAAGGTGACGGGCGTACCGGACGCCGACGCGGAAGGGGGAGGAGGAGGCGACGGCCAAGCGGGCGGGGGACCGTCGCAGCAGCAGCAAAAGATCACGGCCGAGGTCAACGTTCCGCAGTCCAAGTACGACTATGTTGCACTGGAGCCGCCGATTATCGAGACGCCTCAGTTGCGGGACATGGGTGAGGCGACGCCGCCGCTGGAGTGGATCGGGCTTCACAGGGACCGGCTGCCGAACCTGACGCACCAGATTGTGATTGTGGCGTTGCTTGAGTTGGCCGGTGAGGTGGAGGATGCGTATTCAAAGATTCTGGGGTCATGAAGGGACTTTGGTCTTATGGATGGGATGGCGAAGCTGCACAGGGCCACGGCGTTGAGTCACTCGGCAGACAGTCGTTTTCGGCGTTAAAGGAGTTTAGCATTTGGGTCGTTGGACCTTGAGCATCACTACGGCACATTGGGGGATACCATTCAAGCATCGACTTATTAATCAAACATCATATTATTCCCACGGCGACTGACACACCCGGACCTGTGAGTGACGAGCCCACTGTAGGATGAGGCGCATGCGGTGACAGGCGGAAGTGTAAATAAGCACCCTGACGAAGTATGAGTAGAGGCGCGAGGTTTGCTTTGACGGGACGAGCCAGACCGATATATGGTTCGTGGCGTTGGATGCCGGTGAGTCGTGGTCCGGTCGGGAAGTGGCAGTCGCAGGTGTGGGCACCATCACGGCGTCCCGATTAGGCTGACCGAGAAATCTAAGGTAGACATCAGAGCAGCCAGTCCGGCCGGGTGTCTGATCTTCCGCCACCCCCGGAAGATTTGGTCTACCGTCTCACTGCGGGCAGAGTAAGGTAAGCTTTGTAGGGAGGTATTCATGGACAACGCCGGCTCCGTCATTGGGTGCTGAAGAGCCCAATTCGCAGCCACGCCGTCTACGCGGGGCGGGTTTGAAATGTGATGATCGTTGATCTCACCACCTTTGCGGTGCACCAGGGTGGGCTGGCTTTGGGTACAGTGCGGTGCACGGTGGAAGCCAAGCGAGGGCGGGGTAGTTTTGATTGTTTAGATAAGCAGGGAGAGCTCTTTCCCTCAGGCCTCTTGAGCTGAGCTTAGAGTTTCTTCATTCACTTGCGTGCACCTTGGAATGCTTAGCTAAGGTGAAGTAGCTTTGGAGCAGTGGCCGTGTACCTTGACCTGACGGGAGCTTTGTCTAATTCAAACAAGGCGTGTGTCAAATGTGCGTCCAGCTCGAATGGGAGCAGTTGAGACGACCTGGCTGGGGGGTGTACTGCGTAAGTGGTGAGGTACCTTTTCTGGTGCGAGGAGGGGAGGGTTACTGCCCTTTCCCTCGCATAAGGAAGGCACCTGGCACGCTGCCCCTCCTTGCACAGACCGGCCGGGTGAAGTCCCCCGAGTAGAGGTCTGGAGCAGATACTTGCTGCGTTTCCTAGTGCAAGGTGCTGACGACAGGCTGGAAGGCTGTTGCTGTGGCACCCCATACCTTACTTGGGTAGGCAATTGGACGTAGGAGATAATACTGTATGCGTACTGCGGCAGAGATGACAAGCAGTGAAAGTGAGTGGCGCCACGATTGTTAGTGAGAGAAGAGGCTGCGAATAACGAAGTGGTAAAGGTGAAGGTGGATCATTGGACGGGATCGAGAGGACGAGAGGGCAGAGGTACGTCCACAGTGCGTGAGAAGAGGGGCAGGAAGGAGAGGCCCCGGTGTGCCGTGCCTGCCCAAATGCTTTGCAGATGCTATGGTTGGAGAGGGGAAGGGCGAAAAAACCAGGAAGGAGGGACCTCGAGAGTGGCGGGGTTTTTTTTCTCTCACACTCTTTTTTTGCTGGTGCCCCACCTAACTTACCCATTTTTTCCCTTCCGGCGGGCCAGTCAGTCACTAACTTTTTTTTTTTTTCACCTTTCCCTCGGGGCAACCGCCTGCCTCACACGGCCAAGGCAAGGCGAGGGACGCACCGGTTCCCTTTTTTTTCCATTCCTTCCCCCTCCCACCTTTTCACCCTTCTACCCCCTCCATCCCATTCACCTTCTTTTCGACGATAAAAGAATCGGTAGAGGAGCTCATCAGTTCCCCTGTCGTTTCCTGGAACCGTCGACTTTTCAACCTTTCGAGGCAACCCTCACATCTTCATCTGTCTTCCTTCATTCTCTCCCAGCAGAGAAAAGGATTCAGCACTCTGTGAGCGCGGGGCAGATTCTTCAACCCCGCTTCGCCCAACTTCGACTCTACACATCCCACCCGACACAGAAATTTCAAAGAGCTCGCTGAGCCACCGCCGTCAAGATGGTCAAGTAAGTTATCACAACCCATCTTACTCCAGTCTTGAGCACAAGCAACATCACGACATGTCTCTTCATCATCATCACCATTACCCTCATGGAGCAATGCCTGCACACTTTGCCGCATCGTTGCAGCAAAGCTTTGCTGAGCGACCGTCTCTACTACCCCGCCCCTCACTCACCTCACCTCACTTTGACCTTCTCCCCTCACTCTCCTTCGGAGTTAAGCTCCCCTCACAGCCAAAACACCAATACTAACCATGCTCTCACCCCAGCTTCACCGTCGAGGAGATCCGTGGGCTCATGGACAAGCCCACCAACGTCCGTAACATGTCCGTCATTGCCCACGTCGATCACGGAAAGTCCACCCTCACCGACTCCCTTCTGTCCAAGGCCGGTATCATCTCCACCGCCAAGGCCGGAGACGCGAGAGCCACGGATACCCGTGCCGACGAGCAGGAGCGTGGTATTACCATCAAGTCTACCGCCATCTCCCTGTACCACAACGTCGACCCCGACGATGTCAAGGACATTGTTGGCCAGAAGACCGACGGCACCGACTTCCTCATCAACCTGATCGACTCCCCCGGTCACGTTGATTTCTCCTCCGAAGTCACTGCTGCTCTCCGTGTCACCGACGGTGCTCTCGTCGTCGTCGACACCGTCGAGGGTGTCTGCGTCCAGACCGAGACTGTCCTGCGTCAGGCCCTCGGTGAGCGCATCAAGCCCGTCGTCATCATCAACAAGGTCGACCGTGCTCTTCTCGAGCTTCAGGTCTCCAAGGAGGACCTTTACCAGTCCTTCTCCCGTACCATCGAGTCCGTCAACGTCATCATCTCCACCTACTTTGACAAGTCGCTCGGTGACGTCCAGGTCTACCCCGACAAGGGTACCATCGCCTTCGGTTCCGGTCTTCACGGCTGGGCCTTCACCATCCGCCAGTTCGCCGTCCGCTACGCCAAGAAGTTTGGTGTCGACCGCAACAAGATGATGGAGCGTCTCTGGGGCGACAACTACTTCAACCCCCACACCAAGAAGTGGACCAACAAGAGCTCCCACGAGGGCAAGCAGCTCGAGCGTGCCTTCAACCAGTTCATCTTGGACCCCATCTTCAAGATCTTCTCCGCCGTCATGAACTTCAAGAAGGAGGAGGTCGCCACCCTTCTTCAGAAGCTCGACCTCAAGCTCCCCGTTGAGGACCGCGAGAAGGAGGGCAAGCAGCTCCTCAAGGCCGTCATGCGCACTTTCCTCCCCGCCGCCGACGCCCTTCTCGAGATGATGATTCTCCACCTCCCCTCCCCCGTCACCGCCCAGAAGTACCGTGCCGAGACTCTGTACGAGGGTCCCCCCGACGATGAGGCCGCCATTGCCATCCGCGACTGCGATGCCAAGGGTCCCCTCATGCTTTACGTCTCCAAGATGGTTCCCACCTCCGACAAGGGTCGCTTCTACGCTTTCGGTCGTGTCTTCGCCGGTACCGTCAAGTCCGGTATCAAGGTCCGCATCCAGGGCCCCAACTACACCCCCGGCAAGAAGGAGGACCTCTTCATCAAGGCTATCCAGCGTACCGTCCTCATGATGGGTGGCAAGGTCGAGGCCATTGACGACATGCCTGCCGGTAACATTGTCGGTCTCGTTGGTATTGACCAGTTCCTCCTCAAGTCTGGTACTCTCACCACCTCCGACACCGCCCACAACCTCAAGGTCATGAAGTTCTCCGTCTCCCCCGTCGTCCAGCGCTCCGTCCAGGTCAAGAACGCCCAGGATCTCCCCAAGCTCGTCGAGGGTCTCAAGCGTCTCTCCAAGTCCGACCCCTGTGTCCTGACCATGACCTCCGAGTCTGGTGAGCACATTGTTGCCGGTGCCGGTGAGCTCCACTTGGAGATTTGCCTGAACGATCTCATGAACGACCACGCCGGTGTTCCCCTCATCATCTCCGACCCCGTCGTCCAGTACCGTGAGACCGTCGTTGGCAAGTCCAGCATCACCGCTCTCTCCAAGTCTCCCAACAAGCACAACCGTATCTACATGATCGCTGAGCCCATTGACGAGGAGCTCTCCAAGGAGATCGAGGCCGGCAAGATCAGCCCCCGTGACGATTTCAAGGCCCGCGCCCGTGTCCTCGCTGACGACTTCGGCTGGGATGTCACTGACGCCCGTAAGATCTGGACCTTCGGCCCCGACACCACCGGTGCCAACTTGCTCGTCGACCAGACCAAGGCTGTCCAGTACCTCAACGAAATCAAGGACTCCGTCGTCTCTGGTTTCCAGTGGGCCACCCGCGAGGGTCCCGTTGCCGAGGAGCCCATGCGTTCCGTCCGCTGGAACATCATGGATGTCACCCTCCACGCCGATGCCATTCACCGTGGTGGTGGCCAGATCATCCCCACCTCCCGCCGTGTCCTGTACGCCGCCGCCCTTCTCGCCGAGCCCGCTCTCCTCGAGCCCGTCTTCTTGGTCGAGATCCAGGTGCCCGAGCAGGCCATGGGTGGTGTCTACGGTGTCCTTACCCGCAGACGTGGTCACGTCTTCGGTGAGGAGCAGCGCCCCGGTACTCCCCTGTTCACCATCAAGGCCTACCTCCCCGTCATGGAGTCCTTCGGCTTCAACAGTGACCTGCGCCAGGCCACCTCCGGACAGGCCTTCCCCCAGTCCGTCTTTGACCACTGGCAGCCTCTGCCCGGTGGCTCTCCTCTGGACGGCACCTCCAAGGTCGGCCAGATCGTCCAGGAGATGCGTAAGCGCAAGGGTCTCAAGGTTGAGGTGCCCGGTGTTGAGAACGTGAGTTTCCCTCATAACCCCCCATGACTGATCAATGCTAATGAATCGTAGTACTACGACAAGTTGTAAACGCCTTTCCCACGGGTTAATAGAAAATGGCGTTGTGCCTTTTTGGGCATTTATGACGAACTGGGTTTGGTGGATGATATCAAAAATTATGACCCCGTTCTTTCCATAGCTTTCGCGTAGTCTCGAATGAAGACAAGTTCAATATGTAAATGCTGCATTGTGCCTGTGCTGTGACGAAGTTATGGTCTGCTGAATCTCAGATCGCCGTGACATATCCTCCCGAGACAAGACTGAAATCTGTAGCGGGCAACGGCAGCGGGCAGCAGCAGCGACGCCGACCCGCGCATGGATCCCACTTAGGTTTAAAGTGGGTCATCTTAGCGAGCTCTGCAAATAAAAGCTTTCAGCCTCGTTCCGACAAAGCTCCTTCTCACAACAACCTCTCATTTCTGGGCAAATTTTTTGTTTGTTCGCGTGGCTTTCCGCCGAGCAACAACAATGACTCCAACCTGTCCGTACATTACTTGAGTATCAGACTTATTGATACGTCAAACCTTTTGTTCTCCAATCCCATGACCTGGCGCGACCCTCACCGCGACGACCATGTTTCTAGCAGAGGAGGATGCGCCCTTGCTCAGGACGTGGCTCCTGAGCAAGCTGCCTGAAGTGTTTGTCTCCCTGCCAGCTGCCTCGCAATTGCTCTTGCTGACCACTCCCAGATCCGATACAGAGACGGACATCTTGGCCGACTATGTCCTTGCTCTTCTCGCCTCGCAGGAAGGCGACGCTGCGCACATTCGTGCGGCATGCGAAAGCGAATTGCCGCAGTTCCTCAACACAGGTTGGTCTGATAATGACGACGCGTTCAAGCTCTCGCTAACAAAGAGCACCACAGACACCGCGCCGGAATTTGTTAACGAACTGTTTCGCGTCATCGAGTACAAGTCGTTTCTGCCGGGCGCGCCTCCCCCGCCCAAGAGGTTGACAGAGGCAGACAATCGCGCGGCGGCTTCGGAGTTTCCGTCTCAGGGTGGTTCGCGAAAGCGCTCATTCAATGAGAGGGGCGACGGCGGCGCTTCGGGCGATCGGGACGCGGGCTTCGAGGAGCGCGCTTACAAGCAGCCTCGCCGGAGTCAATGGGACTCGACGGCCTCGGGTGCTGGAGGGTACTCTGCGCCGCCGTTCCCTGCCGATGGCTCGTTCCAGCTGTCGGCTACGGCGGCGCCGTACGACCCAAACTTCCCGCGAGGAGCACCGACTGGTCCCCAGAACTGGCGCGGGATGCCTCAGATGCCGCCAGCCTATCCTCAGGGCGCCGCCCCGCCTCAGGGACCACGAAGAAACAGGCAGAAATGCCGCGACTTCGCGACCAAGGGGTACTGTGCTCGGGGAAACTCGTGCCAGTATGACCACGGCGTCGAGCCCATCTGGTTGCCGCCTAGCGGTCCTAGCGGGCCTCCGAAATTTGAGGGTAAGTTCAATATCTTTTCTATATATCACATACAACCCGTAGCATGATGAGTAATCCATCAGAGCATTCGTGCGATGACTTTACAAAAAATTTATAAGGTTGACTACTGAAAGCTACACTATTCTTTACCATTTTGTTATTCCAGATCGGTAGATGAGACTTAGACTGACATAATGGCACAGACTTTGATCCCCGAGACGCGGCCATGATGATGTCGCAAAACTTCCAACAAATGCAGCAGCTCATGGAGGCATTCAACGCTGAGCGATCCAGTCGCGAGGGCCGCAAGAACCGCCGTGCTACTAGAGGCAAACGGCGTCAGAATAGAGCCTCCTTTTCCGCTGAAGGCCCTGTTGAGGATACCACAAAGACGACAATCGTCGTGGAGAACATACCCGAGGAGTACCTGTCTGAGGAGGAAGTTCGCAAGTTCTTCTCCGAGTTTGGCAACATTCAAGAGGTCACACTGCAACCTCACAAGCGGCTCGCGACCGTCATGTACGATACGTGGGATGCTGCCAATGCGGCGTACCGGTCTCCCAAGGTCATCTTTGACAACCGCTTCGTCAGGGTGTTTTGGTTCGTCGAAGAGAGCGAGCAGGCTGCCGCACGCGCTGCTGCCAACGGCGAAGACCCAGACGCCGAGCCGGAGATTGATCTTGAGGAGTTTATGAAGAAGCAAGAAGAGGCGCAGCGACAGCACGAGGAAAAAGCGCAAAAGAAGGCGGAGCTAGACAAGCAACGCCAAGAACTGGAGCAGCGGCAACGCGAGCTTCTCGCCCAGCACCGCGAGGTTCAGCAGAAGCTTCAAGCCAAGTTGGCCTCGAAGAATGGTGATGGAGGGGAGAATGGAGAGGAGGGCTCGTTGAATTCGGCGCTTCGCGCGCAGCTCGCGGCTCTCGAAGACGAGGCTAAGCTCCTCGGTCTCGACCCGAGCGCGACGGACGAACCGTCCAACTCGTGGCATACGAGCTATCGCGGACGGGGTCGCGGCAGAGGCGGCTTCGTCCCGCGCGGCCGTGGCTTCGCTCCTCGAGGAAGAGGATCGTACCGCGGCGGGTACCAAGGCGATGTCCACGTCGCCTACGCCGCGTACTCGCTCGACAACCGTCCTCGGACTGTGTCCGTCACGGGTGTGGACTTTACTTCATCTGAGAAGGACGAGGTGCTTCGGCAATATTTGCTTGCTGTCGGTGAATTCACAGACATCAGCACCACCCCGTCCAAGACCGAAGTCACCTTCAAGGACCGCAAGACGGCTGAGAAGTTCTTTTACGGTCTCCCCAAGCAGGAGATCCCGGGCATCGACGGCCAACTCGAGCTGTCGTGGGTTGCCACGCCCCTGGCGCCGGTAAAGACTGTGGAGAATGGCGCGTCGTCAAAGACCCAGGGCGCGTCTGACCATGATATGGCCATGGGCAACGCCGCACCTAACGGGTCGTCGGCGGCACGTGACCTGATGGAGCAGCAGCCGGAGCAGCAGCGGGATATGGACTATGATGTTGCGGATGACGATGACTGGGGAGTTGAGTAGGGGGTGCTCGTCGTACGAAGGAGAGCAGAGGAGGAAGTAGACTACAGTGTTACCTGTATACGTGCCAAGTAGTGGGATGCAGGTTGGGGCGAGGCATCGTCTCACGACATTGTGTCAATGGACGCTAAAGCGGCACGTTACCGCAAGAATTGATACCAAAATTTGATACCCCTAGCTCAAGTACTGTCCTGGTTGCGTGATGTTAATTGGTGAGGACCCTTTACTGATGCCGCAGTCGTCAGGAGTCGTGATTCCTTGATGAGCAGTTTTTGATTAACGGCATTTGAAGTCTTGCAGCTGCTGACTCTCAATATTCCGCTTCATTGCTGTTGACGTGGTGTTCTACATATGAGCTGAGAGCGTTAACCAGGGCGAGATCGGTGGTGAGAAGGTTGTGAGAGTTTGACGGGTCGTGATGAATCTACCATAATGAGAGCTTTCTGAGCACTCTTTCATAGTATAAATAACAAGCTACCAGCTAAGATTTGTTTGATCACTAGGTTTTGAGCACCACTCACTCTAACCCATCTTTTATGAAGTCCATCGTCGCCAATGTGAGAAGCGATGAAGGTCTAGAGCGGGGCCAAGGGTCCGAAACCCGTCCCGGCACTTGGCTAAGCTTGGAATGCATGTTCTGAGAAGGTACGAAAGCGGGAAACGTAAAAACCCAGGAACAGGACTCATGGAAGACGCATGGAGTCAAGGCGCTGAGTTCAAGAAAGCAAGACTCTGCTTACTGTTTCAGCCATTGAATTGAGCAACATTGTTTGGTCAGCGTCGTATCGAAAACGATGTTTTCCCCTCTCTGATTCTCCTCTTTCTGTTCTGTTCATACGGGAACTAGAAACTATCTTTTGTCCCGTCTGTGCCTTACACCGTAGTTGAGAAGGTTATCTTTTATTCCATGGCTACAGCGGATGTCGGGCATGAATAAGACGCACGGCAAGACACCAACGCAAACGTGAATCGCATCGCGCGAGTGGGACGACGCCAGCGCAGAATAAGGGTGGATCTGACGACGGATAAGGGGCAATACCTACTGCGTAAGGGACGATGTTGGTCCTGGTGGAGTCTCTGGCGGATGCATGAAGCAAGGGTCAGCATATCGGTCCAAGAAACTCAAGTGACGGTCCATTGACGGAGTGAATCTCTCACCAGACTGGCAGAGCGAGGATGGCCGTTGCTCGCTAAAGTTGGGGACTCGGGGCAGCTGACCACCTACCCTAGAGGTTCCTCCTCCGGGCCCTTACCTGACCTGCCTTAGCACGCCTGCGGGCCTGCGCTGCACTGGTGTGCTGGGGCCCGCCTCTGCCAGCCCCGACGAACGACAGCTGCATGTTCCCTTCAATACATAGTAAGGTACTTTAGTATGTACTCAGGTGGTTAGCTCACTCGGACGGATTGCATTGCATGTCACTGACCGCAACTCCAACCTCTTCATTCTCTTGTCTCTCCATCTTTACGGATACTTTTACCTTCTTGTCCTACCGTCGCTAGTGCAGTCCTGTCTCTCTTCTTAGACAGCCTCATTTCTCGTACAACGCCAGTGAAGCACGCCAGAACCACCGGTACCCTTGCTTGACTCAGAACCTTGAGGTACTCCGTAATACCCTTACTGATAGTACCTTACGGCCAGGGCCAGGGAGCGAAGTCGGAAGTGTCACTGGGACGAAGGGGTGCGCTTTATGACGTCCTACCGGGTCCCGTTTGTTAAAGAATAATTAACCCGGTGACTAACACCCGCGAAACCAAAATCACCCGACAAAGACGCACCACCTTTTACTCCATGCAACCTACAACTACAACTACAAACCCACAAGCAGAGCAGACAACGCGGGAGGCATGATCGGCTTCCTCTCGACCGCCGCCAACATTGCGAACCCGACTCCAGATCTGGACCACAGCCGTGCTGTGGTTCAGACCTCGACCAAACCATGCCCATCTTCCAGGACGATCTCGAACACCACCAGCGCCTCTTATCATCCATAGCCGAGCACAGAGCGGCCGCGGCGCCAGAAACACCGCAAGCAGTGCCGCCCGTACCGCAACACCGACCGTCGCCGATGCGAAGACTCTCTGAAGAGAGCATACGAACCGAGTTATGCGAAGGTCCCATTGTCGAGAGCCCGACGAGGCCGTCAACACCAGAGACCGACACCGACACCGATGCTGCCGTCGCTGTTACCTCTGACAGGGCCGAGCTGATTGAGCGGCTGAAGCGCGGGGAGAGCCCGACCTGGATCCCGAACCGCCGTGTCGCATCACCCAGGAACGATCTTGTGGCTCACAACATCACCAAACTCGAGTCGCTCTTCAACAATCTGCCCCGCCCGAGCACGCCCAAGAGCCCCCGACCGCCATCGAGCTCGTCCAACAACAGCCTCTTGCCGCCCGCGAGCATCACCCCGGATAGAGCAGCCGCCGACGGCTCGCGAGAGGACGATGAGCGACTGCGCGAGGGGTTGAGCATACAGAGGCCGCGGTCTGCTCTGCACAGCGGCGATTTCACAGAGGATCACCAGCCGAGGCCGCGGTCGCGGCAGCAGCAGGAGCAGCAGACGACACAGGAGGAGACGACGCATGGCGCAACTAACAAGTTCTTGGCGTCGCGCAATTCATGGCTCGCAACGTCACCACCGCGGGACTTTTCCCCGTTTCAGTTCGACACGAGGTCGCCGTTTCCGGCGACGAATGACGACTACCGATCCGTCCCGTCCTCCTTGTCCTCCTCCTTCTCGTCTAGCTTCGTCTACAAGCCGCCGACGAGCCCGCTGGTCCAGTCCGAGAGCAACGACCAGCTTGACCTGTCTGCACCGCTCAACAGCATCGCCATTACCGGGGGCTCCCCGAGTTTCGCGGGCCCTCTGCGGCGACACACCCTGAACTCGGTCACATCGTCCCCCTTTGCGTTCCCCTCGCCCAGGCAGTCGTCGCACCGAGGCCCAGCGGCGCTGCCGTACCAGGCGCACCAGCCGCGGCGCTCCCTCACGTCGATCCCGCAGGTGCCGCTCCCTGGGACCGCCTCATCGCCGCAGACGCCCGCGGCGTTTCTGAGACCCAGGCGGCCGTCGTTCAACTCGGACACCTCCCCCTTGCAGCACGCCTCCATGGTCGGGTCGTATGAGGAGAGCATCCTCCGCGGCCGCATGTCCACGACCCCGTCCAAACCGCTCGACTTTCTCGCGCAGATTGGCGTGCTGGGGCTGGGCAAGTGCAAATCCAGTCTGAGGTGTCCTGCCCATGTGACGCTGCCGTTTCCCGCCGTGTTTTACAGCTACGGGGGAGCTTCGCAAGGGCGTGTGCGGTCGGAAGACGGCCCTAGCCCATACGTCGGCCAGATTGACCTGGAAAACGGTCTACCCAACCCCGAGGAGGGACAGCGGTCCAAGAGGAAAATGCAGAGCCGGTATGTCGAGAAGAAAATTGCCGAAGACGACGTCCTCATGGCAGATGGGCCCGCGGACGGGTCCTCGGATCGTGCCGCACAGCGGGCCAGACGGAGATCGGCGTCTCCGAGAGCTCCGCCGGGCGGAAGCTATCGCATCCCCGAAAAGGGGCAGATCCAAATCGTCATCAAGAACCCCAATAAGACGGCGGTGAAGCTATTCCTGGTGCCCTACGACCTCGCTGGCATGGAACCCGGGACCAAGACGTTTATCCGACAGCGAAGCTACTCGGCGGGTCCTATCATGGACACGAGCACGCCCGGGCTCGAGGACGCAACTGCAGCCGACCGCCCGATCCTGCGGTACCTCGTGCACCTCCACATCTGCTGCCCGTCCAAGGGGCGCTTCTACCTCTACAAGAGCGTCCGCATCGTCTTTGCCAACCGCGTCCCCGACGGGAAAGAGAAGCTCCGAAACGAGACGACGAACCCGGAGCCGCGGTTCACGCCCTACAAGCCCATCCGCGTGATGCATCCGCCCATGTCGAGCAGCCACAGCGGGCCCGCGGCAACGCTCGCGGCCGAAAAGGCGTTTCGGAGGCGGAGTGCCGGTTTTCCCTTGGTTCCGTCCGCCTACCCGTACGCGGCGGATGGTGGGAGTACATCGGACGGGTTCTCACAGTCGCCGCAGGCCGCGGGGTACAGTCAGCAGTCACCGTCGCCCTTTAGCTTTGGCGGAGGAAGCAATAATCAGCCCGTGGAAGCGGTGCCGTTTGCCCTTTCGGGGCGTGGGCGTGCCCGTCTGGGGAGCGACGTCAGCGATACCACGAACACGACGAGCACCACGACCCCCGGCATCCTCTCGCCTCAGTCGTCGCAGGCGAGCAGGCCGACGACAAAGGACGGCTGGGACGCGCAGATAGCCAGATATGAGAAGCTAAGTAAGGGGGACGTCGGGTACGGCGGCAACGCGTTCGCGCCGTCATCAGGCCGCGGCGGGAGTCCTGGTGGCGCGGCGGAGGGGTTGCTTTCGCAGCGGCTACGGTCTCTGGGTGTACAGAACCAGGGACAGGGGCAGCAGCAAGGCGAGATGCCTTTTGGTCGACCGGAGTGAGGGTGGTGCACTTCGAGACTTGACATCATATTGGAGCCATTTTGTACATATTTACGACACCGATTTTGGTGTTTTTACTTACTTAGCCCCGGGTTATATGGGTAGGGGTCACTAAGGGCGCTTGATTTTATGGGAAATAGGGTATGTCATAGACGGATGGAGTTTTTGGTTACTTAGGCACGTTCCGCTGAGGGCGGCGGTGTTCATATCGAGATATCTTATGAGAGATAGTACTTACTCATCTTGGTGTGTACTCAGTCGTGCGCTGTGTGTTGATGATCGAATCGCAGACACCCCGAGAGGCCGGGTCTGACATGGAAGCTTCTGAGTATCACTCAGCTCGACAACCATATACTCACAAATCATGCACCTTACTCTGTTAAAACTCGAGATCCTCCACACGGGGTCCTGGAGATCCCGACTCCACGGTAGCGACGTCCCCGAGTGGCTGGAGTACTTTACGGAAGCCATCCCCGTGTCCTACATGCAGTTCGTTCTACGGATGCCTACTGTGTGTCTCTACGTGTGGTTTTTGAGATCTCCCTCCCCGACGGGGTCTCGCAGCGCTCCGCCCTCCCGCATTCCCGTCCGTCTGTCTGTTATTTCCCGAGTGCGAGGGCGCAAGGCGGTTTTTTTGTTTGTGTGCGGTCTTGGCTGTGTTTATTTAGGTGTAGACTGTGAACACACGGTTGCGGGACACGGACTTTGAGGGTGGGAGGCACGGATGAGGGGAGGAGATCAGGCGAAGTGTGAAGGAAGTGAGTGGGTGACGGGACAGTATACCTCATGATGAGCACTCCTTTGGCATTTACAAAGGCAATCGCTTCTCTCATAAGTCGGAATGAATACTACGTGAGAAATGCGCTTCAAGGGTTTAATGCATATTTTTCTCTTTCTTATTTTTTCTGATTTCGTTTTTTTTTTTTTTTTTT
>JFBX01000828.1:317397-381454 GCA_001563135.1 Colletotrichum simmondsii
GTTTGATATTCATCGTCGTAGTGATGTTGAGAGCGGTGGCCGAGGACGTGAGCGGAACACTTTGTTGTCACCTACTTGGCGGGATCATAACGGTACGAGTGATAGAGTGAGTCTAGACCGAGGACGTCAGGCCACTGCAATGAATGCACTCACTTTCATGATGCCAGACATCGGATTAATGAGGAGAAGGGTTCTTGGGAATCATGCGCTCACTCTCACTCACTCTCACCCAGTCATACATCCGAGCGTCGACATTGTCAAATACTTCAAATGACGGAATCCCACGCTCGACAAAGCCCGAGCGAATCATCTCAGTGCCCTGTCATTGGCGATGAAATCTCACAGATTCGACATCAGACGGTTTCACCGCGGCATATTCTCGCCGTGAGCCCGCCGCCTGCACGGGGGATGGCTTAGGAGTGGTGGTGGTGTGAAACGCCTTCGCCTTCGCGTTTTGCACGGGAGGGGGCTGTGTCATTTTTTGTATTCCTTCTTTGGTGGTGAGGGAGATTCCGTCGTGGTCTGCGACTTTCTCTCACAATAGCCCCTCACTCACGTATGCCTTCAATGCTGCCCGGGTGAGGCGGCGTCATCTGAAGCGAGTCTAGTCGTGAGTACGCAATGGGCGGCCCCCGTTGTCGTTGAGGAGCTCACTTACATGATCCCATGTGTAAGTGTCTGTGACGCAACTCTCCCAACCAGCAAGACGTTTGGACAGTTGCCTACGCACATGTCAAAGCTTTGAAATACCCTGAACAACCCCCCTTGACAATCCTTCGGGTTTCTGGTAACCTAGAGGTCCCTTAATCGATCCAAGGTTACCTCTTGCGGCTCTGCGGTTGACGATCACCCGAACGATCACCACCTGGGTACACCCAAACGAAACAACCTCACTTAACACCATCTTGGCACGACTTACACGAACACAAGGGGCGCGATGAGGCCGTCGTCCGCCCTCCTCCTCTCGTCAGCCCTGGCATACCACCAAACCACGGCGCTCACGATACCGATACCTTCACTACAAACAACACCAACACCACCGCAAAAGATCAAGGGAAACCCCTACCGCGACAGGGACCTCTCGAGCCTCCTCTCCGGCTCCTTCGAGGTCCTCGACCGCGTACCGGGCCTGGTGGACAAAGTCGTCAACACGACGCTGCTGGTCGTGCGCGCCCTCCGCGAGACGGTCGCCGAGAACGGCATCACGCAAAACGACCTCGACACGGCCCTCGGCATCAACGGCACCACGGGCATGCCGCTCCCGCTCCCGGGTAACACCACCCGCGCCGTGACGTGTCCGGACGTGGCCGTCCTCTTTGCCCGGGGGACCAACGAGCCAGGTAAGCCGTCACCCCCTAACTTCGTTCGACCGAAGATACTGACTGAAACCCAGGCAACGTGGGCTTCCTCACCGGCCCCCCCTTCTTCGACGCCCTCCGCACATACATGAACGGAACGGGTTCCATCGCAATCCAAGGCGTAAACTCCTACCCGGCCGACCCGCCAGGCTTCTTCGCAGGCGGCTCCGCCACGGGCGCCGCCTTCGCCGCGCAGGTCGCCTCCCGCACACTCTCCGCCTGCCCGGACACCCGCCTAACGGTGTCGGGCTACTCCCAGGGCTCGCAGGTGGCGCGCCTCGCCGTGGCGCAGTTGCCGCCCGACCAGCGCGCGCGGCTCTCGAGCGTCGTGCTGTTTGGCGACCCGTTGGGCGGGAAAGCGATCGACGGCGTCGATCCGACCAAGTTGCTCGTCGTGTGTCACACGGGGGATAATATCTGCCAGGGGGGCAACTTCATCTTTAACCCGCATCTCGATTATAGCCTGGACGCGCCGACGGCCGCGCTGTTCGTGATGCAGAGGAGTAAGCTTGGGCTTGCGAGCCGCGATGCGCTGAACGAGGGCATGGGTGACACCATGGTGGGCACCGTCCAGGGGATCATGCATTCTCCAAAGGATGGGATAGCGAGTGATTAATGGGCTGTGGCTTATTGCAGTTTCTAAAGAAGATTAGACCAAAGCTAATAAACAAAAGTTGTATTGTCACATCTATCGTCCATCCCCGTCGAGGAGGATGTTAAAACCCTTTGAAGAAATCATCGCTGCAATTAAATGCCTTCTAAACAACACACTCATGTCTGGTCTAATAAGTCTTGTACAAGATATCTCTGTTGATACACACCGCGTCCCCGTAGGTTCAGTCGGACACTGCCGACGAACCCCGGGTTCGCAGGCCGTCGATAGTAACTCCACCCGTAGTCATTGCTGAATGCTCATGCTGTTGCGCCGACAACATGCTCTCAGGCTGAGAGCCAACATCTTCCTCGCGATGCACCGACGACGACGAACCCTTAGTCCGCAGACCGTCGATGGTCACTCCGCTCGTGATTATCAGTGAAGACTCGGGCGCTCGCGCTGACGATGATGAATCCTGAGGAAGGGAGGGCAGCAATACCCGGGTCCGCAGACCGTCAATCGTGATACCGCCCGTGGTAAATGACAAAGGCTCCGTCTGCGAGCCAAGGATGCCTCCCTCATCCACTACCGAGAGCACCTCTTCGGCCCGCGCCTCTACGAACCTCTTTTGCGTCCCGTAGAGCTCCTTTTCGATACCTACGCCCGTGTACACCATTCTCCTGAGTGCATCCTCCAGGCGCGGACACAGCTCCTTAAACGTGTTGAACTTGCGCGCCGCCTCGCCCGACCACATGGCTGTGCGTCGCAGCTCGTGGTATTCCTTGGACAGGAGGATGATGGTGTACGATGTCGGGCGTAGCACTTGCGACGAGCTCTGAACGCGACGCGTCACGAGCGGTAGGTTCCTCTTGACTTGCGCGCGTATGCGATTCTGCTGCCAGCCCGTCCATCTCAGCATGAGGTACTCCTCGCATACCTTGCAGGCGTCCATCCAAGCTCCCGTGCGGGCGAGGCCCTGGACCAGAAGGTTAAAGGCCCGGCGCTCCAACATGAAGCCCGACATAAGTAGCTTCTCAAAGCCCCTCTTCAGTCGCGTCCTGCTCTGTAGCTCCACACATATCTGTGTAAAGGTCTCAAACGGCTTGGAAAGACGGTAACGGTGCCGCGGCAGAACTGCTCTGCGATTACCCCCCCATTCGGCTGGACGAGCAATGGCCAAGACCCTATCATATATTTGTCTCCACGTTGCCAGTGCCTCTTCGTACTTCTTGTTGGATGCATCCTCCTTCATCGCGTAGTATAGCCACTCGACAGGAGTTTCATTGTTGACGGAACTGCTCGTGGCTGCGGTGTTGTCCCTCTGTAGCCGTTGGAGTTCTCTGACCGCGTCGTAATCGCGATACGCAGCGAAGAGCCGGATGGCCTCATCAAGCAAGACACGCAGGCGGTGTAAGGAATCGGCGCGGCGTATTGAGGAGCCACTCCGTTCCTGGTCCGCTTTGTTGGCCAGCTCCCGAATGTATGTCATCAACTCCTCCACGCCGTCAACGTTGTTTTCATCTTGATTGTAAGAAAACAACTGCTGCTTGATCATGATCCGAGCCTGGGCAATGCGGCCCTTGACCGACTTTGTCTTGTATCGTCGCAACTGCTTCGTTACCTTGCGAGCCAGGCCCAAATGGCGGTCGTCCAGGGCGGCCTGCACGACGGTCTCAAAATGGTCTGGAACCACTTTGAACGATTTCTCAAAGGCAGCCGAACGCAGCAGCCTGTACGCCATTTGTGTTTGTCCGCAGCGGACCAAGGCGCGAAGCAGCTGCGTATGGGTTTCGGGCGTCCATTTGACGCCTTGCTTCGCCATGGCCTCCAAATCGCGAGCGACAGCAGGCAGATTGCGGCGATGCGCTTGAGAACGCAAAAGAGCGTTCCAAAGTATGCCATGGTCGCCCGGAACGTTGTTGGCGTGCGCATCGAGACAAACTGACAGCATGGCTCTCGTCCGGTCATGCCAAGAGTAGGCCCGGATGACCCTCTCAAGCATGGTGGCGTCCGGCTCGATGCCCAGCGACTTCGCTTTCTCGAGAAGTTGCAACGTCTTTGTAATGTCTCCGTCTGTCGAAGAGGTGGACATGATGGTGGCAAAAGAATACTTGTCGGGTGTTACGTTCTCGCAGAGCTCTTCAAACACCGACATGGCGAGGTCGTAGTTCGCACAGGCGCTCTTGAGAAGCTGATTCCAGCTTTCGGTATTTGGTATCACGCCATGCTTTTCTATCATCTCGTCAAAGAATCGACGTGCGCTCTTGTAGTCCTGGAGGTTTGCATAGGCATTGATGACGTAGTTGAATGTTTCCGGCTCCCGAAGGACATGGCGGTGACGATAGGCGCCGACATAGCTGTCCCACAAACGCTCCAGAGACTTGACGTCGCCCCGTGATGCATAGTACTTGAGGAACTTCCTGAAACCCCAGCGGTCCAGTCCCCCGTAGCTGGTATGGTAGTCTTCGTAGACCTGCTCGAGGCCCGCGACATTGTCTGGGTAAAAGATATCAAACATGCCATGGAGAATTCTCCAGTGTGGTCTCACCTTGGGAAATGACCGGTACACACGGTACACCTTGGCCAACCCCTCTTGTTGTCCTCGTGCCATGGCTTCTGAGAGATAGATGTTGAACCACTTGCTCTGGTCTTTTTCGATGAGTTTGAGCAGAGGCAAGGCTTCTTTAGGCTTGCATGGCTGCTGTATCGCACGCCTGACCGCCTTGTTGAGCAAGATTCCGAGTCTCTGCGCTGCTTCTGGTTCTTGCGCCTGGACCTCCTTGGCGAAGCTCATGGCAAGGGCTCCAAGGTTGGGAGTTGCTGCAAGCTGCGTCAACTTTCCGCAGTTGATGCCTTTGGCGAGGTACACCGTGTGATACGATGACCAAACCCGACTGACGGTTTTCCAATCGCCCTTTGCAAAGAAATGACCCAGCAGCTCGTCCAGACCGCATACGAAAGCCTTTTCGTCCAGCGCTGTGTGGTATAGCCGCAACGCTTCGGTCTCTCGTCCCAGGCGTAGATATGCCGTGACCACTGATGTCAAGGCCAACGTGGTCCACTGACTGTCGTCGATTTGGGGAAACAAGAGAACGACCCTTCGCGCATCGATCACGTTGGCGGACCGATACAGGTATTCGATGATCTCGGGCCGAAACTCTGGTTGCAGACTCGGCTCCAACTGCGAGTAGAGCTGCCATATGGACCCAAAGTACTCGGTGTCTTTGTCGGCCATCAGCTCCCTCATCAGTTGCGGTCGCGACCCGGCACCGGCATATGATGGACCGCTATGCGTGTCGTGCGAGCTGGTGATGTCGTAGTCATCTTCTTCGTCTTCCTCTTCAAACTCGTCTTCCTCGGCCGGATCTACATCTTGCTGGTATTCGTACCGCTGGTCTTGCACAGCAGAATCGTCTCCCCAATTCGTTGACAATGCCCCGGGCGAGTCAGAGTCTTTTGTGGAAGTCGCAACCGTGGAAGAGGTGAATGGTCTGGACCGCCGTGGGAGCCGTCGAATGGACGCCAGATGATCGTGAGGAAGGCCTGGAGAGGCTCTGCGTAAGAAAGAGGCGGTTCCGCTAGGGTAGAGAAAGTCGAGAAGAAAGGTCGAGGCAGCGAGGGTTTCGGGAGGCGTTGGCGGCGGATCGGAGTAGGTGAGTTGCTCGGTCGCATGGGAACGCGCAGCCAGCAAGTAGCTGGAGATATCTATGGCCGCGGCGCCATGCTGCCAGAAGCCGGTGTGCAGCCTGCGCTGGCTTCTAAGTTGTCGCACGGCGGATGGAAGAGCATGAAGACTGGTACATGATTCCAGGGTCGCCGCCGTTCTCTCCAGCATTGGGATTGAAGCTGTCACCAACACGGTACGTATCGATCATGTATGGCGGACATCAAACGCACTCGGGCACATGCTGGTCGTGGGTGTCGTTGGTGTTGTCGCGCAATGTCGAAAAAGTTTTGGGTGGAGTCGCGAAATCGAAGACGTCGTCGACCGACCGAGGTGTTGCCCGAGCTGAGCTAAGCTAGATTGGCCGACACAGGGTATCTCAATAAGGGTATCAATTGGAAAAGATTTCCCAGTGACGACGTATGATCTACTCTGCAAATGCGAACAAAGGGACGGCCGGAAAGTCTGCACGATGCCTTCAAAAAGCGCCGTATCAGTCCATAATCCACCTGCCATCATGGACTTTTTCGGGGAGCTTCAACCAATGACACGGCGTTGATGGGAACATCTTCAACCCGGCGTCCGCCACAGCTTACCTAATAATCGAAGGTGTGCAGTTAGGAGGTTAGTAGCACACCCCAAATTTTGACATTGAAGCAGAGGACACTGGTGAGCCCCACCAATCCCCCGCGCAGCGCAGAGGTCGATTCGACATCATCCCGTCCCCTTTCGTGTGGCCTGTCGCGATTCTGCCTCCCCGTCGAACAGACGAACCCATAGCCATGGATATCACAAAGTTTGTCGTCTCTGGCCGTGATGCGGCTCTCCTTTACGGAGACTACGCAACCTACCAGACCCAGCTGTCCAAGAAGCTGCTCAACAGCCGCAAGAAGCTCAACATTGCCACCAAGAACCGTGGAAAGTTTAGCAAGAAGGGTGAGGTCGGCGTCTCGCAAATTGCCGAGAACCATGAGTATGTCGACACGTGCAAGGACGAGGGGCCGTTGGCTGACACTGTCCAGATATGTCCACCTCCTCCTTCTCACGAGCGAGCGTGCCTGGGCCAATGCCATGGCCATCAAGGCTTCGCACGCCTCGGATGCCAAAGGCATGACCGGCAAGACGAGATCCCACATAGTCTCCCGACTCCAAAAAGCAACAAAGGCGGCCGACCTCCTCGCCGAGCTTCTCTCTCAACCCGAGGCTGGCGCATCACAGAACGACAAGCTCGAATCCCGGGCCTACGCTGCCCACATCCGTGGCGCCGCCCAGTTCGAGAACCAGCACTGGGAACCCTCCCTCCGAAGCTACGCTGTATCGCGCATCATCTACAGCACCATGGCAACGACCACCAAGGGCGACATCTTCAAGGACCTCCTCTCCGACACCATCGATCCCTCGATCCGCTATGCCGCATACCAGCTCAAGACGCCACGCACGATACCCGTTCCCGCCATCGCCAGACGAGCGTTCCCCCTGTCCGACACGGCCCTTGTTCAGCAGATCAACGAGCTCGATCCCAATGTGTTGAAGCAGGTGGATGCCGAGGCCAGCAAGGGCGGCGAGGGTGCTGAGAACGCACCGAGGACACTCACCTGGCGCTCTCGCGAGGTCAAGATCGAGGACGCCGCCATCTCTCTGGCGTGGGGCAGAGCAGAGGAGGCCAAGGCGAAGCTCGCCGAGACATGGCCGTCTCTCGTCAATGCCGACCCCAGAGATGTGGCTGCCGCGTATGATGACATCCTAGAGGCGACGCAGGATGCCGCCGATGCGACAAAGGAAGCGATTGACGAGCTGCGAGGCGAAGGCGTCTCCCAGAGCGACTCCCGCATGCAGAGCCTGCAGATTACCAGAACGGCGGTCAACTATGAGATGATTAGCTGGCGAATCGGTCGCAACCGCGTCTTGACGGGTAACGACGACGGTCTGGTGGAGAGATACCACTCGGCCCGTAAGTCCAAGAAGGCAGACAAGATTGCCAAGGAACAGACCCCCGGACGCAAGGCGGCAAAGCTGAAGGAATTCGTCGCTCTGTACGAAGGTACCCTGCAGAGTCTCGAGGCTGCAAGGGAGTTGCCCGGCGTGGCCAACGACGAGGAGCTCGCCGACCAGCTGGAGGCTTTTGCCGAGTACTTCCAAGCTCTGAAGTGAGTTGATGTCACCGATTAAGTTATCTCATACTAACAACACAGGTCCCTCTCTATTGCCCGCTCCCACGCCATCATCGGCAACACCGTCAACGCGCTGGCCCTCATCAAACACGCCACCAGCGAAGCCCAGGAAGCCGCCTCGACCCTCACCAAGGGCTCCCAACCGCAACCCAACGCCCCGCGCAGCATCGACGTGTCGGCCGCGGACGCAAAGGCCCTGGCAACCTACCTCCAAGGCGAGCTCCAGCGCCACCGCGCCCTCGTCCACCTCTCGAACCTGCTCAAGGAGTCGGCGGCCTCCAACGAGGACGACGCCCAGAAGCTGCCCCTGATTGAGCGCCTGCGCGAGTACCCCTCTAGCGAGATCGACCTCCAGAACATCGTTAGCGTCCCGCCCAAGCTGTCCGCCATCCCCGTCAAGCCCATCTTCCTCGACGTGGCGTGGAACTACATTGATTACCCGGGCAAGGAGCCGCAGGAGCCCGTTGCCAAGGCGCCACCCAGTCAGGCCGCGCCCGCGGCGCAGAGTGGCGAGAAGCCGCAGGCACAAAAGAGAGGATGGTTTGGTTTTGGTAGATAAAAGTAGTCAATTAATGGGCGAGAGCCATCTTCACGTCTATCACGTTCGTTATTTGTAGTTGTGATTATCAACCATGGAAGTGTCACAGCATCTGAAGGCAAGTAATTGTTTTGAGAGGGGATGTAGAATTATCACGTCTAACTACTCCAGATTCGGTTTGGTTTTGTACATATGCAACCCCGTCTTAATCCCCTTTGATCCATACCGTCGATCATATCATGAATACCGAATCGGTATCTCGTGTGTGTGAATGTTTTTGATGCTCCAACGCCGGTTCCGCCGACCGCAGGCAAGGTATTAACAAACATGTTGTAAAAAGGGGTAACAAGGAAGAGAGAGCCGGCTCGGCGCCATTCAGGCGAAACCGAGACCGGAATATGAGTACAAGTGGAATACAAACATTGAGCAAAGCAGGTCTATGCCGCGCCCAAAAGTGATAATCAAACATGCTGACGCGAGTCAATATCGACTCGCGGAGGTGGAAACGAGATGCAAAGAAACGAATCAAACCATTTAAGGCTTCTTCTCGTCCTTGTTCTCGGCGTTGGCGTCCTGAGCGGGCTGCTCGCCAGACTCGGCGCGGGCCTTGTGCATCTTGTCAAAGAGGTTGAGAGAGGCGACCTGGAGCTCGTCGGTCTTCTCCTTGATCTCGGCAGCGGTGGCGTTGCCCTCGCCGGCCAAGCTCTTGGAGACGAACTCGCGGAGGGAGGCAATCTTCTCACGGATGCCGTCAGCCTCGGTCTTGTCGAGCTTCTCGGCGTACTCGTTGAGAGCGCGCTCGGTGTCGTTCAGGACAGAGTCGGCGCGGTTGGCGGCCTCAATGGCACCCTTGCGCTCCTTGTCGGCCTCGGCGTACTTCTCAGAGTCGTTGACCATCTGCTCAATCTCGGAGTCGGACAGACCGGAGCCGGAGGCAATGGTGATGGACTGGTCCTTGTTGGTGGACTTGTCCTTGGCACCGACGTGGACGATGGAGTCGGCGTCAATGTCGAAGGTGACCTCGATCTGGGGAACACCACGGTGGGCAGGGGGGATGCCGACCAGCTGGAAGTTGCCGAGGAGCTTGTTGTCACGGACTAGCTCACGCTCACCCTGGTAGACCTTGATCTCGACTGCGGTCTGGAAGTCGGCAGCGGTGGAGAAGGTCTGGGACTTCTTGGTGGGGATGGTGGTGTTGCGGTTGATGAGACGGGTGAAGACACCGCCGAGGGTCTCAATACCGAGGGAGAGGGGAGTGACGTCGAGGAGGAGAAGGTCCTTGACCTCACCGGAGAGAACGGCACCCTGGATGGCGGCACCAATGGCGACAGCCTCATCAGGGTTGACGGACTTGGCGGGGTCACGGCCGAAGATGCTCTTGACGGACTCGGAAACCTTGGGCATGCGAGTCATACCACCAACGAGGATGACCTCCTGGATGTCCTTGGCCTGGAGGTTGGCATCCTTGAGGGCCTTGCGGACGGGGTCGATGGTGCGGGTAATGAGGGGGTCCATCATCTTCTCGAGCTGAGCGCGAGTGAGCTTCTGGTTGATGTGCTTGGGGCCGGAAGCGTCGGCAGTGATGAAGGGCAGGTTGATGTCGGTCTGGAGGGAGGAGGAAAGCTCAATCTTGGCCTTCTCGGCGGCCTCACGGATACGCTGGATGGCCATGCGGTCGTTGGACAGATCAATGTTGGAGTCCTTCTTGAACTGCTGGACGAGGTGGCGGACGAGGTGGATGTCAAAGTCCTCACCACCCAAGTGGGTGTCACCGTTGGTAGACTTGACCTCGAAGACGCCGTTCTGAATCTCGAGGACGGAGATATCGAAAGTACCACCGCCAAGATCGTAGACGGCGACAACGCGGTCCTCCTCCTTCTCAAGACCGTAGGCAAGGGCGGCGGCAGTGGGCTCGTTGACGACACGGAGGACGTTGAGGCCGGCAATCTGACCGGCATCCTTGGTGGCCTGACGCTGAGAGTCGTTGAAGTAGGCAGGAACGGTGACGACGGCGTTCTTGACGGGCTTGGACAGGTAGGCCTCGGCGGTCTCCTTCATCTTGTTGAGGACGAATCCACCAATCTGCGAGGGAGAGTACTTCTGGTCGCGAGCAGACACCCAGGCGTCGCCGTTGGTGTGCTGGACGATCTTGTAGGGAACCTCCTTGATGTCACGCTGGACCTCAGCGTCGGTGAACTTGCGACCGATGAGACGCTTGGTGGCGAAGAGGGTGTTCTCGGGGTTGACGACGGCCTGGCGCTTGGCGGCGACACCGACGAGACGCTCACCATCCTGAGCAAAGGCGACCACGGAAGGCGTTGTGCGCGCACCTGTTGATGACTGTTAGCTTGATGCTGCGTGTTGAATGGTTCAATGAACTGCTTACCCTCGGCGTTCTCGATAATCTTGGGAACCTTGCCCTCCATGATGGCGACGGCAGAGTTGGTGGTACCGAGATCGATACCGATCACGGCGCCGGTGACCTTGCCATCAGATGATGTTGACTCGTAGCGAGCAAACTTTGAGGCAAAGGGCTGGCGAGCAAAGCCGGCTGAGCGGGCGACGGAGCTGGTAGCTCTGGGAAGCTATTGCGCGTTAGCAAAAAAAAAACTCTGTTGTATCGCGACAGGTGTCACTAGGGAGCCAAACATACAGCTCTTGAGAAGCGTGCAGACATCATCTTGCCTGATTGTGTGTGGGTATAACAAAAGGGGATGGAGGGAAAAGAAGATGGCGCGCGGAAAGGAATGGAAAAGCGGTTATTATAGAGTACAGAGTGGATGAATTGGGGGGAGGGAGGAGGTGGATGAGGATGCGAGGAAATGATGATGGCAAGGAGAGATCGAAATTTTTTGACCCGAGAAATGATGCGCGCCCCCGGTCATAGAAGCCGACCGAATCCCGCAAGGTCGGGACCCCGGCATCGGTTATTCCGAGTTGCACGCGCTCCACTGCCAGAAATTTGGGGCTTTCCAGGTCCCCAGCAGTGGGGGCGCGGTCGCACGTGACGAATGAATGGCAGCCACCGCGCTGAAGCAACGGGATCGCCCGGCCATTGCAGGTAATGGACGTGGCGCTAGTGGACGTGTCACCGGCCAGGGACCGGCCAGGGACGGAGCTAGGGGGAGCTCGGCTGGAAATTTTTTGAACTGGAGACTGAGCTCTTTGCCGTCGAGGCACTGACGCGTTGATTGTGCTCGATTCCCCCTGGCACGCAGACTTTTTGCGCCTCCGTCTTGCATGCTAGTGTCTCTGAACAGTTCATCCAAATTATGGTTCTCACGATTGAATCTTTAAGGCACGAATTGCAGACCATCGTGTAACCGACAAGCTGTTCCAGACTGCTCAGGACTGCAACTTCTGCTCTGCACTTGAGGAACTGCGCAGAGAAAAGCTGGAGAGGTCCACCGGCAGCGCGGAAGGTACACCCGATCCAGCAGGCCCCGACGGCTTCGCTTCCGGTCCCGAAAAATGGACCCGGTGGTGGGTCTGGATTCCCCGAGGTCGGATCAAGACCTTGCGCAACGCAGCTTCCTGTTGTCTCTTCTCGGGTGTATCCAACGTATCAGTCAAAGTCCTCGGATCCTGCTCTCATGAATAACATCTCCCCCTTTCATTCGATGTGGCTTTCGGTACTTTGACCGCACAATGAATTGGAGGATTCACAAGTCAGAGAATCAGCAGAACTCCAAACTGATTGGCGGCGGTGCTTTGGCGTCGGTTGGGGGATTCCGAAACCACAACATGGTAGAGCAAGTCTTCTTTGCATGCGCTGGCTTGTCGTTGAAGATCTATTTCTAGCAAGATGCTCATGGACTCTGGTGTACATTTTAGGAGTGTGAAGTACTACTTTATCTCCTTGGTAATCTACAAGTCACCTATTTAGCTCAATCATTCAAGGATGTACTCCCACGGCACTGCGGTTCTCATTAACATTGATAAGTGCACGCCTACCCATCCGTGAGCCGTATGAATTGAGAATCTAGCTTCCTTTCCCGTCTCTGCGTTCCTCTCGAATCAAGTCCGACTGAGGCTAAGACGGCTGAGACCTATTGGGACGTACCGCCCAAGAACGAGTCCTGGTCACGGATAGCAACGAGGCCCACGAACGGCAAATTTACTGTTCAATTTGAGATGGGAATTCACGATTGGTGGATGAGGCTGTGCGGTCATTTGCCGACTTTGATGGAGAAGCAAAGCCAACCTTACCATAGGTTGCGGTCGCATCGAGGTGGTTTGATGCTAATTACTTGGGTGCAGCAAGATGCCCCAGTAAAGCGCTAGAAAACCCCGTCAAAATGGCGTCTTTTAGCTAAGAAAATTAACCAACAATTGGATTGGACGCCTGTCTAGACCCCGGATTACTTGCTGATGAGGTACCTGCCTAGTATGTAGCCTAAGGTGCCTAGGGAAGGTGGAAGACTCCAATAGGTAAGCAATGTGCCTCGTTGGGTAAGCAGCAGCCCAAGCTCCCGTCCCGAGGCACTGGCGTAGGGTACGTGCTGCAGAGGTACTCCCTGGTCGCCTCTTCTAAAGTGCCCAAGGTGGTAGCTTACCACTGTATTCTGTGGCAGAGCGCCGCCAGCCAACCAGGACGAAGGCGAAAAGCAGAACAGGCCCCTCCTGCCATACACGGACGTCATGCGGGAAGTTGCCTCTCGTCTCGCGCAATTCACATCGCATCGTCCCCAAACATCCGACACCCCGAATCATCCCACGGCTTCATCGGTCGCTGTGTATTCACCGGCCTGTCGTCACTGTCGTCGCTCAGCACGCGGGTGGCATTGATTGCACTGGCGACTCTGCTCCGATACGCGTGCCTCGGCACCTACATGTTTACTTTCCGACGGACGAACCCTCTGGCCACTCCATAAGCCATCATGGCTGTGAAAGATGGCGTCTCGTATGAACCCAAGTATAATTGTTTTGATCATGCCAAACTGACTGTCGCAGATACTATCCGACAAACGACTTGATTTCCAAGAAGCCGCGGAAACACTACCGTATCCCTGTCCGATCTCAGTGCGTCTTCGTCCACTTCTACGCGCACATCACATGCCCTACCTTAAGTACTAACCACCTATAGACACTGGCAACTACGATCGCTCATCAGCGCCGAGAAACGAAACCTCGTCTACTTCCCCGGAGGCGCCGGCAGCAACCATGTCCAGCGGCTCAACACGACGACCAAGGAGTGCGAGACGGTCAAGTTCCTCTCCTTTTCGCCGCGATGTCTAGTCGCTGAGAACGGCTGGGTGTGTTGCGGAGGAGAGACGGGCGAGTTCACGGCGATCCAGATGGACAGCGCTAGCGACGACGATAACAATCTCGATTTGCAACTCAACTTGGAACCCGACGCAAGGTTACCCCTCGGCATGGGCACCGACTCCGAATCACCTCGACCGCAAGATACCGTCTTTGGGCTCCTCAGCCAATCGCGGCGGCTGAATATGAGCAGCAGGCTGGACAAGAGCGTCATTGCAAAAAGTCAAAAGCTCGCGCGCGACCGCGTCAACTGCATAACCATGTGGTTTCCACCAGCAGCCGGCCCCATGCATCACGGAGCGTACACGGAGTCTGCCGCCGTCCTGGCAAACAATGACAAGACGGTCGTTCTGGTCGGCTTGCGCGACTTTGATAACCAGGACAAGGTCGAGCCTCTGGATATAGTGACGTATCCCGACTACGTCAATCGAGCCATCATCTCGCCCGACGGCCGCCTCTTGTGCGCAATCCTCGACGACCCTTATTTGTACATTCACCATCGAACAGAGGCACCAATCGATGAGAACGGCCCGTTTAGGAATGACGACAAGGTGGAGTACCGCTGGGAGCTGTGTGGCAAGATCCTGCTCAAGAGCCAGCGTCGCGACGACAGCTCCGATAGCAGAGGAAGTTTTGCGGCGTGTTTCTCCAACACGGGGGCCTATCTCGCTGTCGGGACACAATACGGCACCATTTCGGTGTTTGACGTTGCGAGCCTGACCGATCCGGACGTTGCCGATCCGCTGCTAACATCCTTTACGTCGTCACGGCCGATGGCCGGGTCGGGCGCAGTCCGCGACATGGCTTTTTGCCCTGGACCGTATGACCTCCTGGCTTGGACCGAAGACCGCAGCCATGTTGGTATCGCGGATCTAAGGAGCGGGTTTGTGCAGCGCCAAATTCTGGACATCAGCGCCACCGACGAGTACGACCAAATCCCCGTCCTCGATCGTGCCACGATTGACCCGCGGCTACTGGAGGGCCGCGGCGAACCAAACGATACTCTGTCGTCCATCCTGCCAGAGGCCAGCGAAAGCCGGCGGCGGCGCCTCGACGGTGCAGGGCGCCAGCACCTAGCACTCACGCCCGACGAGACGCGGGTGCTTGAGGCTCTGCAGGAGGACCGCCGACGGAGGGAGCAGAGGGACCGAATCGCGGCGCGCATGGCCGAGCAGACGTCTCAGCAACAGTCGCCACAGTTCTTTGGCGCCATGCCTCCCATGGGTGGAAGAGGTGCCCGTATCGACCCCGAAACGATGGGACGCCCACGGCTGAATGCGCAGTGGGACATTCAA
Source organism: Colletotrichum simmondsii (assembly GCA_001563135.1). Lineage (NCBI taxonomy): Eukaryota > Fungi > Ascomycota > Sordariomycetes > Glomerellales > Glomerellaceae > Colletotrichum > Colletotrichum simmondsii. Next base: position 332,284 of record JFBX01000828.1, read on the forward strand.
GCGCAGAGGGCACAGAGAATCGCGGCGCGCCGGGCGCTAGATCATGAGGCGGGCGAGCCCAGTAATGACTCGAATCAAAATGTGTCCAGGGCCATTGGAGACCTCCTCGGCAACATTCGCGATTCGAGAGAGCGGGCGCAGGAACGCATACGTACAGCTCAGCGTCTCATTCTGCAGAGCAACTCGGGCCGGGACGGCACGATGGACTTGCAGTCCAGCTCAGATCGAGACCTCGGTCTGGCGGCTCCTCACCCACCGCGGCGTCCGGCAAGCACACACCCGAGTGAAGCGTTGACGACGACACAGCGTGGTGGATCAAGCGGTTTGCGCAGCCTGACACCGGCGGGCAGCGGCTGGGCAGACCTGGAAGCGCTCTACACCATGTCGTTTGAGAGCAACATCCAGGATCTCCGGCAAGCCGTTCAGGACCGCAATAGGGAGATCCTGCCGCTTCTGAATAGTGTCAACATGCGTGAGATGGAGCGTGATCACGACCTCCTGCGGCAAGTAGAGCGCAACCAATTTCTGCGCCGACGGGCCGAGCAGCGAATGGCCGAGCGCGGCGTCCACGAAGCACCTCCCGAGCCCGACAACACGGCCGGTATCTCGTGGAGCGAGGATGGCAGAGTCTTGTAAGTTGTCTTTTGGCGTGAAACTGAATGAAGCTGACCGACTAGGTACGTTGGTGCGGAAAACGGCATCTACGAGTTCCACGTCGACGTTCAAGGCCGCAAATTCCAGCCCAGCTTGACGTTGCGGTAGTATGAAGTCTACAGTGTTCTTGGCCGGCGTTTGGAATGATGGGATTGACTGTACAGCCGAAAATGACACAGCTGCCCTGGGGGTTAACGGCGTCGCGGAGTTTTGCATGATTTATGATTTGGGGAGGGACGACATCTACACACGCATTCTCTTTGAAAAGTCTGCAGCGTCATTTTGGTGTTTACTGTAACATGTGGTTGGACCTTGTCTGATGCGCTCTGGTCCATTTTTCCCGTGTAATACATGGCAGAGCATAGGGTATTGTAGCGTTTCGGTTTGGATCTGCGTCGGAGACACAGAATGAACAGCCATATCACACTTTGTCCACTTAGTCCATGACATCGTGCCATCGTGCTATCGTGCCATCACCCGTACACAATCTCGTCCACCCGCTCCGCAATCGCCAAGCAGCTCGTCAGCCCGGGACTCTCGATGCCCAGCAGATTCACCCACCCCTCGTACCCGTCCTCCTTGCGGACGATAAAGTCATGGAACCCGCTGCCGTCGGCAACGGCCTGCTTCCGCCCCAGCTTGGGCCGAATCCCCGCGTAATCCGGCACCAGGGCACCGGCATCGAGACCAGGCAAGTACTTCTTAATCGCCTCCACGGCCTCGGGCAGCCGCGCAGAGTTGACGGCCAGGTCGTCGGGCGAATCGACCCACTCCACGTCCGGCCCGAAGCGCACCCGGCCCGCGAGGTCGAGCGTCAGGTGCGTTCCCAGTCCGCCGGCGCCGGGTTCGGGGGCCGGGTAGATGAGTCTCTTGACTTTGGGGGCGGGTTTGCTGCCGCCCGAGTAGGAGAAGTAGTTTCCCTTTGCGTAGAACATTTCCCTGCGTTGGGACGCGGGCACAATCATGTTGTGCACGTCCACGGCGCCTAACCCGGCAGCGTTGACGAGCACCTCCGCCGTGACGGCGCTCGTCTCCCCCGTCGACGGATCGCGCACGCTGACCTCCCACCCCTGGCTTCCTTTCTCTCCTAGGGGACGCACGCCCACGACGTGGGAATTCAAGGCGACGACACCCCCCGCGTCCTCGAATAACCCGTTCAGCGCGACCATCAAGCCATGCGAATCCACGATCCCCGTCGTAGGACTCTCCAGCACGCCAGCGAGCGCCCGCACCTCGGGCTCCTCCCTCCGCGCCTCCTCGTCACCTACCCACCGCACAGGCACGCCAATCTCGTTGGTACAGAAATCGTGCACGCGCTGCAGCGCCTCCCGCTGGACGTCGTTCTGCGCGACGATCCATTTCCCCGTGTTGGCGTGTCCGACGTGGTGCTTTGCGCAGAAATCGTACAAGAGGTGTTTCCCGCGCACGCAGAGGGCTGTTTTGAGAGTGTTTGGCGGGTAGTAGATCCCCGCGTGGATGACCTCGCTGTTGCGGGAGGACGTTTCGGTGCCGACGGCGGTGTGGCGTTCCAGGAGGAGGGTCGTGGTGTCTGGGCGGGTTGCGAGGCGGTGGGATGTCGCGAGGCCTACTGCGCCGCCGCCGATGACCTGGGTTTGTTAGTGTTTGGGGTGTTTGAGTTTGTGAGTTGTGAGTGTAATGGCGAGATTTGATATCGGGAAACTGAAGGGTCCGGGAAACTCACTACGTGGGTGAAGTCGGCGGCTCTCACGGGGGAGGTTGAGAAGCCTCTTCGAGAGATCCGTGCGACTCCATTGAGGAGTCTTAGTGACGGCGGTCTCATCGACATGATTGACTTTATCTGTCGTAACTCGGGGGGTTAAGACCGAGTTTGTAAGTGAGAAGATGTTTGTAAGTGAGTTTCCACTCTCCGATGACGCAAGCGGGATGTTGCAGGGGTCCCGAGTCCTATCTGCTGATAGTCAGATACATGTCTTCCAGTGACTTTAAAGTGTGTAGCTATGTACCCCACTAATGAGTTGCAACGACATCTCAGTGTTGCCCGACGGTTGATACTACACTCATCTCTCTCATGATAACTGTCACTTGACGGAATGAAGTCTCAGGGTACAGTTCAAAGTCATCAAAACGTGATCTCATCGATTAGAAGCATGTATGTAATGTAGGTATTTCTCATGTGCACGCCGGCCCTCACCTCCCGTGTTAGTCGACGCCGCTGTCAATGCTCTTGACATCGTCGCTCTTGACGGCATCGTTTTTAACGTCGGCTTTGATACCGGCTTTGGCATCAGCTTCAGCATCGGCCTTGTCGCCAGTCTTGATCGGGGCCTTGACATCAGGCTTGACAGCCTCGACAGTCTTGACGCCCTCAACAGCCTTGACATCACCCTTAACATCACCCTTGACGGCTTTATCATCAGCCTGAGTCTCCGGTTTGGGCGACGTCTTGCGACTCGACCCTCCCCTCCCCACAATCTTCTCCGTCCAATTCCACCCACCCAGCGGCGTCGACGACCGGTTACCCCCCTCCTTATCCTTGAACTCCGCCACCACAGGACTCTTGACGCTCGCCGTCGTCGCCGTCGTCTCACTATCATCGCTGTCGTCCGCCCAGTCCCGATCGCTCCACGTCATCGAGTCAACCCTTTCGGGCCGCTGAGGTCTCGTCGCCCGCGTGATCCTAGGTGGGCTAGCCGACGAGCTGCGCGACGACGAGCGACGTTTCGGTGGCGCCTGCATGTCCGGCACCCGGTCCGCTGCTTCCCGCTGCGAATTGGGAGATAGCATGCCCGCAATCGGCCTCTCATCGGACCCATCGCCGCCCGTCGACCCGACGCCGCTGTCCCTGACTTCGTCACCGTACTTGTTCGGCGCCTGACCCATGTCCAGCGCAAGCTCGCCCGACCCCTCGTCGTCGTCGCGCGTTCTCGCCGTGGCGGAGTCGCTAAAGTGTGCGTCGACCAGGTGCTTCACAACAGGCCAGCCGTAGGCGTTGGCAAACATCCTACGCACGATAATGTTGTTGTGCGCGTCGGGTTCCAGCTTCACCAACACCTTGCGCCACGCCAGACCGCGGTGGTAGGCCCGGGCAATCTTCTCCTCGACCCGCATCTGCGACCCGTCAATCTCTTCGTCGGGGCCCTTGTCGGGGTTCGTGTTGATGGTATCGTCGTAATCCCGCGTCGAGTCCATCGTGCCCTCGTGCGAGAAGCGCTGCGACGGGTGCGGCGACGAGTCCGTGCTGGTCCTCGAGCCGCCAGACCCCGTCGAGGCAGCCCTTCGGAACGTGCTTCTCCGAGACGCCAGCGATCCGGTGGGCTTCTTCTTCAGCGGGGGAGGCGGTATGTCACTCGGGTGGTACACGCGGTCGTGGAAGATTGCCCTGGGCCGCTTGGAGGGATCAATTATGTACTCTGTCGTCGGGATCTTGGGGTTGATCAAGTCGTGCGCAGATTCGAAGAAGCTCGTCCTCGGGGGCGCGACGTGTTGTTGATCCCGCTCCAGCTCGTGGCCCGCAGTGACCTTTGTGCCCGATGTCTGCGGGATCTCGTCAAAGTTGATCGTCTGACTGCGCCTGTAAATCTTGTTTTGCTTGTTGGACAAGCTAGGTGTCTTTGATTGCGTCTTGGCCTGCGTCTGCTCGCTGCCCTTGAACAGGGAGAAGAAGCCGGCAAACGGGCCGCTACTTGTATCCTTGGCATCCTCAGGGCCGCTCTCGTTGAACGGCGTAGGCACCGACCGCAGACTCGCTCGGTCATCTTCGACCATGGCATTTTGTGGTGGCTGCGGTACTTCAACGGCATCTGTCGGTGCTGTAGGCGTGATATTCCCAGAGTGGTCGTCCGACACCTCTCCCTCGTCCGGTGGCAGAAATGCGCTAGATCTCCTCGGCGTCGGTGCCAAACTGCCGCCTGTTAGTTCGGCCCAGCCAGCTCCAACCAACGTCTCAACCAAGCCTGCCTCCCGCCGTGCCTTTTCCACGCGTCCCAGTCCTTGCCAATCCAGGAACAAGAGACAACTCGTCCTCAGCGGCACGATGCCGTCGTTGACAACGTTGGAGTAGACCGTACGGTTGCGGAACTTCTTGAGCGCGGTATGCGCGGGGCCCGTCGGCAGAATCCGCAGCAGAGGCTTCGACTCGGGCTGCACCTCGCCCATGACCCTCTTGTGTGCGCTCTCGCCCAGGTTGCTGACAATGGCTCCCCACCCGCTCCTCGCAATGGTGGGCGCTCGCCACGTGAGACCGAGATCCTGACCCGTCCTGCCGACCAGGCCAAAGTCGAGGGCGAATTTGACGTACAGAGGGTTCTCGTTACTGAGGCCGAGGAAGGGCGTGGCGAGGGCGACAAAGTTGATTGGTTTTATGATGGTGAAGAATTCAGGTGAGTGTTTTTGTATGTATGCAACGGCGTATGTCTGAATCAAGCCCCCAAGGGAATGTCCAATGAAACTTATGCTGGTAATCTTGAACGGACGCTTCTCGTCCGACTCCTTTTCGTGTATCGTGCTGTGCTTGTGGGCCGCTTTGCTGCTGTCTGAATCTGGCTTGTTGAAAACGGCAGAGACGGCGGACTCTGCGTGTCCCTTCTTTGAGGGCAGGAATGGCTGGTCGGGGTACGACATGGACAGGATGTACCTAGCCAGTCTCTTACCCAGGTACTTGATACCCCTTTCAGTCTTTGTGGCGTTGCCCGAGAAGCCACGCACAATGACCTCTTCGTCGTCTCCATCATCTTCTGCGGGGCTATCGTCTTGGGCCTTGTCTTCTCCCTTGTCCGTCTTGTCGGCGCGCTCCTTGGCATGCCGGGCCTTGGCATCAATCTTTGCTTGTGCTACCGTCTGGTCGATGCTCTCTTTTAGGTACAGCATATCTGCGCCCAGGTTGCTGTGCAGGCCATGGGTGAGGACGACCAGGTGCACCTTTTTCTGCTTGATTTCGGGCTTTCCGTCAGGCTGCCTATCCTGGGTGACGACGCTCTCCACGGGCTGGTCCTTTTTGGCGCGGCTCTTGAGGCGGTCAATGTTGAGGTCGTCCCAGCCCGGAAGCCTCGGGGTGTTCCACAACGCCGCCGTGTCCTCGACCTTGAGCCGTATCGCCTTGGAGAAGACGCCCTTCGGCTGCGCCGGATGATGGCCGTCCTTGGCGCCCATGCTCTGCTGGTGATCGGCGACCTTGCCGGGCTGCGGGACCTGCGCCTGGCCGCCGATGACGGGCAGCGACGAGCTCAGGTTGAGCGACTTGGCATCCCTCGCAATGGTCACCTCGTACCCGACGGCGGCCGAGGTGGAGAAGATGACCTGCGACGACACCTCGACGATCCACGAGGCGCACTCGGTCTCGGTTTCCCCGGGTGCCCCGGATGCTCCGCCGCCGCCGCCGAAATGTGCGCCACCTCCGGTACCCGCGCTCTGTCTTATGTGTTCCGGCACGACCAGCTCGCACTCCCACGAGCCGCCGGCCTTGAGCATGGGTTCGAATTCGGGCACGCCATAGCGACGGGGGTTCGCAAACTTGACGTTGGGGTTGAAGTTGGACGGGTAGGCGGCGGCGCCCAGCGTGTAGGGACCATGGACAAAGGCGGCGCGCAGGGCAATGGCCGAGGTGTTGCGGACGCGCAGGTAGAGCCGCTCGGGCGAGGGCAGGATTCGGTCCTGGGAGGGCGTGTAGGTGACGGTGTAGCGGACGACCTCTCCGATCTTGACGCTCCCGACCTGGTATACGAGGAGCATTGTGCTGCCGGGGGTGGGGGGGGAGGTTGTCTACTTTCGGTTCGTTGTCGACGCCGTCATCTCTGGGTGGTTCGAATCGGGGGGTAGGGAGGAGTTTCGACGAGAAGTTGTGGATGAAGAAGCTGAGGATCGCACGGTTGGAGCTCGGGATGTTTTAATACGTGCTGAAGCCGGAATCGCGTGGATCGTCTTGCATTCGGAGGCAAGGATTGAGGAAAATTCGAGAGGGCATGTGAGGTGTAACCCGAGGTAGGAGGATTCGGAGTGACAAAGTACGAATACGTGCGGTCGTAGCCAAGGTATTGGAGGGTGTACTTTGGATACTTTGTAGACTTTGTAGGTGAGTGTAGGTAAAGATGGGGAAAGGAGAAAGACGATGGGGGAGAAACACGGAGCTTGCGGTTGGATAGCCCTGCGCCCCCCGGATAGTACAGCTGGCACGAGGTAAGGTACGTTATGCCGGGTTCCGGGTTGAACGCTCAACGTAAAGGCAGGGCGAAGCTTTGCATAAGGTAGAATGTCGAATTCCCCGACGAGAGCGGCCAGCAAGATGCAGCGAGCAGCCCGAGAGCGATGGCGCCGATGGGCCAAAAAAGAGAGCACGAGGGATCCGGCAGACCAGGAACAGGGGTGGGGGGAGGCTTGGGTGCTTCGGTTTGGGTGCCCGCTAAAGAGCGTACAGCACGCACAGACGACGTCAACGTCATTGGGCGAAGGGCGAAGCCTTTTCGGCAGCCCTGGGCCCCTCCTCCCGTCCCAGTTCTTCATCCTCCGTCAGTCTATGAACAACAGGCGAGTGCTAAGCTTTCAAGTACTTTTTGGCACCACGGCCATACAAGAGATACCTCGTCTACAACCCCGCCATGCCCGCCTCAAATTACAACTCTCCGAGATCCACGAGCCCACCTCACGAGGACTCACAGTGACACAGTGCTGTACACTCTCGTCGCCTCATCACACAGCAGGGTCCCTCCTCGCAGAGCCTCGATGAGATCCAGGTCATCGAACACGCTTTTACATGATCCGATCGGGGAGGATTTGTGAGGAGGATAATGTACACATGAGTAGACGGGTTCATGTGTGAGAGGGATGAGATGTACATCAGTAGATGGGCTTATGAGTAAAGTCTCACTCTCAAATCATGCCCCGACTCATGACAAGCAAAAGTTGAAAATGCCATACTTGTCTCGACACAGATTGTCACCAGTCCAAACCCCCCGCCAAGGCCGCAAGCACAAAAAGATCAGTCCAGCCTAAAACCCCACCGTCTGGGACCTTACACTACTGCGTACACATCAGTCTCACAGCACCCAGTTGGAGCCACGAGATTTCACATGGGAGGCCGTTTCCTTACCGGGGTGAACCACGCCAGACTCCCATCGATGGAACATCGAATCGAGATGTCCATTGGTGGGGGAGGTCTCATCCATCTTCCAACGCTGCCCCAAACTCTGTTCTGCACTCCAACCACTGAACCTCAGAGTTGACAGATCTACAGAGTACAGTGTACGGCTGAGATCAAACGCATGAGGAAATCCGACGTGCCGTACCACTCACTTCATCTTCACCTTGCCAACTCATCATACTTTTCCTTCGCGGACGTGCGCTCACCTATGCGAGCACGTCGGCTGAATGCAACGATAGGGTAACAACACATCTCATCTCATCCCATCTCACTCCCTACTCCTACTCAGTGAGATCGGGAATACATGTGATGTGGCCAAGCACTCACAAAAACCCAGGCAACTACCCTGAGATGGTGCGAAATAAGCCCGTCAATGCAAAAATCCTCACATATCCACATCCAAACGTCCACGTCACGAGCCGGCCAGCGGGGGACATCAACATGAACCATACCAAACGAGTCAGCCAGACGCCTCAGTTTCCCACGTCCAAGGTCCAACGAACTGAATCCCGGTCGCCACCCCGGACCCAGGTCCGTACACAAACTACACAGTCAAAGCTCGGGTTCGATACACTCTCACATAGAGTACCACACACACCCCACAAATTCCATCGAATGCCAACAAAGACATCAACAACTCATCAAAACAGTAAAATCAACATAAACAAGACCAATCCCCCCAGCAAAACCCAGAGAGCATGCAGAAATTACTCGTAAAATAAACGCGGCGGCCCATACTCCAGAATAGGCATCCTCCACGTCTCGCCTGACCCCACGACATCAGACGGTCGCGATCCGAGCAAACACAACTCACAACCTGCAGACTCACGGCGAACCGACCGAGGTAGGAGAGTTCACATGAGAAACGAGCCGAGCCAGCTGTGCTCTGCTTCACGGTGCTGACATGAGCGACGCAAGCACCAAAAACATCCATGTTGTGTGTTATGCTTCGTCAAAATTTCATCACTCCCTTGCGTGCTGTACCTATAATTCCTCGAGAAAACCACGCCCGCCCCTAAATCCATGTTCCATCTGAGGATATATCACGCCTTTAGTATTACATGCATAAGTAATAACCCACCCACCCCAGCACCATGTGAAAATAGCAGACAGCCTACCCGCAACCCGTAAACGCGCGCAATGTGGAACAGAAAACGTGGCCGGAAAATTCGCAAAATCATAAGTCGTGCTGTGTGCTGTGTTTCGCTGTTTTTTTTTTCTGTTCGTAAGATGACTCCCCTTCTCTATCGTAAAGCATCACGCTACGACCGTGTGTTCACCCTCGGGCTGGCCTGGCCACACATAGTTTCGCCATTCATGCACCCGGTTCACGCCGCGGCCAATACCTGTGAGCCCGGCGAGCGTCGACGACTTGGGTTCCTCTCGCATTCGTCTCCGGCTTCGGGGCGTGTGCGCGTGCGCCGCCGCCTCCATCTCGTAGTCGTGTATCATCCGCCCCGGTGTCATCCGCTCGGACGGCCGCATCGATCTGACGCTGTTGTATAATTCCTCTTCCATCGTGTGCCGTCGCAGCATCGGCATTGGGGGTGGCATCGGCGGCGGCGGGCCCATGGCCATCGGCCCCATCATGGGAGGGGGAGGACCCATGATGGGAGCCGTCATGGCCGCGAGCGGTGGCAGTGGCGGCGGCGCCATCATACCCGGCCGGGGGCCACCTGGACTCGACCGCGACTCGGAGAACCGCTCAGCCAGTCGCTGCCCCAGAGGATCCTGGGGGAGGCCTCTTGCCCGATTGACGCCCGACATGTAATCGGTCGGCGGCGGTCGCTCAAACGCCGTCGGTGGCGTTGGCGCAGGCGGTATAGGCGCGGATGCGAACACGTCCGTGTCTCTGCGATAGTCCTCATTCATAAAGTGGCCCGCCGTGTTGCCGATGCCAACGAGGTCCCCGTACCCTCGATCATACGCGTCATCGAGCTCGTACGTCTGCATCGTCCTCGCGAGGTCCTCGTCGCGGTTCTCTTGGAACCTCCGCATCAGTCGGTTGTCGTACTCTTGGGAACGCGAGCGAGGCGTCGTGTGACCCACGCCGGCTGATCGGATACTTCGCGCGCTTCTCGGGGTCTCGGTGCCCGGGTCCGGCTGCTCCATTCGGCCCATCACCAACGGCCGATGCATCTCGTTGAGCCGCTCCGCCTCGACCGTCTCGTAATTGAACCAGGGGCAATCGCAACTCTTCCATTTGGTGCCGCACACCATACAAAATTGTGCTCCGCAAATACTATCACGCGTCAGCAGGATATCCACGCCAAATACCAAAGGAACTTACCACGTCATGTGGTTGCAGCCCTCCTTGAGCTCAACCATGTGACTGCATTTGTAGCACATCTTCCATCCCTCGTCTTTGGCGTGGTCAAGGAACCTTGTCGTCTCTTCATCGCTGGGACACTCCCTCGACGAGTGCCATTTGCCGTTGCAAGAGCAGCACACTTTGGCCTTGCACTGGCCACACTTTGCAGACTGGCGACCGCCCCCTTCATTGCGGAAGTGTTCGGGTTTTATCCACGCGCCGCACTTTCTTGAAGGGCAGTAAATGCGGTTGGCCGCCGTGAACTCTGAGAACTTTCTATTCCACTTCTTCTTGAAATCGGGCGAGAACAGGTGATCCACGTGTTTCAAGGGTATGTTTGCGGCACAGCACTTTGGAGGCATCTGCTGCGGATCTGTGATGGAGAGTTTAAAGTGTCTCTTGAGGCACCCGTCACACTGTCGATGGCCGCACTTGAGTTTTGCGATTCTGCTCGGCTGGAACTCCTCCATACATACGAGGCACTCGACTCTGGACGTTGTTAGCTGGTGCAGACATGCAGACATGCACCCGTAGACAGCATACCTGGCTCCTGGCTTCTCTGACGACCGGGAGACGGTGCTCCCGGTGAGGACGTTTCCCACCAAAGTAGACGCCGGCCTACTTGACGAAGTCGTGCTTCGCGTGTGCGACGTGACATGCGATGCCCCTGATACGGTGTTGGAGCGGCGGATCGACCGCATCTCTGGGTACACAACCTGAGACTGGTGTCTCCTGGAATGCCTACTAGGAATCACGTCAAGACGACCCCTATCTGGAAGAATCTCGTACGCCAACCTCTTGGTGGCGCTGGGAGGTTGAGAGATCTCGTACGTCTTGGCCAACGAATGATGACGGCTCGATCTCCTCACGGGACTATAGGAATGCTGTCTGGGATAGTGTCTCTCGGATGCCGGACGCGACGAGGAGGGGTGAGAGCGGTGCCGCGAAGACGAGCGGCTGAGGTCGCCCAGAGACTGCCGCGGCGTGGGCTCCGTGGAGCCGTCCTCCTCCATGTAAATGATCTTCTTGATCTTTCTACGGCGCTTGGTTGTGTTATCGGCTGATGGAGGCGTCCGCCGCTCGACAACGGTCTGAGCATGCCGTGCTGCCTTTTGGTACCTCTCCCGCTCCCGCCTTTCCCTTTCTCGCCGTGTCTCTCGCTTCTGTTCCTCGGATGAGTCACTCGTTTCCGAGTCCTCATCCGACTCCGACTCGGATTCAGACCGCGAATACCTCGACGACCGTCTCGACTCGTAGACCGGCGGCCGCGTCCTCGAGTGATGGGCGGTGCTGCGGCTACGGTGTCGAATGGAAGACTGCTGCTGCCGTCGTCTAGCCAGGGGGGACTCCTCCTCCTCCTCACTGTCGTCTGACTCTTCCTCGCTGTCCTCCTCGTCCTCCTCTTCCTCGTCGTACGTCTTATAGCCATTGTCCACTGGGACCCTTCCCCTTCTATACGGAGCACCGGCTTTTGGGGTTCTGGGCATCGTGGCTCCTGGAGTGGGAGGCGCACTGCTGAGCTTTACGATTCTTCTCGGTGGTGCTCCCAAGGGCGAGGGTGAGCTCGTGCTGTCGGGCCCTTGTATAAAGTCTCTGGGTCTCCGGTAGGGCATCGGGTCGTAGGCGGACTCAGCAGCAGCGACGCTGGGGTGAGGGCTCATGTGAGGGTGAGGGTGAGGGTGCCAATCATAGTCGGCCATTTGCGGCGGGCTGGGAGGATGCCGCCGACGGCTCGTTCTCCTGTGCAACTCTGCGCCATCTCGATAGGCCATTGGGCTGGGGCCAGCCTCATCCGGGAGTGCGACGAGTTTTGAGGGTGGTGGAGGAAAAAAAGGGGAGCGGGAGCGGTAGCGGTAGCGGGAGTCGGGAGTCGAGGGGGGGTGGACGTGTGGTGAGGGTCTCACGGCCTTGGATCTACAAGGTAGGCTTAGTGTCGAGAAAGGATGTGCTGTGTGTGCTGCGTACTGCGTGCACCCTGACAGCTGGTTGCTCGTGAGTGGGTGATTTCAATGCATGCCGTGGAGCGGTGATTGGGTTTGGATGGCGGGTTGCATATCGGACATGCACATGCGGTGATATTGCGCGCCCTGCTTTTTTTTTTCTCTGTTCCTTTTTTTTCTCCTTCTCGTGAATGTGTCCTGCAACTGACGACGGCGAGCCGCGACTGGTTTGCCTCGTGTCTCTCGTCTTTGGTGCCCCTCGGTGAGGTATCAATCGGGCAGCAGCGGAAGCTGTTTGGTCGGACGGGGGAAGACAGTGGATATCGACGTTTTGATGGATCACGGTTTGAAGGATCAGCTTAGTTGGATCGGCCCATGTGCGAGAGGAGAGAGAGGGCTGGCAGCTTTGACTTTGGAGCAAGGTCCAAGTGAGGTGAGGGAGAGGGAGAACAAGAGACGGTACGAAGTAGAGAGAGAAGAGTGAGGTTGGACGTTTGTGACAGCCGACTCAGGTCTCAGGAGTCATTGGATTGGATTGCCCCAACCTGGAAAGAGCTGCCACTGGGAGGAATAGGGCGCCACCGAGGCACAGCGCAACCGATTGGCCCCTATTGCGGGCGGCGGGGAGCTTCACCTTTCCGCCTCCTCCATCTCTTGGTCTCTGTGCTGTACTCCGTACGATTGTTAGGTTCACTCATTCACATACAATCCCACGCCTACAACGAGATCCAATTGTCTCTGCCTCTGCCCGCCTCGTGCTGCCCCATACCATCTGCTTCTGTCTTCTCTGTCTGAGTCTGACTCTGCCCCCCTTAGATCCAGAAACAGACATCAAGTTTTCATTTTTCAGTGTCCAGTTTGACCCGCCCTCGTGTTCAAATGGACCGGTCCGCTCGTTCGTCGCGTTCCAGCCTCCCACCACAAACCACGAGAGTCCCTGCACCACCACCACCCGGACACCCAAAAACCCTCGTCGCGTGTGTCCATACAAGCAAGCGTCTTACAGTCGTCCCAGCTAGCGGCCAGTCCGATGTGCGCCTACAGCGCGGGAGCGGCTGCCTCTTTGACAGCCCAAACCTAACCATGAGGCGAACCTAACCAGCCTAACGGAATGTGTGTGTGGGTGCACTGGCGGGAGGCTAGCGGGTGGTGCAGCGCGGTGCTGAAGCCCCTGTACAGTGTACTCAGCGTCCCTGCAGGGGACTGCCCGCCACCGTTTCCTCTCTCCCACCTCCACCTCCCAGTCTCACCTCAGCTGCCTTACCTAAGCTCGCTAACTGCGCTGCAGTGCTGCACCTCGCACCTCAAGCGCGCTCACCGCAGCACCCAGACCTGGAGCGCACGTGCCTCAGCCCTCGCATTCCACCCGTGACCGCCAGCCGTTCCACAGGGATCCCAGCCCGCGGGAGCGGTGCCGGCCCCAGCACACGGACGCTGTGATTTGGCCGACAGTCTCATGTCGTGAAAGGGGGGGCCATGCACTGCAGTTGACATTGGCTATTCATGCGTAATTTGCTTCGTGAGGGTCTACAGAGTCCTGTACCCTAATCATGAAAAATCTCCATCGTCTTCGCGCCCACTGCAGGGCGCGCTGAAATTGGGTGTGCCTGGTCCACTCTTTTCGGCCGGCCTGCGAAAAAGTGTAGATCGGAGCTACCCACGGGGCCGATTGGCGCAGGTGGGGCCGACCCGGACCGTTACACCCTCTGTCTGCCCCCCGAGTCATTGGCGTCTGCAGACCGCCTCGACACATCGGCCACTAACCGACTAGTTTTGCTTTTTGCTTTTTCTCATCTCTTTTTGCGATCCTATCGATTCCTTGATTCAGTCTTGGCCGGCGAATCGTCTCGATTCTTTCCTAGACCACTAATCCACACCACCACGACCTACCTACCGAACACCAGACCGCCTGCCTCAAGTTTCGTGTAGGCGGCATCCTCTGCTCCACGGTTTCAAATCTCGCATGTGCCTCGATATACTCCGACATCGCTGTCGTGCAACGCATCCCGCGCCAGAGAGGCAGAAGATAAATATTCAAACAGCCTAGCGCTGGGCTTCTGGGCAGAAAAAACCCACAGACTCCAACACTCGCTGCTTCGCATCACCGTTCTGGAAACCCGGGCAGGACCCAGCCCGAAATCGATTGGTGGATCCATCCCGTCTTCTCCTTCCCTCGCAGTCAGGAAACCCCACCCCGTGATCCCGTTCCATGCAGCTCCGATAGCCCCACCCCGCGCCGGCAGATGCGGCACTCCTTAAAAAGATGGGGCCCATGTACACGGTGCCATCCGGCCGCTGCGGTGCCAATCCGGTATATACATCGGCGGCATATCAGCAGGGGCGTATATCAGGCCGTCGGTACTCCCCCTCGTGACGCTGAGCGAGACACGGCGTTGCGGACAGGAAAGAGATACACTTCTCACAACCCCATAATTAAGCCATCATGTACTCCCTATGAGTAGACCTCACATGCCTCACCGGGATATCAACCGCACGCAGCATCACGCGGACATGGACGAGAAAACAGCCACAGCACAGCCGCGTGACCGGAAGGCCCCTTTCGCTTTCGCGTACCTTGCCTTGAGCATGCACCTCAGTCACCTTGTTCCCCGCGGGGCAGACTGCCCTTACCTTACCCCGCATAGATGAGCCGTTGGGGTCGCGTCCCAGACTCCCAGTACACCAGTGAGCGAATCGCAAGATCCCGCGCAATCTAGGTCGAAACACATTGACCTTCTGTATTCAGGACGTTGCCGCGGTCGAGTTCAACGCCTGCAGCTGTAACGCAAGGCCAGATGGTCACATTCGCATGCCCATGGATGCATGGATAATTGGGGGCGTCTTTCTTTCTCCAGGTACAGACAGGAAATGGGGTATTTCTTCATCGGCAGTGCTATGTTGTACAGTTACTATGTCACCACATCTCGGCAGCCCTGTTGTTTGGGAGCCAAGTCCCCGGGCCAGAGAAGTGTACTGTCCGTCCTCCAAAGATACCATGGCTGGCTCATATAGAGCCGCCCAAAGTAAAGTCTTGTGCCTCCCAAACCCCTACGCCTTGGAGCCGGTCATCCCAGCCACCTCGAAATGCTGCCACTGAGTACTACTGTGAGTGCTGCCACTGCGTGCTAATAACCACTCCGTCAGACTTGCCCTCTGTGAAAAGTGACAGCATCTCGCCTCTTCCTCTCTCTTTCTATTCTCGGGGGTCGGCGGCAGAGCCATCTCGAAATGGGTTGGCGCCAGGCTGGCTCATTGGCTGTGTGGGTGGTCATGCCGGGATTTCGGTCCGAATACCGTGTAAGATCAAGTATTACCCGCCAACCAAGCCACGCCAATTCGCAGGGCAGCGTCCAACCCCCATTTCCAGATGGCGTGACCCCGGATTTCTGTCTGCACCCCAGATGGATGCCTCCACCGTTCAGTGTAGCTTTGCACGCTCGATGCTGCTGCGACTGTACGTCTGCTTTCCCGGCCAAACGGGCAGCGGGGCACTCAATCCCAGTGTCGTTTGCAGGAGGATCATGGTGATGGCCCAACGTCAGGAACGTGGAGCTGGAGACTGCCGCGGGTCGCACTCTTGAGATGGGTGGCCTGCTGCAGAAAACTAGATGCAATTTGAATAGGCGGGCGGGCCGAGCGGCTTTCAACCGCTCAGGTATGCCCTCCTTCGCACTTCGGCCTCTTTGATGATCTCGGCTGCCAGGCTCAGACTCGGGGCCAGTGTCGAGTATCGCTCAATCTCCATGACCACGTCGTTGATGATCTGATCGATAGTCTCCCTATGGGGAACGAGGGTGAGGAGGATACTGCTCAGAGAGGGTGACATGGTCGCACCCATGACCAGTAGCGTTTGCGATACGATGGAGAGCGCTCCCTGCCACAGGTACGGCATGTGTCCGGCGTGACTGCGGCGAGTTAGCGTCATGACAAGAAATGATTCAGCACTTAGACCTACTGTTGTGAAATGTGCTCCAGCTGCCGGATGGAGGCTTCCAGGCACTTGTGGCAACTGTCACGCACCGCAGGGTCCAGGACGGCCTGCTCATTGTCCAATACGGCCAAGATGTACGGGCGGTAGATAATCGTCCGGCAAGCAAAGAAGCGCAAGCGCAACACGGTCTGCACCGGATCGGAGAGGAGGGTGCGGGTGAAGGGGAACTGCAGCGGCATCGGCAGGCTCTCGTACCATTGCGTCAGCTGAAAGTCGAGCTCCGCCACCACCGGCTCCAGGCTGGTTGTCGAAGCCATCGAGTCTTTTGAGTAAATGAGCTGGCTGACCCTGTTGAGGAGCCGCCGCAGGGCAATTTCGGCGAGGAAGTACCAGAGGTCGTCTCGGCCAATCGCTTCTTGCTCCTCACCCTCAAAGCCGCCAGGAAGACCGACGTTCTCCTCAAATTGAACGACGCCAGAGTGTGGCAAATCCAGCTCGGCCAAAAGATCGCTCTCAAACAGTAGTGAATTCCAGTAGATTCGCTCAGTGAGCTCCCGCTGATTGGGCGGGACTCTGTTGGGGGACATGAGCAAGAGCTGAAGTTTGGTACTGGTGGTGCAGAGCAGATTCCAAGCCTCCAGGGGCCGCACCAGGTAGAACAGATAAGCCGAAGCCAGCAAGTGGCACTGCGCCGCCAGGACGTTGTTGGACGTCATCATACCGGGCAGCAGCGCCCACGCGGCCGTAAAGTACTGCAGCCCAGGGGCGTCCTCTCCCGGGACGATGCGTGAGATGCTGCCTCTCAAACTCGCTTGGCCCAGGGCCAGGACCAGCAAGACGATACAGCTCTCGGCGCCCTCGCGGAAGCCGTTGGAGAGGGCTGTCCGATAATGGCTTCTCCACGTGTACGGGTTGACGCAGGCGTACCAGACATTGACCCGCTCAAAGTAGGCCTCGATGTAGGCAGTCGTATTGGACAGGTCAACACACGGCGTCTTTGTGAGCGAATGGAGAGGCTCGCGGGCCATTTCCAACTGGAGCAGGACTTGCGGGTCATAGGGGCGAGAGACGAGATCGCGAATGAGAGGCCACTGCAATAGGTGAAGCGCCGCGTTCGTATGCATCTTGGGCATGGTTGAAATGTTTGTCGGGTTGTTCCACGTGCCCAGGCCGCCGTTGGGGATGATGGAGACGGCGTTGCCTGAGCCTGGTATGCCCATCAAGCTGTCCCCGTTAAGGCCTGATCCATTGCTCATCGACGGCGACTCTTGGTTCATGGCGATGCCGTTTCCCTGTCCGGCGACCATGTTCATCTGCAGCAGGCTTTCAATACGGTTGAGGCGCTCGAGAATCAGCTTATCCCCGGCATCCAGCTTGATGCCGGGTTCTCTGTAGACGCACTCGGCGCCCAGCTCGGCGCAGAGCTTACACTTTGGTTTTGTGCCATCGCAGCGAGACTTGCGGGAGCGACACACTTCACACTGTCGTTGGTCAGCTCACAATGTCTTTCACACTGATCAATTCACATACTGCAATGGTGGCCCTCCTCCGTGGGTAGTCGACGCCAACGTCCGTGTTCCTCCTCTTTAGCGGGTTGGACCCCTCGTCGCTAGGCGCCTTGTGCATGCCATTGGTCAGAGCATCGGGACGGTTCTCGGAGGACTGAGACATGTTCCGGGCTTTTTGCACAGAACCTAGGAAGCCATCTCTGCTGAAACTGGGCGTTCTCTGCACCTTGAGCGAGGCGGGCGACTTGAGAGGGTGGATGCCGTTGGTCATGGAAGGTGAGGGAACGTCGACGTTGAAGGCCTCGCGCGACGGGACGGGAAAAGACCTCCCCGCGTTGCCGTTGCCCGTGGCCGAGCGCGGGGAGTCACCCGTCGACGACGGGGACATGGTGTGCTGCGTCTGGAGACGAAGAAGCTTGGTGGAAGACGTGGTGGGCAGATGGTGGTGCGCCGCGACAGCGCAGCTCAGGCGGGTGGATGGGTAAGTGAAGCGGCGACTTTGGGGGGGACCGGTGGCTAAATAGCTGCGATGCACTGGCAGTTTGCGAGGCTGGAATCGACAAAGACCGGACCGATGCGATTAGGTTCGGCTGAACGGGGGGGTGCGTGACTCGAGGCCAAAGGTGTCAGTCAGACTAGGCTCGAAGGTATCGCGGTGTTTCACAGCTTCTTTGGAGGTGCCGTAGGAGAAGGGAGCTGACGACGGAACAGAGAAGGCGAGAAGAGACGAATGCACGGCTGTGGAGCAGTAATTATGGGAGAATCACCGAGGCGGAGGAGGGGGGGGGAGGGAAAATAAAATGCGGAGGAAGCAATCCTATGGCGTTGTTGGTGTCGGATGGCCAAGGATGGGCAGCAAGTCGCTGTTGAGGGTAAAAAGAGACACTCTCCGAGTACCTACTATGCAGTAGAAGAGAGTGCCCCCAAGTGAGCAGACGGGAGCTCTAGGCCAGCTTCATCCCCCTTTGCCCCGGACCCCGGCTTGGAGTCGTTGGAGCGAGAACCCATCGGATTGGTGCGTCGTGACAGTTACCCCATCCCGCAGCGGCAGACATCAGGTCAGGCCAGGCCAACCAGAGCCGACGGTTGCAACGGGCATGGGACGAAACGGGCATGGGATGGGATGGGATTCGGGGAGAGGATGAGATGGGGAACAAGGGTCAACGGCGCACGCTAAGCAGAGGGGCCGTCGCTTATACCTACACAGTGAGGTAGCGCGGAAGAAGCATCTTGGTGTGCTGCCGGTTTGTCCATGTTTGTCCATCGCGGGTGTTGAGAAACAGGTGTTCTTTGCGTCGACAACCTCACGCCTTACCACAGGTACATTAGGTTAATTTGATGTCGTTGGTACACAAAGTATTGATCCGTGCCTTAATTCCGTTCCGAGCTCATGGCATTCATGGGGAAAGGGCCCTCAGCGTCGATCGGCCCTGCCAATCTGGGGGAGGGGCCACGACTACATCGATAAAGTACCTTGAGTGTTTGACCTGAGGCAAGTGCTCCCCAGAGCGGGGGAAAACGGGAAAGTGCCTTCCTGCCTTCTTTGGAGTAATTGAGGGTATCTCCTTCCTCTTGTCTGCGAGTTCTACTAGTACGAATACAAGATACCTGGCTTACTAAGGCCAGTGGGCATTTCGAACCTCCCTCGTAATTTTACACACTTCACGTTGCAACCTCGTTCCATTATCCGTGGCCACAACTCCATAACGAATGAAGCCCAATCCAGAGTCTCTCCCGTTGTCTGCCGTGTTCTTGTGTGGCCCCAGTTCTCCCCTCTCTGTCTGTACCGTACCTGCATGTCGACTCCCTTTGTCACGCTCACGGCTATTCGTACACTTTGACGACACTTTGTCCAAGTAGGTGGCAGCATCCCTGTCAACCTCATTTCGCTCCCGCCACTCTACTAAGCTCGACTTACACCTCCAGGTTCTAGAAATCCCTCGGGTCCAATCTAGACAACGCCAGCTGTGCCGCTGTCAAAAGATGGGGCTGCGAGAGATTGTCTCGCTATGTTAGCAAGACCCTGTCATGGTGCTCAACAGTCCTACAACGCCAGCAAGGTCATGAGGGGTGGTGGGCGAGAACCGCCGGAACGTAGATTAACCACCACCCCTCCAACAGCCAAATCGGGACGCTTCTCCAAACAAGATTGACGAGCTCCCACCTCGCTCTCATGCGTCCAAGGCCAGGGTTCACGAGCACTTGATGTCGCTGAGTAGCTAATTCTTCACGAGAGATTCACGACGGTACCCCCAAAGGAAAAAACGAAATTCACTTACGAATCACTCACTTCGACCAAGATTCATCACGACGGTCCGCAATCTACCTAGGCATATCTCCCCATCTCGCGAGTCCGTCCCCGGGAGAGAATCCGGGGTCGGACGGGCGAACGGCCGGCCGTTTCCCTGGCACACCACACATGGCGATGGATGCCCCACACTGTAAGTCCCTCCCGACTACCCGCTCCCGGGGTTCTAATTCGTTACCAGACTTTGGCACTCTGTAGTTTTGCTGCATGTCGACCGACCAGGCCAAGAAGCAGCATTCCTCTGCCGTGTCTGTCGGAACCTTTCTTGAGTCTATACCGGTTGACAACCCCAGGATCACAGTCGCATTGAACCAGACTTTATCGATGACTCTGTTCCGTCACTCGAAATGCCAGCCGCGGACGGGCACCTTCTTCGTGGAACCTGGAGTCAAAGCCGAGTATTAGACCATGATTCAAAACTTCTGAGATGTATTACACGAAAATCCTCAGCTTCTACAAGAAAGGACTAATCGCATTCCTTGCGTCCGCCATGAGGAAGATCGAGTATACACTCGCGTTGCCCCAAGTTTCGGTCTACAAATTTCCATTCGGCTGCGTTGTAACATTGCGTCGGCACTCATCCAAGTGTGACTTTCCATGTTGCGTTATCACTCCGCTCCCGCGACTCTGGTCTTGTAAGTTGGCGTGCGCATCAGAACGCGCAGCCTCACATGGACCAGGTATCTTCCCACCCGCCTTTCGGGTTCCCTTCTGACCCAGGCCTGCAGACGATGGCCCGCCCGGGGATGCGAGCCTTACTCGAACGGGGCCAGCCACTTCAAGCACGTTGGCTTGCTTGCGAGCCGCCCCTCGGTTACCGGATTAGGAGCCCGTCATCTTCCCAACTCGGTTTGCTGACCTACCTACGTAACAAAGGGGCGTTTATGATTCACGACGCGCATAAGCGAGTGAGAGTTTTTGGGGGTGTGATTCCTGTATCATGGGTCTCGAAATGTCCAACATGTCATTGAGGCCAAAACCTATACACCAGAGTCTGAATTCATTGGTATCTAACATCTACTCGTGGTATACAAGTCAAGCAGATGCAAGTTGTTTCATGCCGCTACGCTTATGCTAAACGCCTACTCATCAAAAATAACGGCAGTCACTTCGCCATCCACCTTGGCGCTCGTGAGAATCTCTCCCAGCTTGCCCGACGCGGCATCACGGCTAATCACAACGACACGGCTGTCGGACTGCAGACCGACGGCCACGAGGTCGCCCGCCTTGCTGACGGAGAACTGGCGCGGGATGCGTCCACCGGCGGGGAACTTTTGCAGCAGCGTAAGACCGCCCGTCTTGGCGTCAATGGTGAAGGTGTTGAGCGAGTCGGAGGGGATCTGCGCACCCTCACCGGGAGTGTCGGGGTTGCTGATGCTGAAAGCCGAGTCGTTGCGCGACGAGACGGTCAAGAACTTGCCGTCAGACTGTTTTGTTAGTATGCATTGAGACTTCATACAGAAGAACGTTGACTCACAGAAATCCAAATCTCGGCGGCGCTGGCACCGGCAGGCGCAGAGGCACCGGCGCCGTAGGTGGAGCCGGAGAACACCTCGGTGAAGCCGAGCGTCTTGTTCTCGCGGTAGGTGACGTCGTATGCGGTGACGGTGTTGGCAAGCTCGCTAATAAGGTACAGATACGTCTTGCCCTCGGGGGTGACGAGGAACTCGACGTGGCGGGGTCCGCTGCCGGGGGCGGCGACGAGGGAGTCAACGGCCGCGAGGTTGTTGGCGCCGTCAACA
This sequence comes from Colletotrichum simmondsii, assembly GCA_001563135.1. NCBI lineage: Eukaryota > Fungi > Ascomycota > Sordariomycetes > Glomerellales > Glomerellaceae > Colletotrichum > Colletotrichum simmondsii. The sequence continues at coordinate 353,792 of JFBX01000828.1, forward strand.
GCAAAAACGCGGACGAGGTCGGCGCCCAGGTCGGGAACCAGCACGAACTGGCCCTTGGGGTCGAGGAAGACCTCGTGCGGGTGCGGGGCGTCCTGGCGCGACGGGTTGGGGCCGGGAGCCGACATGTTGAACGTCTCGGACTTGACGGGCGTGAGGGCCGCCGGGTTGGAGATGTCGAACCAGCTCACAGAGGAGCCGCCGCTGGCAAAGGTTAGCTCGTGCTCGCCGTCAACAATCATCGAGACATACTACTGAGCGATGGCGAGGCCTTGGCCCTTTTCGCCAAAGACAACAGCGCTCACGGGACCGCTGATGGTCTCCGTCTTGGCCAGCTGCTCCAGCACACCGTCGGCGGCGGTCTTGAAGGACGAGACGGTGCCGACGTTGGTGGTAAGACCCTCATCCGTGCAGAACAGCCTCGCGTTGGCCTTGTCGAGCTGGAGCCAGGACGGGCTGGGCGCGCAGCCGTTGGAAGAGGAGAGCGACTGCAGAGTGGACTGCGTGGCGTTTGTGCCTGACAGAGTGAGGTTTAGGGTGGTGATGGCGCCGCTGTACGATGAGGCGTAGAGGAGGGTGGCGGCCGCCGGAGAGGAGAGCAGCAGCGGCACGAGGCCGGCCGGCGCAAAGAGGTCTCGCAACATGCTGGGCAAATACTGGACGACGAACGAATGTCTGTGTTGGCAAAATAGCTGCACGATGAGAACGAGGCACGGAACGAGTGTGACGACAGTGACGAGTGCGAGCACGGGACGGAGAAGAAAAGGACGACGACGACGACGAGGTCTTGAACCCGAGGAGCGAAGACGGCCCATTTTCGCGTAAGACCCCTCAAGGTCCCAGGGGCAAGGACGGAGTCTCCTCTGAATGTGTCAACGATTGTCGCCCATCGACCTTGGTTCCCCGGTCATGCGCTCACTGCCTTGGTACGCAGTCGCGCAGTAAAGCTGGGACCTGGGTTGCGTGGACTTCGAAACGGGACCCGGTTGCCTGTTTGGGACGGCGAACGGGATTCTTCCGTGCTTCTGTGGCTAACCTTAATGCCTACAGAATACAGACTTCACAGCGTACAGACACTACGGCGGAGTAGTCGGAGTGCGGTGCGGACACTTTCCAGAAGACAGGCTCAACCCTGAAGCGACGTTAGCAAGGTGATGGACTTCCCCTGTAATAAAAACGTCCGGCCAGGGGTGGTTCACGGTATTTTCGTCGGTACGATGATAGAGTTTGTCTGGGAGATTCAGGTTGAGTACCTCGAGACACCGCCCCTTTCTGTTCCCGAACAACGTGCTGACAGTATGCCACAGAAGGACCAGACAGCTTCCCGCAGCACACAACTCGACGAACCGCGCCTAGTCTTTGGATGGCAAATGTTCGTGTCACACAAACTCTGAGAAAAGGGTGTCGAGTTCGAGGTGGAGAAGGTTACTTTGACTTCCACTCGTGTGCCGGTGCGGAGAATGTGGAGAAAAGAGGAGGAGGAGCCCAAGAGGACTGGAGGAGGCGGAGAGGTGAGGGGGAACCACGGAGATGCAGTCGGCCAATCGGCGCCGCTTGTTGCTTGTGTGTGGGTTTGCGGTACGTCGAGGTTCTTTCGTTCGTGGGGTCTGAGAAATTTCCCAATTTGCGGTAATTTATGATGCCGTCCCCAGTACGGGAGACAGTGAACACTGACCACCGCAGGCACGGGACGATACCGGCGCCCGGTGAGGTCTTGATCGAGTGTGGCATCACTCGAATCACGGATACATCACCAAAAAGTCAAACCCCTCGTCTGCCATCCGACCGAGCCGTCCGGCAGTCAAACGACCGTGCGCCTCTGCATCGAACCTCGAGAGTGACGCTTCGCCAATCACCTTCATGTCGGATTTCCACTGGCCAGAATGGCAAGCTCGCATCATGATGTGCCATGTGGCCTCCCCCGCACTCCGATGCAAGCCACGGGCCAACCTTGTCTTCTTCTAGCGTTGCCTCCGGCTTGCCGTTTGTGAACTGCGGGATCGTCCTCGCACAGAAGCTTACTCTTGTTCTGCATGTCTAGGTCTGCCATGTGCCGGGCCATGTGCACAACACGGTGCCTGGATTTACAGAGACAACTATAGTGTCGAACAACATACGTGGACAGCCATCAGAACGCGTCGAAACGAGCCTGACGACAGGCGAGCTCTCCATCGTGGGTTATGATCACTTCACATCGTGACTCTTTGGCACACATGAGCGCTGTACCATGACGGCGTGGACATTACGAACTGAGCAAACAATACAGCAGCACAGGCTTTCGAGGTCTCCCCTCGGAGTGACATCAAGTAACGCAAGAGCCCAGACTATAGCTTACTATAGCTTCATGCGGGGGGCGTAGCATTGTCCCCCATTCTCGACCATCCCAACGCCAGTACCGCCTCTTCTTTGCCTAAACTCCAAGCCAATCGAATCTGCGAGAGAGGATCATCTTGTGGGTGGTTATGCACGACTCACCTCGGGGCCGTGAGCATCAGGAATGCCAGGCCGTCCTTCCGTGCCGTGTCTCTCGCGGGGGGCTCTCCCTACTTGCTGTGCCGTGAGACTGTCAATCTTTGCGTACCAAAAAAAGTGTTGCGACAAACAAATCGCTGCAGCGCGGTCACTGTTATTTTTCTCTTTCTCAGGCTAAGGTAACTCACGGACGCCCCATCCACACGCTCTTGTTTCCCATCCTCGATTCCTGTTCGTTGCGCCGGGCATCGGTCGCCTCTCGGGCCAAGGTAAACCGACGTGCATAATACCAAGTCATCAATCTGAATGTGTGCGCCAACTTTTCCCTCCCAAATGTTCCAGTGTGGTTGCAGATCACGAGCGTAAGGCCTACCGCATGATGCTTAGGCCTTTTCAAAGGTTGTAGGAGTGCTGTTCCCCTTGGAGTGAGACAGACTATAGGGTGCCTATTGAACGTCAGTTTGTATCATATGGACAAGCACGGGTAACTCACCAGAACCTGCTTGGCGTTGCAGATGCGCCAGGCCATCTTCTTGACGTTGCCGTCGGCGGGCACAATGGCGGGGGCGAATTCGATACCAAACATTTGGTGGATGGCGTAGACGATTCTCTTAGCATACTTGCCATCGCGCTCAACGTGGCCGCCAAACGGCTCGTCAACGGTAGTGGGTGCAATGTCGTGGTCACGGTCACAGCAGTTCTGCACAAGAGGCAGCAAGGCTTGCTCGACGGCCTTTTCGTACATGCCGTTGGCGTCAACCTCGACATCGTCCTCGTCGAATTTGCCGATGCGGATTTCAAAGGGCTGCGAGATGGTCATGACGTGGTGGTTGCCGGCGTGGTGGTACCGGAACTCAAAGACGCCCTGAGTCCACCACAGCCGATCGCCCTCAAAGATGACCTCGCCCTCGACAATGTCGGGATCCGACGCGTCCTGCTTCGGAGCCGGCCGATCGGGAACCAAGATGGCCTTGTCCGCGGTGGCCGCATCGTAACTGCCGGGCGTGGTAGGTACCCACCGGCCCAGGGACGACACCTCGGTCGCTTCTCTGGAGCGGTTATCGGTAACCATGTAGAGACCGATCCAGTCCTTGCTGTCGTGCTTCGCGGGGGCGCGCCACTTGACCTTCAACGGGGCGCCGTACTCAAAGATCATGGTCTCGACACCGCGTTGGAATCGGGCCGTGAGACCCTCCTTGCCCGTGGCGCGCTCGTTGGCGGCCGACAGGCTTGAGGGCGTGCCTTCCACGGAGAGGGAGTAGAGCTTGGGATCCAACCCAGCGAGATCCGGAGACAGGCGTGTGACGGTCAGGCGAGCCGGGTACTTGTTGAACAGGGCCGAGGTGTCGCGGACGATCGTCTTGATACCGGAGGCGAACTTGGGGCGCGCGGTATCGAGGAACTCCTCAATGAACTGTGCCGTGTCGTCAATCACCTTGTCGACACCGCGCTGCCAGCCCTGGACGGGCGGTGGCAGCGAACGTTTGATAAACTTGGTCAGGCCAGCCTCTTGACGAATGCCGCGACCATACGTCTTTTGCATGTGCGGCTTCTCGATAAAGTTGATGAAGCCCAACGTAAACAGCTGGCTGACGAGAGCCATGACGAAGATGGCCCTGCTCCACGTAATGAGGGCAGAGCCCCAAAGACCGGCAGTGCCAAAGATGCGCTCGGGATTGTTGAGGAAGCGGTAGATGGACTTGTACGTAAGCCTGGCGGTGGAGTCGTAGAAGAAGTCACCGTAGAACCAGCCAAACTCGCCGAGGGAGTCGTACACGCTGATGAATGTCCAGACCTGGAGGGAGACGAGACCGGCTCCGACCACGTGCTTGAGGAGGACCCAGCCGTACGCCCAGTCCTCTGGCGGCGAGTACATCTTCCAGCACGCGGCGATGAAGGATCCCGTGCACATGACGGAGCTCAGATGGTACATGCCCTTCCACTGGTTCCAGGCCTCAGTGTGGCTCTCGCCGTACTTGAGGAAGTGTCTCGTCCAGAACTTATTGCGAGACTGCCACGCGAGGATGGCACCCAGGCCGAGATGGTACCACACGCGCCAGAACAGAGCATGCAGCAAGAACAGTACTTGGTACACCGACGTCGACGGGGTCACAAGGGTCAGGACGGCCATGTAGAAGCCGAGCAACAGAACCGAGGTGTCTGTGATGCGGAACAGGTCGAGGTTGTTCAAGCCAATCAGGTTGTGCACCTGCGCGGGCGCCTCGGGCGACGACTCCTGGGCCGTGGCGGACTGGTCAACCACGATTTCATCGTTGATGGCAACGAGCTCCGGCTGGCCGGTAAGCGGCGTCGAGGCAGTGCGCTTACGCGGGGCAGGCGGGTTGTACGTCTTCTCAATGTGCGGGTTCTCAACAACGACGAGGAAGGCGAACTGGGCGAGATGGGCAATGATTGAGATGAAGAGGACCTCGTAGCTCGCAGCCATCATGGAGATGCCGTAGTAACCAGCATAGCCAATGGAGTACATGGGGTGCGGGGCCATCTCAAAGACGCCGTCAAAGGTCAGCTCCTGGTCGACGAGGTAGAAAAAGTCACCCCAGTACCAAGCGTAGTCCTTGACGACGCGGTGGGCGTCCAGCTTGACCCAGAGATTGAAGAGGACCAAGAGGATGCCGATGGACCATCGTCCAACACCGACAAAGGGGTTCTCGCCGGCGGGAGTGTGACCGCAGATCACGGCAAAGAGGCAGTAGGAGACAAAGTCACACATCAAGATCAGATCGACGACACGGCGGAAGACTAGCCAGGTGTTGTACTCCATGGGAGCTTTCTCAAACTCGTAGTCCTCGGGGATCTTGGCCTCGAGCTCACGCTTCAACATGTTGTAGAGCCAGGGGCGGGGTTGTTTTCCCGACGAGGGGTGCTCAAAGAGCTTCCATCTTGCAGCCCACGTCTCCAGCCTGCGGTGGTTGGACTGGATGGTGAGGAGGTATCCAATGCCAATGTTGTACGAGGCTCGCCAGAAGAGGAAGACGAGCGCGAACAAGGGACGCTTCAGGTTGCCGGGCACAAAATAGGCCGCAACAATCTGGAGGGCGAGAATGGCCAAGACGAGCACATCGGAGAGGTTCTTGGGCTGTCTCGGATCGAGCAGCTGCGACACCATGTCGTGGGTAGTGGGGACGGTGAAGACTAGGCGATTGTTAGTCGACAGCAAGTAAAGCACATCACCGCGAAACCCACCTGTGCCATCGGGAGTTCGACCAAACGTCTTGTTGGGCTTTTGCAGTAAGTCCTCAGACTGGTCGCCCGCGGCGGTGGAGGGGTTTAGACCATCCTCGCCGTTGCCAGCCGCGGACGTCCGCCTCTGGCGCTGACGCAGAGAGCCAGCATCACTTGCGAGGGGCGCGGCGGAAGAGCTCATTCTACCAGGGAAGGAGCAGCGTAGCAATTGGCGATGCCGATGGAGGGGTTTAGGTTATTTTCACACACAGGGGGGTCGGTAAGGGCGTTGTGCGATGATGATTCTGTTGCTCAGGCTGTCCATGAGCCGCCAGTGTCAACGTTGACTTTTTGTATGCGCGAGAAACGAGCAGGAGCAATGCAAGAAGAGCAAGAGTTCAGGCGAAGAGAGAGAAGGAGGGAAGAGAGGCGAAGAGGCAAGACGTTGAGAAGAAAGACGACGTGGAAAGAACGTCACAGACAAGGGTTGAGGGTGCAGCTGGAGGTTTCCAATGGGAAGCAGCGTTGTGAGGAAGCACTGGGAAGGTACGGCAAGGAGGCACCTGCCGCACTTACACTGTACGACCAGCCCCACTAGTCCGGCGGGTTAGGTTTGGTTCCTGCTGATTTGGATTGGTTTGGATTGAGAAAGCCCGCCCGTCCCGCAACTGTTGAATTCGTCTTTACTCGCTACATTGTGCAAGTACCGTGGGGAATGAGAAAAGTACACTTGAACTTGGCATGTGATCCGCGGGCAGGCGCAATGCTGGAGTGGACATTCAAGTTGAGCATTTGAGCCGCCTGCGCGATTCAGCACCGGCAGGAGCTCTTGAAGATGGAAGGCACCAAGGGTCCAATGAGAGGTCCCACGGATGACATCCGATACATTGCCTCACAAGGTAGCTATAGTGAGCTACCTACCTCCGCAACATCTCGCGCCAAATACCTAGATCATTTGAACAAAGAAACTGAGAAACTGGCCTGAAGCTTCTCACTAGCACTGTACAGACGGAGGTCAGACACCGCTTGCACACGTGTGGTTACTGGTGGCCCTAAGCACCCCTGCGCAGGGTAAGGTGTTGAGAAAGAAAAATCCTTCAACCTTCCAGCGTCTTCCCTCTCGTTCGAGCGGGAAAGCGCGAATGCGGGAGATGCAGCAGCGCCTTCTTCGTGCCTGTATACCATTGGTACCTCAGGCAACCTGGACTGCAGAGCGACTGACCTTCCTCTACAAGTCTACAGCGTGAGCGCGCCACACCTAGCACAGGTGCGGGGCTCTTGCCTACGGGTTAGCGGAGCAGCGACCTAGTCCCAAGCTGGTCTAGCGCCATGGTGCTCGAGCGCTTTAAGCGAGGGCCCTTTGACGCTCGGGCCAGCTAATGTACAAGCTCACTCAAGATCATGCACGTGCCGATAGGAGACCGCTCGACGATAAGCTTTGAGTCTGTCAACAAACATCACCGACGACAGTCTGAGTGATGATCAAGGTCAACACTGTATTGAACTGGATGACACACGAAAGATCGATGGTGTGTAACATTGACCAAACCCGTTGCATCAGCAACACTTGAGCCCTAGGCTTCTCGAGCTCCAAGCGGAGCCAGCGAAGACGGGAAGAAGACCAAGAACACAGGGAAACACCCTTCAGGAGGCACAACGATAGAAACCCTTCCCACCAACATCCCTTCACCCAAATCACGCGAATCCAAGCGCGCCACGCGTTTTAATTCTGTTGTCATGCTACCAAAAGGCGACTGCTCGCGGTCACTCATTCGCCAGGCGTCTCCCGTGATGGAGGCATCCCTGGACGGCTGTCCGGGGTACGCCGGTCGTTTGCATGAACTTCTAGAATGACAACCATCAAAACACAACCCACACCACCAGGGCCCCTTCCTGGGATCTGGACCAAATCAAATTTGTCACGTTTTTTTTTTCAGTGTTCATTTGTATGCGCTTTTGCAAAATGGGTTGCCCAGCATCGTTCGGTAGTTGTATAAAGACGAGCCGGAAGAGTCACCGGCCCTCCTCCTCTGCTTTACAAGTGATTTGCTCACAAACAGTCTAAAGCGACTCGTACACATTCATTCCATATAACACATACAACAAGCTCTTAATTAATAACAGCCTGACCACACAAAATGGCCCGCGAAACCCCAACATCCTCCATCGCCGGCGACTCCAAGCCCCTCCCCAAACGCCCCGGCACCTCGGGCACGGAAAACCTCCTCCGGACGAACCGCCGCCAGGCCTCGGACAACTACCAGCGCGCCCAGCGCGCCGAGCGAGCCTACCGCGCAAAGAAGCGAGCCACCGCCGCCCGCGCCGACCTCTCGGACGCCAAATCGCACTACGCCGAGTGCTTTAAGCACCTTAGCCGCGGCCTCGCCGTCACCTTCAGCGCCGTCAAGTCGCTCCCCTACGTCTTTGACGAGCGCCAGGAGGCGAGCCGCCAAAAGGCAGAGGCCAAGAAGAAGCAGCGCGCCCTCGAGAAGAAGAAGAAGCTCGAGGAGAAGCTCGCGAGGGAGAACGCCCAGGCTGACGGTGCTGAGGGGGATGCCCCCGCGGACGGCGATGCCCCTGCTGCTGAGGAGGAGACGCCCGCTGCTTGATGGACGATTCGCAGAGTCGAGTCGATTACGTGGTTGAAGGGGATCAGAGACTGAGGTCTTTGTGCAGAGGTTCCTAGAATGGGATCTCTGTGCGGAGGTCTTCTTCTTCCTCGCCGCTTGGAACTTGCTCTGCGACGGGATCCTCCGTTCGCGCCGGCGCGACAATGACAATGACAACGACAAACATTGACACAACAGCTTCATCAACACATCGACAACCACTAGCCAGAGATGGCACTTACACGTTCTGCGCCCTCGCGGCACCCACACTCGCTTTACTTCGTCCACGCGACACAAACCAACTAAACAACCCACCCCCTTTTTCCTTTACTGTCTACTCATCTTCTATTGTTTTTTTGAATACACTTTTCACGGCCTTGAACGAGATAATGATGACGGAAACCAGCACGAAGGCGGGAACTCTTCCATTAATACACATACCAAATCTCTACATCAATGAGGAGTCTCGGCTATTCCGTGTTTACATCCGGCGTCTCGTTGTGGGAAAACTATTTGTTTTTTGTAATCATCGTTTACTATCTTCATACCACTTTTCTTTGTCTCAGTCTGTGTGCTTTTTGAATTCGATTTGTGGGAGAAAAGGGGCGGAAACGGAGTCGAGTCTGGGTTTCCCATCAGATACCTGCTTTGCATTAGTTACAGAATTTCAATCATGAATACGCTAAACGTCAGTCCCGTGATCTGTGAGTTTCGAATACCATGGTCATCATGTTGCGAGTTCTCTCATCAAGCAATGTCCTCACACATACCCAGAGTCCCGTGAGATCATGTCTTTGCATTTTCCATGAAAGAGAAAATAAAAACGAGGGATGTAAAAAACTACCGTTATCCCCAAAGCGGATGCCAAATTTTTGTAAACCCGTATTGCCGTAGCCGTGTCTCCAGTAGTAGCATCAAAACATTCGTTACCGCCATCTTCATCCCCGTCGTCACCCTCACCCTCCAACTTAGGCCGCCTTCTTGGCGAACTCGACTCTGAGAATCAAGTGCTTGAAACCGAAACCGTCCATCTTGGCCGCGGCCTTGACGGCGTCGCCCCGGTCCGCAAAGCTGATGAAAGCAAAGCCCTTGGCCAGTCCCGTCTCCCTGTCCTTGGCGAGGAACACACGCGTGACGCGTCCGAAGCGCTCGAACATGTCGCGCAGCTCCTGCTCCTCTGCCATTTCCGAAACCTGTACACGATTGTCAGTATCACAGCTCTTAAGACCACCAGCACTACGCCGTCAAAGACGTATGCTGCATCGTCAGGGGTACGCACGTTGGTGACACGCAGCGTGGCGAGGTCGTCCCGCTCGCCGTACTTGCTGCCTCCCATCCTATCACCCGCACCCGCGCCGCCAGTCGCGCCAGCCCGGAGCGCAGGCGGGACGTAGCTGCCCTTCTTGGCACCGGCACCGCCAGCACCTCCGGCGCCGCCAGCCGCAGGGGCGGGGTCGTCCGGCAAGCCCGCAGCGACGTCGGCACCATCGGCACCGACGGGCGCCATGGTGTCCTTGTAGGGACAGCGGGCCGTGAAATGCTCGCCGTTGCAGATACGGCACTTGACCTGCTTGTCCTTGAGCTTGTCCTTGAGGGCCTGGGCGCCGGGGTCCTCGCCCGCCTCCTTCTCGTCCTTGCGCCAGTTCGTGCTGGGGCGGAAGATGATGTTCTCGCCGACCGAGGTGGTGTCGGGAGCAGGGCCGGCCGGGTCCTTGGCGCTGAGGCCGAACTTGGACCACGTCTTGCGGTCGGCGACGCGCGGGTTCACCTTTTCGGTGTGCGTCGTGTAGCGGATGCGGCGGGTCATCTTCACCTTCTTGCCCTGGTCATTGTAGCGGAAGGTGATGATCGTCTTGGTGCCGTCCTTGTTGCTGATGGTCTGGGGCGCGGGGAGCTCGGTCGACGTCTCCTCGACGTCTTCGTCGTCGGCCCAGTCGTGCCTGGATGAGGGGGTGCGAGGTTAGCTAGCTGTCTTTTTTTTTTTTCTGTCTCCCTTTCGTTCGGACAAAGTTGTGGGCAGGAGTCGGGCGTACTTGGTCTTGAGCGTAGCCATGTTGGGCAACCTTATCTTCTCGTATACGTTGTAATCGGATCCCGTTCTCGATGTCGGTCGGATTCGTCAGAGGTTTGCAGTCCTGAAGCGGGTTGTCGCGGTGGTCAAATCGGTGGTGGGGTCCTGAACTGGAGGAATTTTGATGTTGATTGATTTTCGTGGTGCGCCACCAGAGACGGTGTGGGGCAGATGGCGCTAAGCCCTTTTCGGTCTCGCAACCGTTACCTCAGCCTCAGCGGTCCGACACACATGCGGTCAAGGTCATCTCACACTCATTTCATTCTTCCCTTGATGTATCCAATGTTCTTCATATTGTACTGCCTATGGGCATAGTCTACTGCTACAAGTCATACACTGCGTCATCGGGCCCCTCGCAGGGAAATCTATCGCCTTCTCCCTTGTCATCCAAAACCAGCCGTGAGATGCACGTTCACCATTGAAAAAACACTCCGAATGCCGTCCAGATGGCATATCATGGAGAGGGCGCCTTTTTATCCATAAAACGCCGATTTGCGCAGCAAAGGGGTATGACGCAAACAACAAAAAAATAAGAGACATAGGAGATTCAACACCCGCGCCGCCATGGGCGGTTTTTATAGGCCGTGGCCTGAAAGATAAGAAGAAAAGGTGTGATCACATGAATCGAATCAAGGTGAATGACAGGTAAGTCACGCTTTGGAATGAGAGCGTGCTTTTTGAGGGATGGGCGGCAGCGCGCAGCTTGGTGGCGGTGCCGGCGGAGGTCCTTCGACCAGCTGAGGCATGCTGCGTCTTCCCAAGACGACCTTGGAGTGGTCAACTCGGAGCTGCTTGCTCGATGGAGTGGGAGGTGTTATCGGGGCCCGCGGCATGGATCGAGGCGACACAGAGTCTGACTCGGGGAGTATCGGGAGCCCAGTGGCTACGTCCTCGCTCCGTGGCGAGTAGCTCATGACAGAGTGTGCGCTGAGTCTCTGAGTGGCCCTTTGAGCCGGAGACTGGAACACAAACGACGACTGCGGGCGGGGAGACGTGTGGGATGCCCCGCTCGAAGAGGCCGGGGACGGTGTTTTTGACGGGAGGATAAAGGTTCGGAGTCCCGGTGACAGAGGCGAGCCCTCCAGCTGGTTCAGAGACGGCGAGCTGGCGTACTTTCGCGGGCTGGTACGGATGGTGACCGTGACAGCCTGCTCCTTGGGGCAAAGGCTTGTTTGCCGGGGAGGGAACTCCGCCATGCTATCGCGGCTCAGGTTCGGGCGCTCCCGTTCTTCCTCGCACACTTGCGAGAGTTCGGGGGCCTGCGCCGGAGACGCTGGTGATGGCTGATCCGCCACGATCGACAACGGGCGGGCCATGGCAAGTGCCGTTGGCGGGGGTTTACGGGCGATCCTGGAGATGGAGTCGCGGTTGCTCCTCGTCTGCTCGGGGCTCGACGAGGGGCTCTTGACGGCGCTGTAGCGCCTGCTCATTGGAACGCTAAAGTTGGCGGCCACATGCGCGAAGTCGGCCTCGGTATACGTGGACTGAGATCGCGACATGGGAGAGCCACGCAGCTCCAGATAGCCCGATGTCTGCAGAGACTGTCTGCGGTCCAGGATGGCCGCGGCGTTGGGTCTGGGTCTCGCAGCGGGCAAATCATGCTCCGCAGGAGGGAGGTCGTCTAGGTGGCTGCTGGCAAAGCTGTCGCGCACGGGGGAGCACGCGGGCGACGAGCCGGCCGAGGTAAGAAAGGTGCGCTGACCAGACGAGATGTACGAAAGTCGGTTGGTGCTGTCACGCAGGCTCTCGAGTTGCCGGCCATCGTGAGAGATGATACTGTTGGTGGTGGAGATGTCGTCAATGGAGGGGTCGCGCGTCATCTCAGCGTCAATAATGGACTGGCGGCGGTCGTCCTCGTGAAGCCTGGCCTGCTCCAACTGCAGAGAAAAGTCTGGCGGGAGCACTCGCGAGAACCTGTCGGGGTCCCTTACAACCAGGGTCCTTTGACTCGGCTGCCCGCGAAGCTGTACAATCTTGGGATCCGCCTTCGGCCGGCCCGTCTCCGAGAGGGTCTTCTTCCCGCCGAGCGACTCAATCTCCCGGCGCAGGATAGCGATCCAGGACTCCATCTCCTCAGCGCTCTCAAATACCATGAGGAAGTTGGCGGCGTGTCGCTTGTCGGCGGCGCGGAAAGGCAGGCGGGAGAGCAACCCGCGCGAGTCCGCCGAAGAGACACCATTCGACTCCATGGCCGAAGACACTTGAAGAACCCAGTGCTTGCCGGGAATCGCGTCGCTGACAAACGCGGCCGAGTCCTTGCTGAGGTGCAGCACCTTTTCCGGGAGGCGATCAAAGTTGCCTTCGCCGTTGTACTGCAGCAGGTATCCGGACGTGCAGAGCACGTAGACCTTGGACGTCCACTCGAGCCTAACGGTGGACAGCGTCCGCAGGTGCTTCCTCCGCGCCTTCTCGACGGCTCTGTCGGCGAGTTGCTCCTCAGCAAGCTCCGGGGTGAGGGCGAGGTGGGCTAGGTCCTCTCGGATGCTGACGCTGCCCTTGCGGTCGGTGAGGCGGAGGATCACATCGGCGGACGTCGTGGCCGTGGGAAGCTGAGCGTGTTTGATGGCTTGGGGGTATGCCTGGAACAGTGGTGGGGGGTCCCAGGTCGCAAGATTGCCGCGAGATGACCTCGCGGGGGCGTTTTGTGGCTTGGTCCTTTCGGTAGTGGTGGGCCGTCTCTGGAGAGAAGCGTCGTTGAACGGCACATTGTTGGTGGCGACGGACGTCGGTCGTGATGAGTTTGTGCCGGATATGGCGACTTCGGATCGCATATACGGCCAGTTGCTGATTTCCGCCAGCGAGGCGCGGATGCTGTTGGGGCGACCTGTGTCAAAGTATGAGGCCGAGGGGTCGATTTCGCGGGACGCCTTTGCCCTGCCAAAGATGCTCCTCAGTCCCAGTCTCGAATCGCGCCTGCTAAGCCTGTTTTCGGAGCGCAAAGGAACGCGGTTCGACGAGTCTGCGGTGGCGGGTTCAACGGCGGGCGGTCGTGCTCTGCGGGACTGTGTTGCGCGGTACTGCAGGGTTTCCGCAAAGTTGGCAGCACTAGGGCTGCTTGGCTCGACATCGGCCATGGCGGGGTTTTTTTGTGTTTTACCTAGCCAGACGTTGTCGAGAGAAAAGTGTCCCGTGGTGAGAGCGCGGGCGGTGACGTGAGTATAAGACAGCTGGAGTGAAAGGCGAGAATGCGCATGGGCATAACAGAAGACGATGGGTGGATTTGGCAGTGTGAGTGGTAGAGCTCGGTAGGCATAAGAAACAATTGAATTGTTGGCAGGGTTTTGAAGTGGAACCTTTTGAACCCCGGCAACAGTCCGTCGGGGGTGGGTTTGGAAACGATGAAGGTCTGATGAGAAGGATGTTGTGAGGGGAGACCCAAAGAGGCGAGCGAGAGATGAGTGTGTGATATCTCGTTTTCTTGCGAGGCGGCGTGTCCGGTATGAGCGTGTAAGACGGTACTATTGCAAGTAGACTCGGCGCGGCGGGAGGCTGAAAGCTGGAGGCTGGCTTGTACTCTTTGGTGTCGACAGAAAGAAGCAATTCACAGAACTGTGTTGTTGTTGGTGGTTGGTTGAGATGGAAGTTGATGGTGGGTACGAAGTTGTTGGACTGAGAGAGGGCCTGCCTAACCGGGCCAGCTGCACCAAAGGGGGTCAGAATGGCAGATGGGGAAGAGAAGAGAAATAAAACGAGGCATCACCCGCGAAAAGCAGGAAATGAGAGGGCATTCGGGCGATAATAATAACAACAATAACAACAATGGGGGAGGGGGACATTGACCACCTGCGGATGGATGTGCGGTGCAGCGTGGGTACCCGCGGTACCTGATGGAGTACAACGCTACAAGTGCAAGTGAGCTCGGCCACTAGGCCAGGTAGGTGGATTTTACTTTGCCGTTAGGGGAGCTGCTAGCCCAGCACAGGCGCACCCCGCCTACCTAGTCATACTGCGTAGGTACCTGCTCAGGCGCAGGCATCACAGGCGCAAGCGCACCCGCTGCACTTCCTTCCCTACCTCTTAGCCGGGGCTTGCCCGTGGTCTGCAAGATACGTACTCTTGATGATTTCCACCTCAGTCCTCAGGTTTCTGAAGATTGCCTGCCTTACCAAGTTATCTACAATCTGGGTACCTGTTCTGGATTACCATTAGCCTCACCTTGTTCAGCACGCTGACCTGAAGACCTACCTTATTGTGCCAGCACGCCCGCTTTGGCTTCTGATGACGAGGGAGGGAGAGACGCCGAGAAGACAGCGCGTCCACCGTCCCACCTCAGCATCCTCCTACGTCCAGGCTGGCAAGCTGGGAGCTGGGAGCCGGAGCTTGGGGAGCGCTGGACCCCGTCAATAACCTCCTTGAACCTTGCCCATCCTTACATCCTTACAGATACCCTTTTCTTTCTTCCTTGGACCTTGGTGACCCCTTGCTTCGCGGGCCACCGGCAATACGTCCAATCATTCAGCCCCGTCCCGTCCCATGTAGCGAGCCCTGCACAGCGGAAGCAGAAGCAAAGGGCAGACATATTCGGGCCTCGGACGCTCTGTAGTCATAGGCTGCTGCGCGAGTACGAACTACAGAGTACAGATTACAGACTCTGCACCTATACAGTAGTCCCGGCAATGAGCAGAGGGATGGATTTCAGTCGCACACCTTGGCCACGTTCGGCACTCTCGGACAGGGGGGCCACTCGGGGATCAACGAAGCTGGGCCCTGAGAGGCGGGAAAAGGGAGTGAAAACTCTTCAAATTGACAATTAGCTGGCAGCAAGAGCAAGCGAGCAACAGTGCTGGTGCTGAGTGGCAGAGTGCAGCCTGTGCAGGACTACTCCGTACGGATTACTACAGCATTGGCGAGTCACTCGTTTGCATCCTGACCGGCACCCATGACACTGGGCAAGTTGCAACTGAGATGGCCTCTTCTCCTTTGGGATCCCCTGATGCCCGAATCCATCTTGGGGTCGTGTGCCCGCCGCGTTCGCGAACCCCTGGTCGATACTACCCAGAGAAATCTCTTGTTTGGGGCCGGACGGCAAATGAAAGCCTCAACCGAAAGAGGCGCGACCAACTGACAATCTCAAAAGTGACACCCTGACAGACTGCGGTTATTGAGGGCCAGGCCTGGGTCGGTTTCCGCCGGTCGGCAGCACCAGCAGCCCACGAAATGACGATACGACGCCGGTGATCCTGTCTCTTGGTGATCCCTCTGAAATTGGGCTTCAGGGTACGTACCTTTGATAAGACGCAGCGCGATGCTCTACCTTACTCGGTACACCTTGCTTCACAGTCACCTTGCCTTACCTTTGGTTCGTATACAAAACGTACCTGACGAGAGAAACACTGAGCTGAAGCGTTCCATCGGGTACACAACTGTTACTGCGGTTGCCCACGACGAGAAGTGGTCCTTCACAGCATTTTCCATCATCCGTGCAACCACACCCAAACAAAAACAAGAAATAATTCGTCTCTCGTTGCCATGTACGAGTTGTGTACGCACTACTCCGTACGGAGCACAGGTCTACCATGTCACCATGCTCAACTTCACAAGACAGAAGCTGGGTTCACCCTTGAGACGCGGCAGAAGAAAGGACGAACAGGCGAACAGACGCTGAAGGACCGGTGTCCCATGCTCCCAACCTGCCTAAGGTAAGGTGCCTTGTTAATTATTCCGGGGATGTTTTGAGAACAACTTCCTTCCTGTCGGTACGTATCTCATAAACGGAAACACGCCAAAAAGCCACCCTACAAGTACTCGTCCGCAGCAACAAATCATCGTCACGGATTCCGTGCAGATTCCGACGGGGCGGGCAGCTCTGGCCTTTCCTGCAGGGGCAAATAACGACGTTCCATTGCTAAAAGTGGCATAGATCCTTTCTGGGCAAGGCTTCCCAGTGGTTCCTAAGGGCCTGACGGGCCATGGCCTCCCCCACTCATCTACCAACCGCACCGAAGCAGACATCCTGGAACGGAAATGTTTTCCCCACCCCGGAGCGAACCACCTGGCACCCAGTACTCCGTACCACACCTCGAATGTTTGGAAAAGCAAATATATGAAATGAGCTCAAGAGGAAACAAGAAAGGAAAAATCTGCAATAAAGAACCGACATCCATCTGAATCAGAAATCTGCGCCCTCCATCAGTCATGAATGACGACTGACAAGTCACACCACGCTCATCACCACCAACACAGCACAGCCTCTGCCACCGACGTGTTGGAGCTTTCCCCCCTCCCGCTTCCTTCAATCCTGTAATCGCCCACCCACGGCACCTAGAACCACGAGAACCCTCTGCACAGATGATGGCTTGGGAGCTTGGGTCCCTGCGCATGGCCCTTTTTCCCTTCTAGCACCGCCATTTCTCATTTCTCCGAGCTCTCGAAACCTTGGCTTCCAACTACTTACTGCCTGAGGTCGCTTGTTGAATCCGCGCTTCCTTGGATTGCCGCTCTCTCTCCAGTCCCAAGACTTGGGTCATGTTGGTTCCTCGCGGCAGGGTTCGTCGTAGGCGCCGGCGGGGTGCACAACGGTGACTCTCGTGCACAACTTCACTCTGGACAGCTGTCCGACCCCAGCCATTCCCGTCTATTATCCTCCCTCTGCGAACCTTATGAAGATGTGCACCGCCTGCCGCAGCCCCACGACCTGGCCCCTTGATTACAAGGCTTTTGTTCCAGCAAAAGATAAAGCCCACCCGAGTCGTCTTGCCAAGCATCCAAGTTGCAGCTTCACCTTAAAATACCCAAGCCAGCCCCTTGGCCAAGATTGGAGGCGCGGCGAAGCGGATCAACCAACTCAAAGTCGTTGCATCTCAACACCCCCGTCGCTTGTTCGTCGGCCCTGTCCTTCCCCGTGTTCTGTGTCAATCCCCCCCATGGTCCAACACATCGGCGTCTAGAATCATGTTAGCCTTCCTTTCTCTCTGGTGCGATCCATGGCGTCGACTCTTGACACCTTGCGAAACACTCTCGCAAGCCACCATCGCCACTTGGAAGGGCTAACGAGTGGTGATCCTCCATGGAAGGTGAGCTCTGTAATCGATCAACCACGGGTCAGATCCCATCACCAAGTGTATTGAAACAGACGCGTGGCGAGAGCAGATCGTGCGACTTGGTGATTCCCAATCCTGCCGAGAGCATCGCATCCTACCGCCCCCAACGTAGGCTGCCTCTGCATCGGCTGATGTTTGCGAACCGCTCGGCCACTGCAGATGCCATCCAGCCCTTTTGCGAGACGAAAAAACGCGGCGCTCGTGCAAATACACAGCATCATATCCCAAGCAACGGTGCCCAGAGTGTCCCACGGTGCATGTCTAGGTGCATTTTGCGAGCTAATGCGACTCTGAACTTTCCCCGGAAAGGTTTCCGCTGGTCCCGGATTGTAAATGAGATCTGTTGTCGTGGCCAAATTATCCCACACTTATTTGACGATGTCGAGCAACTCGGAAGAGGCTCTTCGGCTCGTTCAATATCGAACCGACCCTGTTGATAACGAGGCCACGCAGGCACTACCGGATGGGGCCCCGATCTGTTGTCCAGGGCGGGTCCCAACCACGACAGCCGTTTACGGAGAACGGAGTACGGAGGACAGGTGCAACCCTGTTTTTCGACCTCGTAGTGAATTGCTGTCTCGGACCAAAGATCCAACTCCAAATGCCGATAACGCAGCGTCGGCAGCACAAATCTCATTGCCGAACGCCGTGCAAACCATGGAGAAGAAACTTCCAGCCCTGCCCTAGGGATCGCACACGAAAGACCTGGTGCGATGGTGTTCTTGGAGTCGCGTTGTTCCTGCAGTAGCGTCTTCCCATTTATCCCAGTTATCCATACCTCTCGGGGCCCGACTGGGTCTAAGCCCTCTGGTCGCCGGAAAACCAACCAGCGAGCCGGGTTCTTTCGTGACCCTCGAAGCAGGCATGCCCCTGTTCGCAAGGCTACGGCTCCATGAACCTCTTGTCTGCAGTCTTGGTGACCACAAAGTCCGTAAGGCACCCGCGGGCAACGAGCTACTGCAGCAGCATCCGGGCTCATCCGATCGACGCGCCGGCTTGCTTGTGGCGATGGCTGCTCGGTATGGGCGTTGGGATTTGACTTTGACGGCTTCAACGTTGTCGTGGTCAGACTGTCAATCCCTACGTACGTAGGTCATGATGCAAGATATCGAGATAAGAGTACCACTGGAGGACCAAATCGCCACGTTATCTGCGTATTGCTGGGCCTGTAACTAGGCGATGGGGTTTCTGTATCGCGCCCTAGCTAGACGGCTACTGCACATCATGAATACAACGGTGATTCAACCGCCTTAGTGGTGCGAATGCTTGCAAGCGTAACGGTGGTCACATTCCAAGGCAACCGCTGCGTGACAACTCAATTACTGAGGCTCACCACGTGCGTCAGTTGCTGCCATAGGCGCGCAGCTGTACGTGCTTCTCCGACACGGCCGAATGGGTTGCAAGCTACGTCCGTAGTCGTAAGGCCGGGGCAGCGCGGCAACCAAACTGGCGGGCTTGATGGCCACATTCCAGCGTTGCGTCAACTCGTAAAGGTGCTATGGCGATGTATCCGTATGTCTCAAAGTCAGACAAATCTGATAGCTGCAACGGTCAACCACGGTAGCCCGTCGTCACACGGTCCACCGAATGGCCACATCCACAGTGGCGTTTCTTTGTTTGCAGAGACGACAGCACGTAGGTCTTTCTCGGATTGTGTCTGGCAGCCGAATCGTCACAAGCGAGAGCGATTGCCAGCGAGGCATGTGTTACGCCATTCTAGCTCCGGCATGGCGACATAGACTTTGAGGGCATCGACGCCACCACCCGCTGGCCGGTCCCTCGGGGCTGGATATCCCAACAACTCTACCAGGCCATGGCGGCGCCATGATCGGGAGCGGTCGCTGCGACGGTTGCCCAGCCCGGCGGCGTTGGCGGGAGATCTAGCGGCGACATGTCCAGAATAGAAAGCTTAGGCCCCGTTGCGCATCACTTCACCCAGGCGGCGGCTTGCCGCTTGCGCATGGTGCTCACCTGAGACCTGTGTGCTCCAGCTAGAACGGACCCCGACGAGAATAGACACCGGAAGATAAACAACGGGAGCCCGCTCGCAAGTCTCTTCGGTGACAGCCCGCCGTCCGGCTGGATTGTCTGTTTCTGGTGGTCCCTTCAGGTGGGAGACGTACACGAACGGCAGCCGTGGCTTGCCGGGTCAAGGCGATGTTGAAGAAGTAGGTATAGGCGATTTCAAGGCCCGTGAGTTGGGTTTCCGGAGTCAAGGGTAGTTTTCGCGAGAGAGCCTGGGCAAAGTCCTGATTCAGCTGGAAAGAGTCAGGCAGCTGGCGAGGGTGGCATTCGGCGTGTAAAGACGGCTGCAAACGGGACCATGGCCTCCTGTGGTCACGGTCTATCCAGACGATGGATCATGATGGATGTGGTGCCATCATCGTCAGGTTAGGATGACTAAGAATTTGCAGTTGAAGAAGGTCCCCGTCGTCAGGGACCTCAGGCACTCTGATTCGTGGGGAGCAAGACGTCACCCCCAGGGCACCTACCGCCTTAGGTAAGGAAGTGAACCTGGAAGGTGCCTTGGTGAGCTGCCCCTCAACTTGGAAGCACCTGCTGCTGCGGTTCGTTGATCGACCGATATCACTCGTGACCTGCAAAAATGAAGGACTCAAGACTCAGGAATCGTTGGTCACCAGACATTCAGGAAGCATGCCACCAATGACTGTGTTCAGCCTTTGACGCTCTTTGTTATCCTTTCCTCTGAATCCTTCAGGCTCCTCGAGTTTCTCAACCTCTTCCAGCTCCCATAGCTCCCACCGTCCTGGCGCTCCCCGGCATTACCTCACACTGGGTACCTCACGCGCCACTTCTGACGCACATTCACCCCACCTTCCCGCCTGTCACCGCATAGGTAGCTGCGACCATCGCGACGACGATCCCTCGCTTCAACTGCCTGGCACCGCATCAGCCACTCGATTTACCAAGATAGTCCTTCACAAATGACATGGCACCAGACCTGAACTCTCTTCCTTCATCTCCTCCATCTCTGCCCATCCGATCCAGAATGTCATCCACCAACGGCGAAGCTCCTCTCCCTCCTGCGGCCGGCGGTCCAGCTCCTCGTGGAGAGTCCCCCGCTGGCTCGCCTCGACGCCAGTCAACCTCGCTGCAAGCCGCAGCTACGTTGAACGCTAGCCTTCAAAACGAACCCTCTCGACGTGTGTAATCCCTACTGCATCGGAAAACACTCGCTAATTGAACCAGGCTCCTCCAGCGGTTCCGTATCTCGAAGTCGACAGTCACCCAACGCCGGCCGAAGACTATCTACGGTCCTCATGAACCTGCAGCTTAACGATCCTTCTCTCCCCGGCCCGGGTGAGATGGTCGCAGATAACCAACACGGGCAGACTGGTGCCACAACCGCCAGTCCGCAGCCCATGACAACCTCGCCCATGATGGTTGCTGGTGGTGACCCCCATCACAATCGGGCACCCAGTCTGGGAGAGCTCCACCAAGAGCTCGAAGCCGAGCAGGAAGCTCAAGTCGTATGTCTAGGTTTGCATTGGACTTGATACAAGCTGACACCACACAGAACCGCCTCCTCCAGATGATCCGCCAGCAGCAGTTGCAGCTCCAGCAACTCCAAGCTGGCCAGGGACAGAACTCTTCCGCAGTCGAGGACTCGGCGATTGCTTCTGAGAGATCCAACCACGGAACCCCCATTTCACAGCCGCCATCGGGCTTCGCTCCCCTGCCTTCCTCGGGCTCCTTCTCGCGATCCCCGGTTGTGCCCCATCCCCGAAGCTCCTTTGACATGGCGAGAGCAGATATCCAACGACGCTCTCGAACCCCGAGTCGGGGCGCTTCTCCGAGATTGCGCTCAACATCCATAAGCGGCGACAGCGGCGAACAGTATACCCTCGGCGGTCGCGATGAAAGCGCCTTCTACCAGGCCGAGACCCAGATGCTGGTCAGAGAGAATCAGATGCTCCGTCACCGCATAAGAGATTTGGGTAAGTTTCTCGAAATGTGTCGGTGTTGTCGATGCTAATGGCGCTTTTAGAGAAACAATTGACGGATCTGCTGCCTGCGACCAGCTCCCAAGGCAACCCCAGCGAGCCCGCCCACCCATCACACCTCAGAGCTGCCGCTGTCGGTGAGGATGTTGCGACGCCCGCGACCAGCGACGTGGCCAAGGAGGCCTGATTGAACTGTAACATTTTATGAGGGTGGACGGCCCCGGGATATCTGGCGTTTCGGAAAACTTGCTACATCTCACGATTGCAATGACATGGCTTAGGCGTTGGTCGGACGGGCTGGATGGGCTCTTCTCTGTGTTGCTATTAGCTCCAGTATCAATAATGGAGTGCAAACGATTTGAGATGCGATGATGAAGCTGCTTCCGTGATTTAAAGTGGGGGCATGGGGCATACCGAGCTCCTTGATGCATTGCGTGACCCTGCATCGTCAAAAGATCACAACTCGTGCGCACATTAGCTTCAGAGCAGTTGGGAGGTTGTTTGACTGAAGTGCGACGTCCTCATTGTCATTTTCTTTGTCGAATCAAGCAAAAAAAGACGCGAGATGCAAAAGATCTTGGACGATCTGGGAATCGAACCCAGGACCTACCGCATGCTAAGCGGTCATTATACCACTAAACCAATCGCCCATCCTGTGATGATTGAACCTGCTGCTTTGGGCCTCAAGTAGCCAGGGCTCAAAGCGCGGCAAATTGCTCGCGAACCACGCAGCAATAATGTCTTCTCGATCTCGTTGCCGTCGTAGGCTCGCAACGCAGGCGTACATTTCTACGGCAAGTAGCATGCGCTGCCGTAACTTTATCCAGCGTCGTCCAACAAATGCCAACCGGCCCCCTTACGAAGGCTAATTGCTTGCGTCTGAAGAGCTAGGCACCCTTGCGACGTCGCTTCAGTCATTATTGAACTTTGGGCTACTACCGGACGGAACCAAATCGACGTACATCACACCCTCTAGCTAGCGTTTTCATTGCGCTCAAAGTGTAGGCATGGGATGCTTTGGCGGGATTGAAATAAAACCTCGCCAGGTGTGGCAAGACTGGTGGTGAAGAAACAACATTTTGGTCTCTCAACCAGCCCGAAAGCACATCACATGAGGTGGATTGTGTCGCCCCTTTTGAACGTCAAAGGCCCTTACATCGACCAACAATTAACACGATCGTACACTTCTGAAACATCATGGATGGCTGCATTGGCGTGACCAGCGTTCAACAAACAAATACCTACTCGACCTCATTGCTTTACAGCTCAGCCGTTGAGATACATGCAGAATGCAAGTTGAACTCTACAGCATTTTACGACGCGAGATATCACGAGAGAAACCATGAAAAGTGAGAGACATTTCCGATGTGAGACTTAACGAGATGAGTATCATCAGTGTTGAGTCACTAATCTGTGTCCCATGGCTTCCAATTCAACGCCGTCTTGAGTTTGGTGTTCCACAATGTCTCCGTCATCATAGTGTAGAGGTGTTCAATAAGTCCACGATCGTGACTGAACCCTCCGTATTGGAATGATCCTCGCCCGTCGAAACCCATACCGCCATTTCTAGGCTTTTCTTATATGTCACCTGGGTTGGAGAAAACTGTCAGCCGTGTCCTTGGTTGAGCGATGTTTAATGTTAAACAAACCTCTGGCATCAGTGAATTTTTGGACGACATTGTTCCAGTAGCTTTGTTCGCAGACTGGGTATCATGCTAGCGGTGCGAAGGACCACCCTCCCGATCTCGATAGGCTCGGTAAGCCTCACGGCTGTCGCTTCGAGCGATGATGCGACAAAGACTGGCGCGGGATGCTGGGGGACTTCGATCGCGCTCCTCTCGTTCACGGAACAAGGTTGTTCTGTTGTAGCGACTCTCCCGGAGATCGTAGAAGTAGGCGGTAGGTAGGGGCAGATCTTTGAAAACGTGTAGCTTCTGCTTGATTCCTAACATGCTTTTAACACACTCGTTTCTGAGATCCTCGTGCCGATTCATCGAGACCACTGGGTTGCCGGGGATTTCTTGGCCGTCGGGGAGGCGACCACCCGATCTTGGGTTCACGGCGGTCGAACCAAGCCCTGTGACAATGTCCTTGTCATAGTACACAAAGATGCCGCCGACCGTAGCTCTTCTTTCTCTCGTCAGTGTCGAACCGAGGTCTGGAACAACGTCGTTGTCATCGAATAGAAGAAAGCCGTTAGCCTGCGTGGCGTCAGGGAAAAGATTGCCGATGGTTTCGACTTGCTTCGCCATTCCTTCTCTGGTGTTTGACAAAAAGACCAAACCGTTTGGAAGAACGACCGTCGAGCCCCCGGGCTTCATGCCATACTCGAGTGCAGCCTTTCTGAACAGCTCGTGAAGATTCTTCTCCAGCTCGCCATCATCTGTTTTCACTTGTGTCATCTTGAATTTGATGAAAATTTGAAGCAGGAATTAAAGTGAGACTTCTTGAGGGCGGCGGTGGTGAGAATAATGGTGTAGATGAGATTAGGCGAGTGAAAGTTGGAAATCTGCCACGTCATGAAGAGCTGGACGGACACCTTGCCTTGGCGACCGGGATAAATCAGAATGAGAAGACGAAGCTTGGAGGAGAAGGCGAGGCTCAAATGACATGACCTAAACAAGGTATAAGAATGATCAATCACCTTGCACGTGAAGCAATGTGGATGGGGCCGGTAGGGCTGGGCTGGTATACAGAAGCGTATTCAAAAGAAATTATCTTAATGCCTTACGTACTTTTGGCACTCACCTACGCGCAAGCGTAAGTATGGATCTGAAATTATCACAAAGGCGTACACATACCCTTGCCGACAAGAGGGGGTGTGAGAGTGAATGAATAGGCCGAATGATACAGCCGATCAACCAAAACTGATCATTTTCGACGTGTGGCCGCCTGACTGACGCTTGTAACAGCAGGTTTAGAGTCGAGGTATCCGGGCCTGCCTACTCGGAAGGGGGGAAGGGGGGAGGGTTTCAATAGGGGCCGGTGCCTCTGTTGTACTAGCACGCTGTGTTAGAACTGTAACCTTATATAGACAGTATGCCGCCGATGAAGACTCTTCAATAGCCGATACTGATCGAGCGCAGGATTCTGCACTAAGGTGTGCACTCGTTCATAAGGTAATGATCGTTGAGAGGACTCAGACGGAGACGCTCGGTCGCCCCTCACCTCTCGCCAGTCCCCCGCGGTGACGATGATGTGAGCAGTGATAGCATGTCATCAGCACCACTTCAATTCCACTGGCTCGATGGAGAACACATGAGCGGTGTCTTCTCCAAGTTGTTGGCCGATTTGTAATCGAGTACCTGCGAGGATGAGACTAGTATCAATGCTCCCTCAAGTAGATCAACCGCTATCAGCTATCCACATAACAGTGCTATGAGGACAACCTCAAAGATAAGAACGAGGGTGTCGGAGCCCTCATATTCACCGTGGTATCACTCACGGTGGCTAATTCATCCGTACAACACATGGCCAAGATGAACACGACAACAATAGCAAGCCAGACTCCCCGCATTCATCACTCACACTCCACCAATGAAGCCATATGATAGTGTTTCGAACGGTCCATGGGGTGGTACCGCGGTTGACGGTAAGTCGGTTCCCTTCTCACCCTCACGCACACTCGATGAGCCCGGGACAGCTTTATAATTGCATTAGACCTCTTGGGCAAGATCTACTCAAGGGCCCTCACTGACAAGCCTCCAAGCCTATGAATCCCCCAGAAGCTGCGCTGACGCCTCACCTCGACCGCGGTGTTCTGACGCCTCGCCTAGTGTCACCAAACAGACCACAGCCAGGCCTTTGACGACCCTCCATAGCTATTTAAAGCTCACGTTTGTCCCGTTGGTAAACCCGGGCAAGTCATCTGTTGAGTCTCTGCTCTGTGGCTGATGAGTCTGCTGCTGATTCTCCGTGGGTGTCGATGCTCGCGTATCATCAACCCGGCTGTAATATCAAGCCAAACCAGGCTTTCTTCTTGTTCCATTAGTCCGTCCTCATTAATCACGTATCCCAGTGCAATTGATTGTATCATGCCCCTTTGGTGCCCTGTGGTCTTCACTCTGTGGTCTTCACTTGTGGCTAGTCTTCACTCGTGGTTGGTCTTCATCACAGGTTCGCAGTCATCAATCACGTCTTCATACCTCCAGTGCGAGCCAGGGCAATGTAGTCGTGAGGCCTCATCCCTGTCATGAAACTACTCCCATTACTGAGGGCTTGGCCAAACATTGCTTGCGTAGAATGACTGAGTGCGGTGCATGGCCCGTCATGAGTGACAGAATCCTCGACTGCAGACAAGTTCCTAGCCTTCGACTGGATCAGGAGTGTGCATCGGACACCAGCCTCACTCAAGGCTTACATGCATCACAGGCATCACAGGCATCACACCGCTGATCTCACATAACCGACATCACATCATGATTTTGGACAGCAATGCGCCAGCAGACAGCGTCAATTACGACTTTATACGCCCTATGCCAGTTGGCGTCCGTCATGAACCAAGCCCGGCCTGACCATGTCCCAAACCATGTCTTAAAATCCTGGCATTTTATACCCCAAGTCTTGACCTCATCCCGGCCTCATCCTGGCCCCAAAATATCCTCCAAACCAAGTTACGAACTCCTGACCTTAATGCCATAATCGTGTCCCGGGTTCTGGCCTCAGCCGGCCCCAAACCATCATCTCAGATCATCCCAGATCACCCCAAACCCATCCTCCCATGCTCGCATCACCTCTCCGGGCAATCCCCAATATTAACTTGGGCCATTCTCGGTGACACGCCCTCCGGGCTCGTCGTCTTGTCGCCGTACTGGGACCAAAAGGCAGCATGTCCACCAAAGTACTCCCATTGGAGCCATTGCGTCTTCGTCAAGGTATCAATATCCCGGGTAGCGGGATCGGCGGGCAGCGGGCAGGTGCTCATCTTGGTATAGTCGTAGTCGAGAATCGAGTCCGGATCGTGGACCCGCATCCATATGGACCGTCCATGGGTCCATGGGAACCCTGCCCTGAGGGCCATGTCGACGAGGATCTCCATCGCCGAGACTGACGTTCCCGGTTCACGGACCTGCAACTTGTACGCTCGGTAGGCGTCCATGAACATTGTGTACCAAGACGCCTTTGTGACAATCGGCGGCTTCCGCGCGCGGCGAACAATAAGCATATAAAAGACGACCTCGGGGGTCCGAGGCTTGTCCTGGGCGTCACAGTCGTCCCAGCTGTGGGTTCTCGAGTTGCACCACACGCATCCCCAGACGAAGCCGTCCGGCTGGGGCAAAACACAATCCATGGCGGCATGGCCCTGTTCGTCGCAGTTGCAACAGCGGTACTGGGGGATCCCGACGACGGGCTGCAGCTGGTGAGCCTTGAACTGAATGAAACAGTCATAGTCAGGACCCTCAATGACCCTGAACTCGGGCCCATCACTCTCGGAGCTGTGGATCGAGCCGATGACGGATCCGACGGGCGGAGGCGACTGAGGACGCAGGCGCGGCTGTTTCCCTCTCGCCTTGGACGACATGTACACGCTGCCGTTCGAGCTGGATGCGCGCTCTCTTCTCTTATAAGGGACGACGGACCGTAACTCGTTCTTGGCTAGCGGGGTCCGATGTGGCGACGACTTCATCTTGATCGGGGTGTTGGCGAGTCTTTCGTCTGGTGTCCTGGCCGGGGGTCCCAAGTCGCGCTCGAGCGACGGGATGGGCACCAGCGGGTCGCATGGGATGACTTTCGAGCTCGGACGAGGCAAAGGCGACAGAGGAGCCCGGCGGTCCGGCGTAACAGGCCGTGGTGACAGCGGGCGGTCCCGCGTATCAGCCGGTGGCGGGTCGTACGATGGTCGGTTGAGACCCGGCGGCGAGCGAATTGGGTCACGAGAGACCCCACGGCTCTGCTGCGGCGAGCGAAACGGGTCACGAGAGACCCCACGGTTCTGCTCCAGTGAGCCATGCGACGAAACCCGACGCGCGGTTCCTGTAGACCTGAGCGACTCGAGGGATGAAACCCGACGAGGCGCCATCGTGTTCATAGACCTAAGCGAGCCAAGTGACGGCCGAAGAGGCGTCCGAAGAGGCGGCGGCGGCATGCGCGCAGAGTCCAAGCCACCCAGACGGCCGCCCAGACGGTGCCGGTCAATGGGTCCCCAAGGCTCCTCTGTGTGGGACAGAGCTATAGACTCGCTGTCAAGGGACGTATCCACCGACTGAACATCAGAGAACTGGCGGTGTCTCTGTCGAAACTGTCGAAACGGACGAATCTCATCCGGTTGCTGTTGAGACGGGCGGGCATCTAACGATCTCTCTCGAGACGAGGGACGGTCATCGAAT
>JFBX01000828.1:381583-402884 GCA_001563135.1 Colletotrichum simmondsii
AAGGATGGGAGTACTCACGAGGACGGACCTGGGTCGCCGGGGGGTCTTCAAACCAGACGAGCGAGTGAACCTGCCTTCCGCGGGCGGCGCGGATAACCATGGTGAACGCCTCTACTGAGGCCTCTACTGACGACTGGAACGCAAAGAATCCATCGTCGTGATGGACAATATTTCCACCTAAGGCGGACGGGTCTATGATCTGTACAGGCGGGTTCCTGCGGTGGTCAAAGTCAACGCGAAGCTTACCGAGTAACGGCGGCTCAGCCGAACCGCGGGCGCGGTCATAATCGTAGTCGCGCATCGATCTTTCTTGCGAATCGCGATAGCCTCGCGAGGAGTGCTCTCCTCGGGAGTGTGTCGACATTGTGCTGTTGTGTGGTGATGAAAGTGTGGAAATTGAAAAATGAGTTGAGAGGAAAAGGAAAAAGAGGAAAAGGAAAAAGAGGAAAAGGAAAAAGAGGAAGAGATTGAAAGAGAAAAGACTTTGCCAGGTGCCTTGGGCGGTGTCTATCAAATCCCCCGTCACATGACCTCCGTCTGGAGGAAGGGGGTGGGCGGTCAAAGGCTGTTCACCCAGGCACCCGTCCGGCTCGGTATGGCTTTGAATCGGTCTCTCATCACGTGCCCTTGTTGATGTATCTTAATCATTATTTGAAGACGGGCCTCAGTCGCTGGAAGAGCCGCGGTCTGAAGGAATCTGAAGAGACCGCTGCGAAGGAAATACGATCTCTAGGAACCGATTGTAAGGACCACGATCTCTAAGAACCGACTGTGAGACGCCACCGTCAGACACCACTGCCAGTAAGATCACGATCTGTTTACTTTGACCAACGAAGCAGCTAGCAGGTCCCGTCATATTCGCTGGCGACGCGGGATTCGCGTCTTCGCCTGTGAGATGAAGCCTTGGTCTGATACACGGTTGACCTCCTGTATCACCCCATCGTCCACGGGCGCTGACCCAGCATGAGACTTGACGAGTTTGAATGACCAAGTGTTCCAAATATTTCATCTTCAGGTAGTTGTTTTGAATCCCGGGTGGGCTTGAATGAGTCCTACATACGAAGGCCGATGTGTCGTTGGATCCAGGTAGGCACGTGATTTGCGGTCGGGCCCGTTCGTCGGGTTGGTGGGGCTAACCGACGCCGGAGTGGGTCCATTCACCCGGATCATCCACCCGGATCATCACCACGGATCATCCACAAAGGGAAGGTACGACGGATCATCACCACTTCAATCTCGATGGCGATGCAATGTAAACACACGCGCAAAAGTCATGGGCCCCTCACTAGCAAAGATGCGCCGCGACCGAACTCGCTTAAACAGTAGATCTCTCAAGTGTGCCAATCAGCCAAACCACCTCATCATCCACGTAACACCCATCACTTCAGGGCGCAAACAGTGTCACGTTCATCCATTCCACTCTCACTGAGAGTTGTGCTCTTCACATTCACTTCATTATTGACCTGAGTAAAAAAATACAATTCAATTGACCTCTGATGCCCATGGATCCCGTCCCTGCCCTCCCTCCCCAATCAGCGTACTTAGATCATCATCATGTACGTGACATCCCACCCATCGTACCTAGAGCATCGTGTATGTTACACCCCATCCATTGTACCTAGAGCATCGTATACATGACACCCACCCATCGTGCCCAGAGCATCATATACGTAGACACCTCCATCAACCACCCGAAACCACCTCATCCAACAGGAAGTACACAATCAAGACGATGTGTATGCCTGGGCCCATCAACCTTGTCTCTTCCGCGGTGTCCAGACTCGAGTCGCAGCGCGGTCGTTAGCCCCGTCGGGTGAAAGGTCACGGCAGACCACTCAGGGGGCGCCAGATCAAACGTCGCCTTCTTTTTGAGACGCGCCGGACGTAAAGGAGCACTCTGGCTCGACTGCAAATCGGACGTGTAGGCTTTCTCAGTTCCCACCTTTGCCACGCCCGCGAGAATGTCATGTTGACCCTGCAGACGCTTCATCTCGGCGTCGTTCTCTGCCTGCAGACGCTTCATCTCGGCGTCGTGCTCCGCCCGCATACGCTGCACCTAAGCCTCATGATCCACCCGTAGGCGCTCAACCTCGGCCACCTTGGCATTGTAATCTGCCACCTTGGCGTCATAATCTGCCCTGGACACCTCGCCCACATTGGCCTCTGCCGCGGCATCAGCCGCTTTCCCCATGGGGGGCTCTTCAACTCCCAGACGAGTGCGCCTCTTCAATGCTCTGCCGGCCATGCGCCGCGTGACGAGGATGCCGCGTTCGTGAAAGTCCCGGATGGTGTCCTTATCGGGGCACGGCATCAGGTTCTTGCCTACCAGTTCACCCCAGTGGGTGCCTTGTGTGCCGCCGTAGATGGGGAGACCACGAAATTCCATGGCCGTCAGTGCATTCTCAATATTGAACAAGTCCGTCGAGTTGATCCGGTATGGATCAAACGGCCCGGGAGCCTCGGCCGCGTCGAACATTTCCACGGGGAACATCTCTTCCAGCTTGGACATAAACCTAGAAAAGTGCGGCCGCGGCATATTTGCCTGCCTCAGCCGCCTTCGCGCTTCCGCATGGGTATCGTGCATCGACACGTTCTGGCCGCGCTTCTCGTAAATTACCTGGATGAGGACATTCCAGAATGGCTCGTTCGTCTCGTTAGTCAGGTACCACGTGCGGCGGTCGTTCGTCCGCAGGATGACGGCATACTGCATGCCGTAGACGAACAGCGGCAGCCGGTGCAGCCAGTTGGGGTGGAAGGCCAAGTCGGAAAGACGCTTGCAGAAAACTCTACTCACGGAAAGCGGCTTGATACTCTCCGTCGAGCCGTCCTCGTTTTTGAACCTTTGCAGCTGGTGCGAGGACGGGTCGTACTCGAGTCGGTACTTGGCCGAGACGATCTCGGCGGGACTACAACGGAACCACCGCAGCATCGTCTTCCACATCTTAATGTGGTCGTTCTCCGTGATCCGGAGCAGCGCGCGGCGGTTCGGATCGTCGGCCCACGCCTGCCTCAAGTCGACCTCGTCCCGTTGGGTCCAGTCCTCGTCATATTGCACGTCTCCAGTGTTCCTGGGCACAAGTCTGTTGACGTCTGAGTCCGATAGCTCGCGCAGTACCCTGGTGCCGAGTGCCTTCTTCCACGCGCCTTTGTAGTCGGCAGCATTCTTCTGCGAACCCGTCTTTTGCTTCTTCTTGACGTTCTCATCGTCGCTGTCGTCATCGGCATCCTTCTTCCTCCTGCCCTTTGTGTTTGTCGGGGCCGCTTGACCCGTGTTGACGGGCCCTTGCTGACCCGTGGTGTTGCCAGCCCCTTGAGGCTGCTGGCCTGTGGCCCCTTGCTGACCCGTGTTGTTGCCAGCCCCTTGAGGCTGACCCGTGACACTGCTGCCCTGTACATTGCCAGCCCCTTGAGGCTGCTGACCCGTGGCCTCGTTGCCGACAGCCCCTTCTGCGGTAATTCCAGCCCCTTGGACTTGCTGACCCGTGGCGCTGCTGCCCTGTACATTGCCGACCCCTTGAAGCTGCTGGGCTGAGGCCTCTTGCTGCTGACCCGTGGCACTGCCCTGCCCATTGTCGCTTGCAGACGCGCCTGCCTGCCCTGCCTTCCTCCGGCGCGAACCGCGTGCAGCTTTGACGGGCATCTTGAGTAAACACGAAGTTGTTGTGGATGGGATAAATAAGAATGAAAAGTGGATGAAAAAAATGAGATGGTGATGAGGGATGGAAAAGTAAGTAAGATGGAAAAGTGAATAAGTCAAAGGGGGCTGTGAGGGCTGTGGAGGCAGTGAGGGCAGCGAGGGCGGTGAAAGAGGGTGCCGTGAGAGCAAAAATCAACAAGGCAAGAGGCCCAGATGGGTGAGGAAAAAATCGAACAAGGCACCGGTGCCTTCCTCTGCAGACGTCTATCACCCTCACTAGAATCCTCCATACTCATCCACACTCATCCTTTACAAAACACACAAATAACAAACCGCAAAAATGGACGATTATACAGAAGACTCGAGAGGTGAGGACGACTTGGGAACTGACAACATTGTTAGCATTCGCAACCTTTTGGCAGACTTTTGCATCGAAGAGGGCTCTACGGAGCAGCAGGTGAACGCGCAAGTGCGCGTCATCCATGACATCGCCGAGGGCCTCCGGGCCGAGGATGTGCGGATACAAGAAAAGGAGCGCCAGGTTGGGCACGTGGAGGACGCGAAGAAGCAGGACAAGCTGGTGAACGACGCGCTGGATGATCTTCACGATACGGCGCACGATCTTGCGCGAGACATCAAGGCCACGTTGGCGACGGTCAAGGACGACATCGTCTCGGACAGCCAGTCGAATCTGACCATCTTCACGACAGACCTCGCATCGGTCAAGGATGTCATCATCTCGGAGAGCGGAGTGAAAATGGCGGCGGTCCAAGATGCCGTTGTTGCGGATACCCAGGCGACGCAGGGGGTCATTATCCAGGCCATCACTTCGGAAGCCCAGGCAACGCAGGATGTCATCATCCAGGATCACCAGAACGCGCTGGCAGCAGTCCATGATGCCGTCACTGCGGACACTCGGGCAACGGAGGGTGCCATCATCCAGGCCGTCACCTCGGAAGCTCAGACAACGCAGGGTGCCATCCAAGCCATCGCCTTAGACACCCAGGCCATCGCCTCAGACACCCAGGCAGCACGGGATGCCATCATCCAAGCCGTCGCCTTGGACACGGAGAACAAGTTGACAACGGTCAAGAGCGCCATCATGTCGTACATTGACTCCAAGCTGGCAGCGGCCAGGGACGCCATCACGCGCGATCGCAGGACGGACTTGGCCGCAACCCAGGATGTCTTTGCCGCGGCCAACGAGGCGCAGCTGACCACGGTCAAGGCGGATTTGGCAACACTCGAAAATGGGATCACCCAGGACCTTGACTTACAGCTGACAGCGTTCGCAGATACCATGAGGATTGACTACCAAAACGATCTGAAAAAGGTCAGGCGGGGCATCACAAAGGACCGCCACAAAGATCTTCAACAGGTCAGGGCGGGCATCGGTGAGGACTCACGAGCCGACTTAGAAACAATTCGGGGCATCTTGGTGGATGATGTTCAAGAGAAGTTGATGATGCTGAAGGGGGCCCTGACGGTGTGGTTCCCATCTCAGGATCTGATGAGAGCGTCCATCGCTCAGGCCCTCGTTTGTGTGGATGAGTCCTTGGAGCGCGTGATTCACGAGCCCTTGGAGAGATTGGCAAACGTCCAGGAGAGCATGGCGAACCTTGGTGGGGGCATCGCGAACCTAGACGAGGGTATCGCGAACCTCGACGAGAGCATTGCGAGCCTGGGCGACAGCGTGGTCGAGAGCATGGTCAGCAAGATCCAAGAGGAACACGATGAGTTGCGCGACCTGCTTGTCAGGGAGCGAGAGTTCTGGAAGCTCCAGCAGCAGAACGCCGAGCTGGAACGACAGCTGCAAGAACGAGATGCTGACGCGGGACAGGTTCGAGACAAGCAGGCCGAGTTGAAACAGCTCCGAGAGAGGAATGCCGAGCTGCAACGACAGCTGCAGGAAAAGGACGGTCAACTCCAGAGCCGGAACACCGAGCTGGTCCAGGCCCAGGGTAAACAAGCCCAACTGGAACGGCGGCTCCAAGACAAGAGCGCCGAGTTGAGGCTGCACCAAAGCGGGAACACCGAGTTGGAACAGGCCCGAAGACGGAATACTTCGTTGGAACGCCAGCTCCAGGAAAGTCAGACCGAGGTGACGCTGCTCCAGAGCAGAAAAAACACGTTGGAACAGCAGGTTCGGGATCATGACACGCGGAACCGCCAGACGACCGCGAGCGCCGTGGATGAGATGAAGGCCGTCGTCGAGTCTCTCAGCCGAAGGATGAGCGCCTTTTCGGATGGTCAAGGAAACGTTGCGACTGAGATCGAATCCTTGAAGGTGAGCATGGGTGAGAAGAGGGCCTTGGAGAAGAAGATACAAGATGAAGGAAGGGATCACGACAGGAGACTTCATGATCTGGTGGCTCAGTATAATGCCCTGAATACTACCAAGACGGGGGTCGAGAAGGACCTCATCGAGGCCAGGAACGAGGCCGACAGGGTCAAGAGAGACCTCAGCGAGGCCAGAAACGAGGTCAACATGGTCAGGAACGTGGTCGACGAGGCCAGGAGCGAGGTCGATAGGGTCAAGAAGGACCTCGAAGCCTCCCAGGCTGATAATACAGCAATGCAAGAAAAGCTCCAGTCATATGAGGGCACGTCTGGTCCAGGACCGGAGAAGCTGAATCGGGAGATTGCGAGGCTCTCTGCCGACCTCAAGGCAAGGGACGAGATCTTGCAGAGGCTGTTCGACGTCTTCCACATGGAAGGCAGCGACGCGGCAAACGAGCCGTTGTCTCTCAAGAGACGTTTGGAGATGACGCCCAAGCTGTTCTCTAACGAGGCAGACAAGCAATGGGTCGCAACGGCGATGGCCGTGTGCGCACGCCTCATCTCACTTAACGTGATTGATGAGCGCATGGCCTACCAGGACGTCATCGAGGAGCTCGCCGGAGTTGTTGTGAACGACGACGCCTACCAGAAGGTTGTCAGCTTCCTGGAGAAGGCCGAGTACAGGGAGAACTACTGCCTGTGGCAGGCGTTGAGTGTTGATGCCGAGAAAGTGGACGTGCTGAGCGGGGACAAGTGTTCGCTCCATCGCAATACCGATGTAGTGTGCCTGCGCGTGAGAGTGGTGTCCAGGAGTAATGAAGACCACTTGGTGATTGCCAAGCGGCTACGGGGTGGGTGAGAAATGGATGAGGGGGTGAGGGGGTGAGGGTGGATGAGAGATGGACGAGGGGGTGAGGGTGGATGAGGGGAGTTGAGACGATGTATGGTGGCAGTTGTGAGGGAGGCGACGACGTAGGGTGCTCGAGGCAACGGTCGTAGGGAGGCGGCGGTCGCGATGATTGCAGACTGAATAAAATGGTTCCCGCAAAGTCTTGAAGTAATTGGTGCATGTGAAGTCGTTAGTGATCCTACGTCGCCTCGTGATACCCTTCCTGACATCGTCGGCCTCACTCCCCGGCCGCGCCTTCCCACATCGACCTTACCCCACACTCTCTCCCCGCAATGGTTGATACTGCCTTCCCGATGTCATTCCACTAGCCTTGGCAGCCGCCTCACCACGTGGTCCTTGTATCTATTTAAAGCCCTCAGCCGCCTTCACGATGTTCTGCTCACCAGTCATGCATCGACATACTGTTTCTCGACTGGAATGCAAAGAACCCATCGTCGTGGTGAGCAGTGTTGTAGGTCCGAGGTCTGCAGCCGACTGTCTCATGCGAATGTGATCCCCTCGCTTTAAGTGCTCTCCCGTCCCCAAGTATTCCACTCGTAGGCATCAATACAAAGCAGTGATGGCTCACTGGAATGCCATGGCTTTGACCGATGACTCGTGGACTCCGACTCTGTTCGGGACGGTCGAGTATGCTGCGTCGTCGAGATCAGTCTGCCGAGATCTGGTATCACTTATTAGTTGATACTCTTATAACGAACGCTAGCCACTTACACGCGATGCCTCAATTGCCGATGTCAATCGACTGGGTCACCAGACAGGGATGCGCATGCTTACGCATACGCATACGCAGGGTGCTGCAACAGATATATACGGCGACTAAACTAGGATCTATTTACAGCCTGCGCAGGTCGGCACACATTACAACGCTGGACCCTCGGACGCAGTGATTTTAATATTGTTTTTTTTTTTGTTCTCTCGTTCTCTTGTTCTTACTCTATTCGCTGTATCTGCGACAATGCAGGCAAAAAGGGGGACCCCTTGTCTGAAAACGCCCATGCGCGAACACACACAGGCATCTCAGCTTGACAGGCCGGGGGAAGAAAAAAGGACCGAGGTGAAGAGGCCACGCCTCAGACTGCAAAAATATACAAGGAAGCCCGGCCTATATTCCTTTCCCCCAGGGTATCGCCGTTTTTTCCCAGCCACTTTCCAACTC
Organism: Colletotrichum simmondsii; assembly: GCA_001563135.1. Classification (NCBI taxonomy): domain Eukaryota; kingdom Fungi; phylum Ascomycota; class Sordariomycetes; order Glomerellales; family Glomerellaceae; genus Colletotrichum; species Colletotrichum simmondsii. The sequence continues at coordinate 389,567 of JFBX01000828.1, forward strand.
CTCGCATGTCGTGAAAAGACGCGATTGTGATGCTTCCCACCATCCAGCTCTTCGCCCCATGTATAGATCCTCAACACAGATACAAGATATTAAAAAATAAAAATAAAAATGGACCCGCACCGGCCGTGTCCGCCCGCGACGGGGCAGGATACACGGCGGCGCCGAGTGCGTTTGGTAATAGGGTGCCGACAAGCTGACCTACATGGATCGACTCGCGGTAGAAGGGTATTTGTAGACAAAAAGACAAAAAAAGAAAGAAATCTCTCGAGCAGATGGGGCTCGTGGCCGAGGGGCGTGCCCTCTCTAAATGCCGTCGGTGGATACCGGGCAACCGCCTAGCATCTTGTTCAAACAGGATCCTCCAGAAGGGTATCGAAGCGTAAAATGGTGACAGATATGGAAATGGCGTCTATGTCGTCAATCAGTTCCAGCCGAGAGAGTTCTCAGCGGCAACGGGGGCCGAGATGTAGGCCGTCCTGGCAGAGTTGCCGGGACCGCTTCCCCTCGTACGACCGCTGCCGTGGCTTTCGCGGCCACCGGCGGCTCCGTAGTTGGAGAAGTCCTGGCTCATCAGGGCACCGCCCATCATGGGCGGGCTGCCAGCACCAGTGTAGCGCATCTCGGATGAGGTGAGGGAGCTGGCGCGGCGGTGGGCCTGCTTCTTCTGCTTGTAGCGGCGGGCGATAATGAACATGGCAGCACCGTACGCAGCAGCAACACCCACAGCTCCGATACCGATGGCGGCGGCAGTACCCTTTTGGATGGGAGACTGGTTGGAGCCGTCGTTACCGGTGCCGAAGGGGTCATTGGGGTTGTTGGGGGTGGAGGTGGACGACGATCCGTCTCCGCCCGTGGAAGTGCCGTCATCCTCCTGGCCAGGAATGATCTCAATGGCAGGGTTGATGTTCTGAGTGAGGTTGTAGACGAGCTGATCGGGGTTGTTGTAGATGGCCGAGTTGGGAATCTTGATGTCCATACGCAGGGTGTCGACCATGCTCTTGGGGTAGTAGAACTTGGCGAGCGTGGTGATGTAGCCGAGTGTCTGGGACGTGTCGTAGGGGACGAGCTTGGTCATCTGGATCTGGCTAATGTCCAGACCAGCAGCATCGGCCAAAGCCTTGGGCAGGCAGGTGAAGATCTGAGCAGCAGCGTTGGGGTTCTTGCTGACGTGCTGGTAGTTCTCACCGTGCAGGAAACCAATCTGGAGGAGAATGGTGTCCTTGGGCTGCTCGACGTTCGGGTCCGGGCCGCTAATGACCTTGGGAAGGTCAGAAGGCAGGGGAATGGTCGACGTCGGGGCAAGGGCCTCCGTGGGCGTGCTGAGCGAAGTGGACTGCTCGACAATGATGGTGCTGGGCAACCAAGACTCCGAGTCGGTGATGGTGGCCGTGGCGGGGATGCTCGTGATGATGGGAGTCGTCGTAGGCGGCGGCACAGTGACAGTAGGCGTGGTCTCGATCAAAGTCTCCGAGAGAACAGTGGTGTTCACGGGAAGAGTGGTGGTCGCGGCAGGCTCAGTAGACAGAGACTCGGTGGTAGTGGGGACGACGTTGGTGGCCGTGGCGGTCTCGTTGGCGACGGAGGTCGACGACAGAGAGGTAGGTGTAACCGTGGGGGCCACAGTCAAGCTGTCCGTCTGAGTCGAGTTGCTGATGGTGGTGGAAGCCGTAGGCAGCTGAGACAAAGTCGGGAGCTGCGTGGTAGTCGGGTAGGGCTCAGTAGAAGTGGTGTTCACGGGGATCTCAACAGAGCCGGTAGCCGTGGTCGTCGGCACAGAGATGGCAGTGCTGTCAGTGATGGTGACCGGAGCGCTGGTGGTAGTCTGTCCGGCGGGGACCTCGGTCGAGGTGGCGTTCACAACATCGGAAGCGGGCAGAGCGGTCGTGGAGACAGACACGGGGACCTCGGTGGAGGAGGTGATGTTGACGACGGGATCGCTGCTGACAACGGGGAGGCTGCTGCTGGTGGGCTCGGTAGAGATCTCAACAGAGGTCGTGGCGTTCGCGACGGGCTCGGTGGGTACCGGGAGCGATGTGGTGGGCACGGCAGAGGCCTCGGCGGAGGAGGTGACGTTGACAACAGGCTCAGTCGGGATGGGAAGTCTCGTCGAGGTCGGGTCCGTGGGTGCCGGGAGCGCGGTAGGCGTCGGGATGACAACATCGGACGTCGACGCAACAGGGACCTCGGTCGACGTCGCGTTGGCAATAGGCTCGGTGAGGTTCGTGGGAACGGCAATCTGGCTGGAAACGAAGGAGACAATGGGGTCCAGCGGGTTGGTGGGCTTGCTGCTCTCGGAGACGGCGGCAGATGTGGTCTCGGTGGAGGCACCAGAGGTCACCTGAACGGCGGCAGAAGTGGTGGTCTCAACGGAAAGGACGACGGAGCTCTGGGATGACGAAACGACGGGCTCGGTAGCGTTAACGTTGGGAACCGCGCTGGTTGTCTCGGGGTTCGCAGCCGCCGAGGAACGCTGAGCTTGCTCGGCAGAGGTGGTAGCCTGGGTGCTGGAAGTCTCGGACACGACGCCGGTGGGAGCCAGGAGGATACCAGACGAAGATGCGGCCGTGGTAGCCTCGCTCGTAGCAGCTAGCGTCGAAGAAACGGCCTCGGCGGTCGAGTTGGTGACCTCGACGTTGGTGGGAGCAGCGGAGCTAGGGACGGCCTCGGTGGTGGGCGCGACAGACGACGCCTCAGCGGTAGTGGTTGCCTGGGCAGAAGTGGCAGCTGCCGAGGATTGAACGGCCTCGGTGGTGGAAGCCTGCGCAGATGACTGAGCGGCTTCAGAGGTGGTCGCAGCAGCAGAAGACTGAGCAGCCTCGGAAGTGGTGGCGGCAGCGGATGACTGAGCGGCCTCGGAGGTGCTGGCAGCAGCGGACGTCTGGACGGACTCGACAGCGGTAGTCGCGGCGGCGCTTGACTGAACGGCGGCAGTAGTCTCGGGGGTCGTCGATGTGGGCTGGGTGGTCGCGGCAGCCTGCGAGGTTGAGGCGGCTTCGCTGGAAACCGTCGAGGTTTCGCTGGTCGTCGGCAGAACGGTAACCGGAGGCAGAGTAGATGTGGGCACGGCGGAGCTTGTCGTCTCGGTCGTCTCTGTCGGGTCGAAGATGACGGTGCTCGAAATGATCACGGTCGTTACTCTTCCATCGGGGAGGGTCGAGACTGTGGTGGAGATTGTCGTCGGGGGTGCGGATTCGGGGGCCGAGGAGATTGTGGAAGTCGGCAACGGCGTGGGAATGGTCGACGATGAGCCAAACAGAGAGTCCGAAAGGCTGGTGAGGATGTCACCAAATGTCGAGCTGATGGAGGCCGACGCGGTGGACTGGAAAGTGGTGCTCTCGGGCGCCGGGGGGAACGTCTCCTGTCTCGTACTCGTCGAATTCACAAACTGTCGTTTAACGTGACGCGGAAAGTAAATCTTGGGTCGTTCCTGTTCGGCGCAGGCAGTTGAGGCCAGGCCGAGGGCGGCGGCCAGAAGAGCAGTCTTGGCGTGCATGGTTTCGTTTCCCGATTATCGTATATTCAATTGAAGGTCTTTAGCGATTGTAATGATACCAATATTGGTGTTTAGTAGATGGGGTCTCCATTCCGTGTTAGTAAGTGCTTCGATGCTCGCAAGACTGCTTGGCAACTCACTTTGTCAGGGTGTTATAGAACGAATGTACTTGACAAAGAATTGTCAATGAGCGTGATGGCGTTTGGGTTTTTGGGTGTGTGAAATGAGTGACTCGACGAGATATCGTCGGATTGGATTGGGCGAGGACGTCTATTGATCCGTCACGTCGGCTGAGATTATGGCAGTTCCCGTTGTCGAATGCATGGGGAAACTGGCAGGTTGTCGGCGCGGAACCTCGACGACGATCTTCAAATGCGTCCAAAGCACATAAGGGGGGCGGTTAGATCGGCTCGACGGCAAAAAAGACCCCTTTCACGGCGTGAGGAGGCGCAGGTTGAGAATCGGAGGAGAGGAGGTTCGACGTCGCCGGATGAATTCTTGACGGAGGCGAGAGGATGTCGAAATTCGACTGTCGAAGAGACGAGGTCGGGAGAGAGGTGGGGGCGACGAGAGGAGAGCGAGCGTGAGGAGTAAAAGGGAAGGGAAGGGAAGAGAGAAAAAAGCGAGGGTGGTGTAAAGGAATGGAAGGGGACGCAAGAAGGAATGTGGATGGACGAGGCAGCGAAGGATGGGAGATTGATTGATTGATGGAAACACACGACAAGGGACGAGGGACGAGGGACCGGGGGGGTTGATCAGGAAGGACGGACGGGGGTGGCAGCAGAAAGACCAAGAGAAGAGGGAGGAGTCCAGGAGGAGGAGTGTGTGGTGAGGGCTCAGGTAGACCGTCAGGGAGGGAGGGGACGAGATGGGATGGGCCAGCATGGACCGGGTGGGTGGTGATGGGATGGCGGGTACGAAGTCTGAGGTATCTTGTCAGCTATTTCATGCGGGAAAGACACTCGTGGGCAAGTATCTGACCCTCGTACTCCGTACACGGGTACCTTGGTCCAGGTTGATCGCGGTGCTGAAGGGGGGAGAGAGGGGACGGGAGCTGGCTGCTGACTGCTGGCTGCTGGAATGGCAGAGGAACCAAGCCGGGCACTGCTGGGCTGTACTGCGCGAAGGCAATTAACAAGTCCAGGCACAAACTCGATGGTGTGCAGGGGGGCGTGCGGTACCTTTTTGCAGTGGCCAAGGCAGCAAAGTACATGTCTTAGCTAAGACGTCCACAAGTAGTGCACCTCAGGTACGGGATGAGGTACATTTGGCTCGATTTTATTTTTTCCTCTTCCCATCGTCCCCAAGCGTCAACCCCCTTTTTTTGCAAGTTCACCACCATACCTTACCATGGCACCAACAGTCTACCTACACTTCATGAGGCCCTGCAGGTGAGTCAAGGCCCAGCTGGCACAAGTGCACGACTTGTCTACCTACACTATTCGTAAGAATAATTACTGGCCCTCACTTTGTGCACACACGCAGGCGGCATGGCTTGACCTGTGTGGTACGACGACTGTGGTGCTTCTCCGGCCCGTCATCTTATTACTCTCACCACACCTGAAGACCGCCGTCGAGTACCTTTCCTATGCCAGCTAGCCCCGACCGGTACGAGTTATGCGTATCCTTAGTGTACAAAGTACCTTATTGCATCCCCGTCAGCGTCCACGGCCGAGAGGGACAGCCAACGTCGCCCGACCATTACGCAACTCCCCTGGGCACAGCAAAGTCAGTCAGAGTCAGTAAGACTCTGACTGGGTCCTGAGGGCTGACGGACACTTCTTTGGAGCCAAACGGATGCCATTTTGAGGATTGAGACCGACGAGTCTCGTAAAAGCCTCACCTACACTGACAATGCACATGGACGGCGGGTTGTCGTCCGAGAGGCATCTCTCCTCTTCGTTGCATACGCAGTATACACCAGCCAACCCTGACCAGAGCTGGGACGAAATTGTTGGATTGGGTTTGTATAGAATGGACGATTGCCCAGAGACGAGATGAAAGACAATGCGACTCGACCGTCACGGCTGAACTCTCGTCCCAGCCCGACAAACGGTTGGAACACTGCACTTCTGCAGCATTGCGGCGTACGGCTTCTGCCAATGGGTTTGTTTAGTCAAGGCGAGGATCCCCATTGTGAGCAAAGCGCGTAGACCCGGGATCTCCCTCCCCCCGAATCTTGCAGACGTGAACGTGTTGTATTATTTTTGGCAAACAGACGGGCCGTTGGCTTCTTTGACATTTTAGACTCAAGAGACCGACTTGGACTGTCTTGTTGGACGGTGCCGCATCGCGCGCATCTGTTTCCTTATTTGATAGTACCCTGGACTCGATGTCGTCCAGAATAGTCAAGTGGAAGCCAAACTCTCGACTCTCACCGGAAAACGCTAACATTGACGACGGTGCATTGATGAATGTTGACTGTTGACCATGTGTTGCCCCTGTCCGCCATCACTGCCGGACGTCCACGGTGGGACGGGTGGGAAAATTCGCGAAATGACATTGCTGTTCTGGTCATGGTCTACCGTCGAGGTCCCTCTGTCATGGCGTGCTCGTCCGTGTGCCTGTTCTAGACTCTGGTGGTTGTTGGTCGGGACGGTCAGCTCTCAGGTCGGCGGCCAGGGGAACGAGTCACTAGCCAGTCCAAGACTCCAACATGCGGTACTCCTCCGTACCTGATCACTGGCCAACGCCGGTAGTCCGCACACCATATTCGTACAGCACCAAGCTGGCAAGCAGCAGCCCGGGCACTCATGGTCCGCCTTATTGCAGTACGCACAGTAATGGTCTGCAGAGCACACTATTCCGTAGGAGGGCGGGAAGGCAAGGTGGTGTGGAGAAAACGTAGGCTCACCGTTCCTGTGCTGTGCCGTGCTGTGCTGTACCGTACGAAGCCCACCACAGCCGTTGCTGGCAAGCAAACTCGTCAGACGGTGGTTTGTTGCCCGCGCTGCATTGCTTGGAGCTGGCTGCTGGCTGCTGGCTGAGCGGCACTGGAAGTTGAGGTGCGGACGAGGTGCGAGATGGTGAGCAGCCGCTGCCCGCAGGCAATGGAGAGAGGGGCTTAGCTTTTTCGGGGCACGGGCTAAAAATGGGCAGAAATGGTTGCCGCCGGGTACGTACCGCGCAGCTTTAGATGATGTGAGGTGGGGCTGTAAGTGGAGTAGAGATGACCCCGGCCCTTGCCCGCCCTCGCCAGTATTGAATACTTGCTTTTTGGGTGGTCTCTCCTGCAAAGAAGCAAGTCACTTTCCAAGGTCCTCCCATCGGCCTTGCTGTCAACTTTGGCCCTGTTCGTCCTCTGCCGGGGCTTGTTGCTCCTTCGAGGCCGTGCCAGGTGGACCGGAGAACAGGGGTAAATCTGACAAGCGAGTGCAGATCATTGGCCAAATCTCGGTGATGCGACGCTACGGGCAATTTTGCGCCGCTCAACCCCTGCAGACCCTTGCCGGGGGAGGTCACTGGGCAAGACCGGGGGGCGCTCCTCCTTCCCAGATTCCTTCTCCAGGCTTTTCCAGGTGGGCAGTCGCGCAGTGGGCACTTTCCTTGGGCCACTGGCAACTTGCAAAGACTGGGCAGGTGCGTGGTCACTGGTGGGCAACTGCCAATGCGGGCTCTTCCCTCCCTGGCCTCACCTTTCCAAGGCGCGTTCCCTTCCGTGGCCTTGCACAAACCTGCACCGATGCATGCACACATCGGCCCTCCAACTGTCCAACGAGCACAAACACACCACAGGGCACATACGCAGTAACTGACTGGAGAGTCAGGACCACCAACGGCGCAGATCCATCATCCCCCTCCAATTCTTTGCACAAACATGGATCCGTGGGGCTAGCTGACGAGATGGACAGTCCAGACCGAGTCCCGCCGTTGATCGTTGCCCTCGAGAGACCCGAGTATGATTGACGACACTTGGTGTCCGTACGGATACAGATGTGTCCTGGAAGAATCCCAACCCGGACGAAATGATAATCGGACGCAATCTGCATTTACAACATCCTCTTGTGGAAATCCCTCGTCAACCTCCGCCCTGCAACACTCCAACGCTAGCAGCCCACGTCTTGTGACTGCTCCAGGGTTGTAGGTGGTCCCCAGGTCCATGGCAACGCTGGACACACAGACAACTCGACAAGCGACGCTTCCGACCAGTCTCCTTGGCCGTGACTGTACGAATAGAGTCAAGAGTCGTCCAACTTGACAGTCTTGCGGGGCGTAGAGATACGTTGCGTTGCTGCCGTTGCAACCCGGCATCACGCCTAAATTGATGTTTATGAGCATAATAGATTGCGCTTGCCGTGCTCGGGAGTTGATGTGCTCAGGCCGCCCGCCACCTGCAGTCAAGACTCAATAATGCTGTACAAAGTAGCCCTCACCAGAGTCACCACTCGCGTAGCGTCCAATACTCCAATTCGCATGGCACCATTCGACAGTCTGGACCACTACCATCGTACAGAGAGTACACTCGATTCTCTCATCGCTCTCGACGTTTCATCAGAGTCGAAATACCAACGACACAACCGCCATGCCAGTGCGCCTCGATTGGCATCTCAACGGCGGGGCGGCGACACCCGCGTTGTGCTCAGCACGCTTCCGAGTTCCAACAAGCGGCGGTTGTTGGTCTTCGATCGGACCACAGGACGAAGCGGTACAAAGCGGATACTCGATCACAGGCCCAAAACCCGCTAATTCGAGGTACCGTTCGTTGGAGGCGCTCGTACTGCTCGCCAGCAGGGCTGCCGTTGGAGCGTCCTGATCTCGTCCCTTTCCCGTCGGCGCCATCCCTGCTCGACTTCCACCTTCCCCATGCGATAGTGTGGATGGCTGAGAACACGCGCCCAATGGGAGCCGACGCCGGTGTCGTTAGCTTGTCTCGAATGTCCCGTTGATGGACGTGGGCTTGAGCCTTTAATCATAACCGCACCAACGCACGCCACAGACGAGATTTGGAGCTCTAGCGAGACGACGATGCACAACGGCCCAGGCTCTGGGAATATCGATGCCATCAACACTGAGTCTTGATTTCGTGCACAAGTCGAAAACCTTCTCGATGCCCATGTCTTGGTACAGATGGCACGAAGGCGCAGCTGCGCAGGGCTGGCAGAAACCTGCCAGCTGTGTGTTATTGTCCCAGTACCGGCAAACCGGCCGCCATCAATATCTCTGCGACTCATCAAGTGGGGTTGGTCTCCGCCGATCAGCCAGTCACCCAAAGCTCTGATCAGAACGCACCGGGGGGGGGGGGGCACGCAAGCCCAGCGAATGGTCTCGCCCTTTCTGATCAGCCATCGAGGATCACCCTGCAACGTCCATTGATGGTGTGTTTCTCCACGTGGGTAAAGAGCAAGAAAGAAAAAATCGAAGCTTTTTTGCTGTTTTATCCCTCTCTTTGGTTTGCAGTCTCTGCGGGTTCGCGCACCGGGATACATGCCGGGCCAGTTGGATTGTTTACTGCGTACAGTTACACGCGAGTTGCACACGCGACTCCTTGCTCAGGGCCGCAGGAACACTCAGACGTCAGCCTTGGGACAACTTAATCGGCACAAAAGAGCCCCATCATCTGTTCGAGACGGAGTGCTGGCTTTCGAAGGGCTTCGATGGCCGTGACACGAATGCTCTATCCGACTCTGTGGAACTCAAGTCCAGGGCTCGGAATCGGTGCCCAGGCTCCATGTTCAGTTCTCGTCCTCCCCCAGTGTCGTCACAGGTGCAGGACAGTGATCGAATCCTGAAGCGATGCCCTGAGAGGAGGGAATGAGGGTCGGTGGAACAGCGCTCCTGAATACACGACAGATTGAGGCTGTGCAGCACTCGCATGCCTTGTCTCTCTGCTCTTCTGCCACAGCCATGTCCGTTCCCATTCCTCGCCTATCCGCAAGTTGCCGTCCGGCCCGTCTCGTGTTGTGTCGCGTCACATCGTCGAGCTTGAAGCGGCGGTGTCATCAACGTGCCAGAGTGTCTGTTCCATCGGCACCAGTCACTCTAGAAGCCATTGGACGGGAGCCACAGCAAGCATCGAAATGAAGTCACATCAATTGCTGCTTCCCTGGCGGCACGGTATCCGTACGCGGTGCACCTCTGAAGACTGAAGCTGCCGCTCCGGCCTCCGAGTCCCGGTGGCGGTTCCCGCTCCAACGGCATCGACTGTGTCTGCCAACTTCGCGCGTGCCACCATCGCTAGCGAGCGGACCGGGCTGAGTCAAAATAGCACCAAGACATGCGCTATCGTTGGTGCGTCAGGTACTCAAGGCACGGCGTGAGCGTGGCTCGCGAGCTAACTTGAATAGCGACGTGCCCTCATTCCCAATTTCCAAGGAAAGCTTCCAGTCCAAAAGTGACGAATTTCAGTTCCTGGCGGCGTCCAGGGAGACGCTATGACCACGGCATCAAGAGTTCGAGACCCCTTCGTCACCTCCAGCGTCTCGGCTACCCACGCAACGCTGTGTCTTGCTTCGAATCGCTTCGAAATCGCCTTCTCCTTTGTTTAGTGCGACCTGACGACTGCTGCCCTCTCCCTCCCTCTACGGATAGGCTCCCGAGGCTTTGCCGCACCTGAGAATGTGGGCTACACACCCTGAAACCCTGGTAACATGCTGGACAGCTGGAAAATCGAATTTGGGACCCATTGCAGCATTTTTCCAAGGTGTTTCAAGATGTGCTGGGGAGTGCTTGTCAGTCTCCCTCTGAAAGTGAAGGGGGGGTTGTTTACCTGCCGATCATTCTATTGCCCGCAGCTTCATATTACCGACCAATGTCTTCCGTTCCAAGCAGCCAAATCTTCGCTGTATTTGCCATATTATGATCCTCGCGGGTGTTTGGCCATGTCTCTGGGATGTGAGCCGCAGCCGTTCGCAGAATTCATAGGAATCTGATGCAGCCCCAGGTAAGATTGACTTGACATGAGATCAGGACTAACATGACGACCCAGGCATTCTCACGCATCGAGTCTTCGTCTCGTGTCTTTCTGCACGTGCTCCCGCCCGCGAAGCACCACAGAGTCGACTCGCGGGTGATGCTGCACAGGTGTCATGTTTGAGATGACGGGATGAACTCTGCGGCAGCCTCGTCCCCGACACTGGCAAAAAAACAACACGGCTCTACCTGTGTGTTTCAAAATGACACCAGAGTACGATGCTGGAATGTGATGGGAATGAGGGATTCCGTCGCAGGCTCATCCAGAGGGCTGCTGTGGCACCAGACGCTTCAGCCACGTGTTTCCCCGTCGCCTACGTGCGAGGATTTCGTACTCGGCCAGGCCACTGATCTCTTCTGCGACGCTCTGTTCAGCCTGTGGCATAGAGGACTCCAGGGGTAGGGATCTCATCATTTCACAGTGTTCGTTGGGCACTCTACATCTTGCGACGCTCGTGTCAGGTATGGTATGCGCTCTGAATTCGAGGCACCGACGGATGGCATGGCCGATTCGTCGGAGAGCCGGCACCGAGAGGAAGGTGGCATACGCCGGAGCCTCCAGTAGGTGTGGAGCTTGACGGAGCGGATGGCCGGTCGGCTCAGGCCGTAGTGCCGGTACTTGCCCGACCGAGTATCATTTCAGCGACCACCGGAGCCTCATTGCCTTCACGGCGACCGAGAGTCAACGACTGCCATGTGCCACCCGTGACAATGAGAACAGATACGCTTCTGACTGCTCACGGTGTTCTGTCGACACCCTTCATGGCATTTCAGGTTCGTGGGTAAGCTGTGGTTATTGGTGTGTTGAGCAGTTCATCAGGATCATGTGACGCGCGACAGAAATACATGTCATTCGTCTCTCGATCATAACAGAACCCGCTACATTCGATCATGGTGCACCGGCTTGATGCGAAAAAGGAGCAAACAATGTGCAGATCGGAGGGTATTGGGAAGCATGAAGATATATACCTTGTCGAAGCTGCAGCCGTCGTGTCCAGCATCCATTACACGGCTTGCGAAAGCAGTCATTGGCGAGAACTCGCTACCTTGGAAACTTCACCCGGCTTGCTTTCTGCAATGCATGGACTCTTTCGGTCTTCTCACCTTGACGACTGCTCGGGACGGGGTCTGCAGGAAGTGTACCGCCGCGAGACCGTGGAGCAACTCGGGATCCTGTCTATCTAGCCCTAGATTGACGACGATGAATGGCGGGCTCTTCGCAAGCATAACCAGAACGGTATTGCGAAAGCCGCAAAGATGCATATGCAGATGGCGGACGGATATGAGCAGTCACATTGTGTGCCCGCCGCCCAAGACCAAGACCAAGGACCAAGGAGCATTTGCGTCGAGTTTGACGCCTCCATGAGAAAGCCCCAGCCGGCCGAAATCCACCTCGTCTTTTCTTTTTCTGCCGTTCGTGTCCCGCGACGTGCCTTTTTCTCGCGGGATAGAATGGAGGTGGTTGGCAGACGCAGTGGGGATCCGCTTCCTGTCATTTTCGACGTCCCCCGTCATTTTTGTGGCAGGGCTGGGTGGCGCCGTGGGACTCCAACGACCGTATACAAACCGGCCGAGTGGCCGAGAGACATGCTGACGAACAACATTTTGAGTGCAGTTGGATGCCGACGACGAAATCCCAGGCTGGCTTTGGACGTTGACGAGTGGCGGCGGCAGCGAGTGACACCAGGTTGGTTGGACGAACGTTGATCTGCGAATAGCGCGATGGGATGGAGGGGCAGCACAGGGCCGGGACGTGAGAACTGGGGCAAGCCGCAAAGCCTCAAAGCCGCAACCCCTCGTTCGCAGGCTCGCTGCAGGACGACGTATTAGCGCTTGGACGCTAGTCTGCCCGAGGGGCAATTCCCGCACGTCGCGATGCAGCCTTTTGACAATGGGGGGACGACGGGAGGTGGGTTTGACTGAAGCGGAGAAATCGGGGGGAGACGCAAGTTTCGCAACAGCAATACTGCGTAGGCGGCGGCGAGGACGGCGACGGCGGTGATGATGACCAGTCAGAAGCGATGGAAACCCGGCTGAACCATGGATCGCAGCGGCGGGATCAGCGCGAGCGGCCGAATCTCGACGGCTAGCTACGTTTGGGGCTTTTCCAGACGTGGGAGAGCCGGATTGACGGTATGGGCTTGGGCGGTGGGATGATGTGACTCGCATCTGAGGTACCTGGCTTGAAGGTGAGCAACACGGATAAGGTTGACGTATCAACGCAAGCCACCGCGTGGTTGAACTGTTGACCTTTGGTGTGATTGCCAGGGGTGCGTGGGAGAGTTGCGGTAACCATTGCCAACTTTTGTGTGATTTTCTAATCATTATTTGCAGCATGTAGTGAAAGTATTCCCAGTGCTGTGTTGCGCTGATACAAACACGCAAAGCTTCTTCCAGGTACACGCGCACAAGCAGTCCAACCGGACCTTGGCCGGGTACTTTACCTAGGTCAGGAACCTCGGAAAGGTTACGCGCAAGGTGAAGCGAGGACGACCGGGAGTTGTTGGACGCTCGAGGTTAAATTCTGGTGGTTGAGGGTGTTGAGGAACTGCCCGCTGCCGCCTGCGCCTGCTGTTCTGACAGGCCGCCCTGACGTAAGGCACAGCCGGCTGTTTGGCGGGGTCGGCAAGGTACCTCTGCTCGCCTGGGCGGGGACCTTTGGCTTCGGGATCGCCCACCACGGCGGACTCTGTTTCTTGGTAATGGTACCCAGGCGAGGAGTAGACTTTTCGGCGCGGCACAGGCAAAAGGTTACAGCGTTTACAAGTCTCCGCAACCAAGGGCCCGGGTTCGTCATCGGGTCCCTTGGCTGGGGCGGCAAGTACCTTTTTTCCCTTTCCATTTGGTTTGAGCACCTCACCCGCGCAACCGCAATTCGAGGCGATGCGCGAGTCGACCTCCCCCCCCCCCCCTTTT